>OZ020306.1:46879831-47232700 GCA_963971305.1 Arcuatula senhousia
CTCTAACCAACTGAGCTAAACGGCCCTTGACAATAGGCCGACAAAATTATTCTACTTATTGGTCCGCTAAAACTTTGAAAAAAGTTGCATTGAACATCAAAAAAAGAGATCTTTTTTGAATCGAAAACTTTTGCGTTTCATCGGAACGAAAAAAGCGTGCAAAATTGGTTTAGCGGGGAAACAAAATATAAGGAAGTTTGAAAATCTCTATAAAACCTGTAAAAATATGGCCATTGTGGGGATCGAACCCACGACATTCGCGTTATTAGCACGACGCTCTAACCAACTGAGCTAAACGGCCCTTGACAATAAGCCGACAAAATTATTCTACTTATTGGTCCGCTAAAACTTTGAATAAAGTTGCATTGAACATCAAAAAAAGAGATCTTTTTTGAATCGAAAACTTTTGCGTTTCATCGGAACGAAAAAAGCGTGCAAAATTGGTTTAGCGGGGAACAAAATATAAAGAAGCTTGAAAATCTCTATAAAACCTGTAAAAATATGGCCATTGTGGGGATCGAACCCACGACATTCGCGTTATTAGCACGACGCTCTAACCAACTGAGCTAAACGGCCCTTGACAATAAGCCGACAAAATTATTCTACTTATTGGTCCGCTAAAACTTTGAATAAAGTCGCATTGAACATCAAAAAAAGAGATCTTTTTTGAATCGAAAACTTTTGCGTTTCATCGGAACGAAAAAAGCGTGCAAAATTGGTTTAGCGGGGAAACAAAATATAAAGAAGTTTGAAAATCTCTATAAAACCTGTAAAAATATGGCCATAGTGTGCTTTCGCCAGCTGAGCTAAACAGCCCTTGTCCAAAGAAATTTTTGTTCTTGGTATATTTGCACGTGCCTGTAGACATTAGAGAAAAACCTTCTACAACTTAATTCTCGATGATTATGAAATTTCTAACAGCTCGGGGAAATAAATCTTGTATTTTAATCGCTCGTCAAGCCTCGCTGCTAAAATAATCAAATTTATTTCCCTTGATGTTTGAAATTCCATAATCAACTCGATCAAGTTGTAGAAGCTATATATAAAACTGTAAAAATATGGCCATTTCGGGATCGAACCCACTACATTTGCGTTAAGCTTGACGCTCTTTTTTTAATCTTTATTGACATGTAAAGAAGTTTGCAAAAAATGGCTTCTAAGTTAGAAGATCTTGAATTTTCCGATGATATTGCTTTACGAGCAATTCAGACAACCTTCAAAAGAAAGCTGTAGATTTATCCCAATATGCCAAGCAAGTTAAAATGGATAAAAAGAAAACTAAGACTATACAACTAGTGTCATCACCACCAATTATAACACTAAAAAAAAGAACCACTTGAAAAAGTTGATGATTTCACCTACTCAAAGAGCACAATAAGCAAGAACAACGCAACACCCAAAGATATCAGTACCAGACTGCAAAAAGCAAACACATCTTTCCAACTATTGAATGTTATTGAAGAGCAGCAACATCAGCAAAGATCAAGATCTATGGTAATGTTTTATCCATTCTACTGTATGGAGCTAAGTGCTGGTGAACTTCCAAGAAAGATCATATACAGAGACTCTCAGGCTTCCACACTACACTGGGGGAAAGCGGCTTTTAAGTTACGAACGGCCCAACATGGCGGAAGGTGTCACCGCTTCGATTTTGTTTTCTCAAATTTAATGCATGAAAGACGTTTTCTGTATAGGAAAGATTGACCCGAGTTCATTTTATTATTAAACAATACCAGGACATCAAATATTTATTTCATAAATTCCTGAGGAAAATATGCAAAATATACTGGCCAAGAAAAATAAAAAATGAAGCACTATATGAACAATCGGGCCCAGAAAAGGCATCATAGACCTCATTAGGCAAAGAAGACTAAGATGGTTGGAGCACATGGCACGAAGAGACTGGCAAGAGTCTCTTCAAAATGGACACCAACTGACGGAAAAAAGGAGTAGCGAAAGACCAAGAGAAACGTGGCGAAGAACAGTCACCATGGAATTTAAGAGCTTTGGAAAGGCCCGGGCGAATTAAATGGAAAGATTCCCAAAGAACGAGTTGAATGGAGATCTCTGGTTACAGCCTTATGCGCCTACAGCTGGTGCGAAGAGAATAAGAAAGTAAAAGACTTTTCCAGCTTTTCCAGGAAAAGTTTTTGAATAAACTTGATGTGAAAGTTAAAATCGAGAAAAGATCTTTGGAATTGAATACTTTGAATAAAGCATTTGAAGAGAAATGGCGTGTAAAAATGATGTTATATACACGGAAGCAAAATTATAAACATATAGGCAGTATATTTTTGGTATACTTATATTATTATATAAAATTATACATGGTATTGCACCGCAGTATATCTTAGAGAATTGATTTATCCTCTCTCAGAGACTATTCATGAATATAACTTACGACATGTGGTTTCTGAGAATAATTTCCGTCTACCATTTTGCAATACCGTCTCGTATAGTAATAGCTTTATTCCAAGTACACTAAGACTCTGGAATAGTCTACCAGAATCCACTAAACTTAGTTCCTCCGTTGGAATATTCCGAAGGAGACTTGATACAAATTTTGACCCTCCTCCTGGCTATTTCAATGAGGGAAACAGAAGGGAAAATATAATTCTCTTTAAAATACGTAATGATGCCAGCAATCTGAACAGTCACTTGCTGAGTCATGACCTTAGAGATAATCCCGCCTGTCCGAACTGTGGACATGACATAGAAGATGCTGATCATTTCTTCTTGTATTGTCCTGATTACACAGTAATAAGACGATATTTGAGAGAAACTTTTGGTTCTTATGGAATTGACTTTAATATCAATAATATATTATTTGGTAGTAGGACATGTTCCTATATTCAAAACGTGGAACTTGTCCAAGCTGTCCAAAGCTAAAACCAATATATAATCATTTTAGCATTTATGCCTCTTTTTGCCAATGGAGTGTATATGTTGTGTACAAGTTACAATATTGTACATGTTGCAACATGTACAAAAAAGTTGTACATGTTGCAACATGTATGAGGCAATCATACAAGTTGCAACATGTACACTAATTGCTGTACATGTTGCAACATGTACAAACGTTTGAATGAAATATGTTCTAACTTGTACAAATGGCATATGAGGATAAATTGCTAGCTATATAACGGAGATGAGGAGGGGGATATGGCTTTTGGTTCGTTTGTTCATTAGTTCGTACGTAATGGTTTTTGCATTGTCGATATCTTGGGTTAAGGTGAAAATCTTGGCAATTACAATTAGTAGAGGAATGATTTTGGAAAGTGGGTATATCTTGGATAGTAATTTACATCTGTTCCAGATTTAGGTCACCTCCACTTAAATTTAAATGTTAAGTGCAAGGGGATTAGCTGTGGTGTGCGACTGCTCCATTTCTTTATTTACAAAAACTAATGTTATCAAGGAGATTTTTTAAAGAAATATACCAAGGACAATATTGACCAGTCAACTTTTAATTGCAAGATGTACATGAATGACTCTTCACGTTACATTACAATTTGTGTTTTGGGACACTCACATCTATCCTTACAATTTTTCTTGTTACAATTACAAAAGAAAATACCATTGCCTTCTACTCACTGACATTTGGCATACAGCCTCAAAAATCAGGTACATCAGCTACACTTACAATCACACATCCTGTAAATTCAATCTGTGTCTTTCCCATTTAACCGCTTTGTCATTATGCACTACCCTGGTTCACAGTTGATAACTCCTATGGACACTAATCATAATCTGTAGTAAATTTACCCTTCAAAACAATTTCGCTCAAATGAGCTTCTTTCTTTTTTTCCAAATGAGCTTCTCAAAAGATTCAATTTTAACCACGCTGAACAGCTTTAGAACTCTCCTATTTAAGGCAGTTATGTAAACTGCTGCAAAGGGATTTGCGCCCCTCTATCAATATTTTACCAGTCAGTGTGCCATGTTGTTTTCGCATGACTCATTGACTCTTAACAAAATGCTAAAAGAGATGAGCAAGTCCCTTAAGCTTCTGCTTGCCTGGGCCTTTTTAAATTATTGTATGAGAGCTGGTGTATCTCCTTCACTAAAGACATTGTTTGTTGCAGAATTGTTCTTGGCAAGCTGGACAATCTCTTGATAGACCTTCTACTGTGTTTCACTCATTTTTGCAACCTTATAGTGTTTTACCTTTAAACATCATGATCAGTTTAAGCTGAGTGGTTATTGAGATATCTTTTTAGTTTCTATCATTTCTATTATAATTTAATCCTGAGACAATAATTGAAATTTAGTAATAATTTTCTCAGTCTAATCCAAGGAGCTTACACAAGTTTCTGGGTAAATTTTAAAATGAAAAAAAAAAACAAACACAATTAATCTGAAACTGACTTTTATGTATTTGATACTTTTTATTTACAAAACAAGAAAACATAAATGTCTTCACTGACCAATTGTACAAGTTAGAACAAATTTCTTTAAAAAGTTTGTACATGTTGCAACATGTACAGAAATTAGTATACATGTTGCAACTTGTATGATTGCCTCATACATGTTGCAACATGTACAACTTTTTTGTACATGTTGCAACATGTACAATATTGTAACTTGTACACAACATATACATAAAAGAAAGTGCTTCAATTATTTGTTATCTAATCTGTATATATGTTTTGTTTGTTATTGTTCCCAAATATGCATATGTGCCTCTGTACCCATCTCAAGCAAGTCAAAGAATTTTATAATCATAATAATGATAATTGATAGTAGCATGTAGTGTTTACAGTTTGCTTCTTCTTTTTCTTGCTTAAAATTACTTGTGCTATCATTTTGGAACTTGTATAGTCATTTCAACTATATATTTTAAATCTTTGACTTGCTCTAATATATATACTGATATATTTATAATTTGTATGACTATTTTGTAATCATTTAATGTTACCACCAAAGGAGAGGAAACATATAGGCTTAGTCCTGCTTTCCAATCCTTTTCATCTTTATTTTCATGAATAAAATATGTTAAAATCAAATCATATTTTTGGTATACATTTATTCGGAATACTTTTACTACCAGTGTTGTGTTCGAAGTTGACCTTTACTGCGATGTTATTGCTGCCTGGGAAAAACTTGTTACAAGATATTCCCTAAAGATGTTTTAAATACCATGTTTTAATGTTACAACATGTTAAAAACGAATTCTCCTTTCCTCTAAATATGGTGTGTATTTCCATGCATCTTCTCTTTTATTGGCATTACACACCATTTTTAGAATTTAAGATATCAAGCTTACCTTCCAGTAAAACTTGAAAATCACTACACGAGTCTTGTACTTTCAAATGGCTGCTATATATTTTACCAAAATCAAATCAAATCAAATTTATTGTCATATAAACATCTAGGCAGAGTTTGTGACAAGAACAAATAATGAAATAGGACAACAGTAGAAATACTTAATTAACATATAAAACATGATATTTTACATGAACACTGTATGTATTGGCTTTGCATGTATTCTATTAAGAGTCCCCTGTTATCAATGCTAACGATTGTTTTAAAAGGGAACTTAAAGAATTGGTTTGTTTATAGCTATTTGGAACTTAGATTTTAAGTATGGTTTGCGCTCTTGAAGGATAAGCAGTTCCTACTTGTTATATCACACCCATCATGCTGCAAACGATCAGTTTTGTTTAGGAAATATCCTGTAAATGACGACAATACACTCTACAGAAAAACCATCATCGGTATTTATCTGAGAGATAGCAATAAGTATTTGTCTTTGAGCACCACAAAAACTGCTGGAATGACGATAGCAACCCAGGAGCAACAAATTTCTTTACACATAGCACACTTCCCGAGTGACAATTAAAAACAAACCTGTACATGTAGGAGAAACAAATCCCTGTGGACATATTTTTCTTGTGCCGATTTTTTTGTGTTATATTCAATGCCAAATTAAATGAAAACACATATTTTTTATTAGTTTTCCTAAGATTAATTAAATTCAATTATTTTGTGTCAGGCTTCATATTGGAATGATGTATAAAAGAATGCATTTCGGACCCGTTCGACTTCCTGTTTTTGAAACTTAGAATTTTTGTGAAAGCAGGACATCAGTCTATGCGTTGGCTATACATGTAACAGGTTTAATATTTGTAATTTTTCCATAATAATATTGTATTCAGTTTGTGTTAATTTCCGCGTACTCTCAGATTCACTTTACAGAAATAAGGTGCAAAATGTAAAAGGGCTTTGTATTACATACAAAAAGTTAACCGTATGTATCTATTACCCTTTCCTTTTTTACGGGTCAAAACAATGTAAATATATTGTCTTTTAAGGATGTTCGCTACTATTATTAAAAATAAATAGGTTTCAAATTGGATGCCTTAATTCAAAAGATAATAGTAAAAGATATAAAATTGATAGGTTCGTGACCTCGTTTTCAAGATAATTGACATTAAAGTTTTGGCGGGAAAAGGTTTTCTCTGACTTTTTCATAGGCTTAACATTAACACTATTTAGCTGTTAAAACCCATGACAGAATAATAGGATTTGGTAAAACTTTGTCTTTAACTTCTTTATGACATATTAAAGACATTAATAACAAGAAAATGGGGGGTTCGTGGTAACAAATTTTAACCATATTTTGACGGTAAAATCCAGAGGATTCCGACAAAAATGACAGAACTACCAAAACAAGACCAGCGAGCATCGTTAAATGGTTTTCCTGGAAGCTTTTAGTTCCCGTAAAAGTTTTCTATGCGTTTGTACTCAGACATTAAATAGGAATCTTTGCAAATATACACGCTGTCATTTTTTGTGTAACAAGGGTAGAAAGAATATACTTATACATATGTAACAATTCTAGAGTACATAATTATGGCATTTTGTAACTTATGTTTTCCCCCACAACAATCACAAATTGTTTACAACTTTTTGTAAATGTTGTCTGGGATTTCTTTTTTCTTTTATAAGACCAAAAAGCAGATGTACACGTAATACGAAAAGTCTAGTATTCAATTTTACCAGATACTTTTTTTTTTGCATTTGCGTTTTCAATACAGGTAATACTGAGCTACATGTACCAAAGATTATACCCAGTTTAAGAATCTTGAAAATGATGCAAAATTAGAACCTGACCAAAAGTAATTTCTTTGTGGTAAATTCTATAATCTACATACCTTTACATATTTTAAAATAAACAGGAGATGTTTTGTATAGATCTAAATTTTATCTGCATACCAATGCTTCTTTTAAAACACTGATTTAGGCTTAAATTGTGGTGTGCTTGCTCTCTTACATACGGAAGCCTGTTAGTACCTTGTTATATCGACTTCGCTAACTTGTTAGATCCAGTCTGCTTCTCGACGATTTAGCAAGAGTTTTCTGGTTTTTTTTAGACCCTAACCTAAGTACTTGTATATAAACGCTTGCGAAAAGAATTGTTTGTATGAAACATGGACCGAGAAAGGATATGCATGCCGCTTATATTTTGATCTTGGATGATAAGGGACCCTAACCCCATAATAGGTCATCTGCCAACCTCGATCTTATGAAGACTTATATATATTGAGCTAAGGGAGCTGAACATTTAAACAAGCAATTAATAACTTATCTCTATCTACAATAGTTTCTTTTTTATAAGCAAAAACATGAAAAACATTATTTTCACCTTTAAATGAGCGTAACCCCTGACAACTACGACCCAATGGAGACTTTTGTAGAGATATCATGCTGAAGATGGAAGGTTGCATCAGATATTTCCTCTATTTTAATCTATAATATTAAAAACGAAAGAATATGGAATATGTGCCAGAAAGACAGTTGTTTGACCCCGTGTCTACTTTTAGTAACGGCAGTCATGTTTTTTGACAAATCATCCTGTTTAGAAACTGGAACTCCTGTTGATTTTACTATATACACGTAAGCTAAGTTGATATAACAAGTAATTAAGTTGATATAAAAAGTTATGTAAGTTGGTATAACAAGTTATGTAAGTTGGTATTACAAGTTACTAAGTTATTACAAGTAAGTAAAGTTGTTATAGCCAGATTATACTTCAGTGAATAGTTCAATCAAATCCTACAATTAAATCCAAAGGTTTCTTTATATAACTAAAAGTACTAAAATAGTGTACATACAAACAAAGAACATTAAAAAATATATAAACAAGAGTTAACACTAAAGTATGTCTCGACTACCGGCACCATCAGAAACAGTCATTCTTTCTTACTTCCACTTCATTTGAATTTACATGGATTTTCAGTTTCTGAGATCAAAAGATATTTATAGAACTTAAACATTGCTAATATATGCAATAACAAGAATATGTCAAAAAGACATAATGCCCCATCTCGCAACGTTTATTTTAAAGCATCAATATGGTTGCTAAGGCACTTTTAAGTCAGAAGAAATGGATTTTAACCATTCTCCTATAAGTGGTCATTCATGCGGAAAATATAGGTCATAGCCAGCATCTGAAGCATGCATTATGCTTAGCATCATTCGGTGCACCTACCATACCGATATAGTTGATGTGGCACATGTCAGTAAAAAGGAATGGACTTTAACCATTCTTCAATAAGTGGTCATTCATGTGGTAAATATAGGTCACAGCCAGCATCCGAAGCATGCATTGTGCTAAGCATCACTAGGTGCACCTACCATACCAATATAGTTGCTATTGCACTTGTCACTGAGAAGGAATGGACTTTAACCATTCTTCTATAAGTGGTAATTCATGCGGAAAAAATAGGTCATAGCCAGCATCTGAAGCGTGCATTGTGCTTAGAATCACTAGGTGCACATACCATACCAATATAGTTGATGTGGTACTTTTCAGTTAATGGGAATAGACTTTAACCATTCTTCTGTGCGTGGTCATTCATGCGGAAAATATAGATCACATCCAGCATCCGAAACATGCATTGTGCTTAGCATCATTAGATGCAACTACCATACCTATATGATTGATGTGGCATTTGCCAGTAAGTGGGAATTTGGAAATACAATGTATGGGGATTTGGGACGAACGGACGGACAAACAGACCCGAACACTATATGCCCGTCTACTTTCGTAGATGGGGCATAAAAATAATCAAAGTCACTCAACCAGAGTTCAAGGTCAAAGTCAAAAGATGGGGATGCAACTGTGCTAAGGTATTACTAGGGCATATGCATATGAAGTTTCATCAATCTAGGACCAATAATACTTGAGATATGGAGGTGTTTGCAAAAACCTTAACATTGCTAATACCTATATTTTTATTGAAAATTATCAAAGTCACTCAACCGGAAAAACAAGGTCAAGGTCAAAAGATGGGGATGTAACTGTGCTAAGCTAATACTGGGGCATATTCATACCAAGTTTTATCAACCTAGGACCTATAGTTCTCAAGATATAGAGGTGCTCGCAAAACTTTTCCGTTGCTATTATATGTATCGAAAATTGTTAAAGTCACTCAACTGGAAAATCAAGGTCAAGGTCAAAAGATGGGGATGCAAGTGTGCTAAGCTACTACTGGGGCATATGCATACCAAGTTTCATCCACCCAGGACCTATAGTTTTATAGATATGGAGGTGCTCATAAAACTTTTCCAAAAAGTTAACGCTGCCGCTGGTAAAGTAACAGGTATGTCTCACTCTACTTCGCAGGCAAGACAAAAACCAAAAATGCTATATTTCATGAAACAGGAAGTGCATGAGTGACAGACTTGAAATCAAATTTCATGTTAAATAGGCTGTGATAGGTATGTAGTTGCTAAAAAAAACTCTTGTGACTTACCATATGGTGTATTTCATGTATACCAAGTTGTGTTTAATTATGTCCGAGTTGTCCACAAGATGTTATATCAGAATTTGGAGTTTTTTAAGTTAAAAGGGCCATAACTCCCACATAACTGCAAAACGAAAATTTCTGGTAAGATGCGCAACTACTACATATGATGTTTTTCTTGCATTCCAAGTATCATTAAATTTTGTTCAGAGGACTTGCATCCATGAACTGATCACAGGCAGACCAACGGACCAGTCAAAAACATTCTACCCTTTAAAACTTGAATAACTCCATCCATCATAATTTTGTCCTTAGCTATATATTTTTGGATTCGTTTGGCTTAATGCATATTGAACATCTTTTGAAATTGTGGATTTCATTTGTTTTGGTTCTTGTGCTGCTGATGAAGAATAATTTTCCGAAATGGCCATACAGCTCATAAAAATTAATTGCAGTTGGAGTTAACATATGTGTTGTGGTCTCATGTTCATTTACTCCATATCCTTTCTTAAATCATTTGCCCATAAGGTATAAAAATACATGCTGTATTATAAAGTACAAGTTTTGCTATGAAGCACCAATGATTTTCTAGAGTAGTCATATATACAAGAATGGTCCTCTGCTATATTTTACTCTTTCTCATATGTCTATACTGATGCATGAAGTTTTAAGATCTATATATTGCAATGGATCATATAGATACTATACTAGTATTAAAGAGATAACAGTTAAATTTGAATTCATGTTACACGCATGAAGAAGGAATTGTCAGGTATATTGGATATTGGTTGTTCTGGTATAAGACTAAATAACGGGTTACACAAAGTTATGTTCAGCATACACCAACTCAATCATATGGTAAACAAGAAGAAGATGACTGACTGACCAGGAAAGGGGAGGCACAGTACAACTTATCTTGCTAAAACTGTGTACCCACTTCGAAATTAATCCTACACTAGAAGCAGAAAAAAAACTTGTACAAATAAAGACGGAATGTGTCCATGGGACACGGATGCCCCCGCTAGGCCCAACACAGGAAGTAAATGTCTGAAAGACCTGAAAGTTGCTTAGGACATGAAGTTAGTCATACTGAACAATCCTACCAAGTTTCAAATCATTCTGCCTGGTGCCTGAGAAAAGCTTGACGGAAATTTTCAAAAACATGTTCACATATTTTCACATTGGCCTAAGTCCCAAACAGGAAGTAGATGTCCGACAGGTCTCAAAATGGCTTAGGACATATAACATGTCATACTAAACAATCCTACTAAGTTTCAAATCATTCTCATGTATGGTTCCTGAGAAAAGCTTGACGGAAATTTTCAAAGTCATGTTCACATATTTTCACATTGGCCTTAGTCCCAAACAGGAAGTAGATGTCCAACAGGTCTCAAAATTGCTTAGGACATATAACATGTCATACTAAACAATCCTACTAAGTTTCAAATCATTCTCATGTATGGTTCCTGAGAAAAGCTTGACGGAAATTTTCAAAGTCATGTTCACATATTTTCACATTGGCCTTAGTCCCAAACAGGAAGTAGATGTCCAACAGGTCTCAAAATTGCTTGGGACGTACAGTTTGTCATACTGAACCATCCTACCAAGTTTCAAATCATTCTCATGTATGGTTCCTGAGAAAAGCTTGACGGAAATTTTCAAAAACATGTTCACATATTTTCACATTGACCTAATTCCCAAACAGGAAGTAGATGTCCAACAAGTCTCAAAATGGCTTAGGACATATAACATGTCATACTAAACAATCCTACTAAGTTTCAAATCATTCTCATGTATGGTTCCTGAGAAAAGCTTGACGGAAATTTTCAAAGTCATGTTCACATATTTTCACATTGGCCTTAGTCCCAAACAGGAAGTAGATGTCAAACAGGTCTCAAAATCGCTTGGGACGTACAGTTTGTCATACTGAACCATCCTACCAAGTTTCAAATCATTCTCATGTACGGTTCCTTAGAAAAGCTTGACGGAAATTCGTACGGACGTAAGTACGTACATACGTACTGACGGACATGAGTAACACTTAATGCCCCCCGACATGTCTTCGGGCATAAAAAAATCCATTTTTTTACCATCAGCTAAAAAACAGGAAGTAGATAACTGACTGACCAGAAAAAGAGAAGCACAAACAACTTATCATGCTAAAGCTGTTTACCAATTTCAGAAAAGTTTAAATCATACACATAAATGTATGTGCGTTAATTCTGATGGTCTAGCTTGTACACTTATTCTTCTATTCTGTTTTCCTCTATAGACAAAATATCTGTAATAAATGTCTAAAATAACATTTTATTCAAAAATATCTCTTTACAATATGTATCTATCTTCAATAACTTCTTACACCTATCATCAATAAATATAAAGTTCAAGATCATTCAAAATTCTTTCAACATAAATGTTCAAATGAAAGTTAAACCTAATTTTAAATCAACAGGTATTCAACAAAACATAATGAATAATGAAGTAAAGAATCATACTTAAAAATAGCATCAAACAAACAAACAATAATTCTTTATGCAAGTTGAGAATCTAAAGCACATATTCACCTTTTGCACCAAACCACAAAAAATATCAATTCCATTCAACATTCTAACAGTAAAAACATGTTTAGAAGCAGGAAAATATTTTTACAGTAAACATGTAATAGATCTCTCATAAAACACATTTATAACCTTGCTTTCTTCAAACTTTCAATCAAATCACATATAGCTTACTTCAGAAAATCAACTTTTATACAT
The DNA here is from genome assembly GCA_963971305.1 of Arcuatula senhousia. Taxonomy (NCBI): domain Eukaryota; kingdom Metazoa; phylum Mollusca; class Bivalvia; order Mytilida; family Mytilidae; genus Arcuatula; species Arcuatula senhousia. Next base: position 46,892,340 of record OZ020306.1, read on the forward strand.
CTTGTTAAAGTCTGAATGATGTTTGGTGGATATCTAAAATGCAATGATTACTTGAGCTAATAAAAAAAGCAAATAAAAAAAAAGCTTCAATGCAAAATCTATTTTAAGATTAGACCTAAATATCTTTCATATTCCCAAATAACAAAAAATAATACATGTAAACATTTGCAAGTCCAATTTCTACTCAATAGTCTGAAAGAGATATGGAGAAGTACAATTTAAAGAATGAATGCTTAACATAACATAAATTAGACATAAATAAATACCATTGCACCAAATGACTGTTAATCCTAATATTTCTCTATAAACATTTTTTTTAAATAAATATACAACACAAACAATTCAATTACATGTAGCACTTTTATATAAGTTCATTGAATCCTCTATTTTCTCTAGAGATAAAATTCTCAAATTGGCTGTTTTGATTAAATTTGACTTAAAACTAAACGAATACATGTACACTGTACAACTGAAAACTTCTTCTTTTTATTATTGATAAGGTAGTATTTTACCCATATTCATTACAATAATCATTATTAAAAAAGTCAAGATATCACAGAATTCTAAGTTTTGATGTGAATAAAGATTTCTATGTTAACAAACAAATGATCCAACACAATAAAAATAAAATATAACATAATAAGTTACAAAATAATGAGAAGTCCTAGGCAATTCTGAAAATCATTATGATAAGTCCTAATCAGTTCATGAAAGTCAAATGCAGTTCATGAAATCATAATGAGAGTCTGATAGTTCATAAGACTTTGCAATGAATTGATCATGAAAGACGATGAGTACGTCCATAGTGTCACTGTCCAATCAGTTCATAGCCACCAGAGGGAAGGACACATACAGACGTGTGGTCCGCAGATGATAATTTGTTACGATCCTAGTGTTCTACTTTTGTTATAACTCGCTTGGGTCGTGGTTATTATCTTTCGATGATGATTCTGAAAATAAAAAAATTAAAAAAAATTCTAAATGATTCATCAAACAAACTTTTGAAATGAATGACCAAAGTTTAATACATTTTTTTTAATTAATCAAGATGTATTTTCTTTCAGATCCAAGTTTAACTTTATTTTATACACAAGGTTGGGCAGAGCCATAGTTTTTCAGTCTTTTAGGAAGGATTGAAATGATTGACATGAATAAAATAGAGCTCATGAATACCTTAATTTAAAGCTTCATATTTTAATGTCACATCAACCTATGAATGGCTTTTGCATGATTTAATTTGTACAACAGAAAGGACAGTTCAAATACATATTAAAAAGGAAAGAGTATGGAATATGTGCCAGAAAGACACAATATGTCCAATAGAAAAAGGGCAATACCCCATACAACAAATATCCTTTTCCAAATCAAAGATAAGCCACTACAGTATACATTGTACTAGAATTCTATAAATCAAACATGCTGTTAGGAGAATAGAAATATTGTTTATAATCTGGTAGGATAGGAAAATATTTGGTTTATGGTTAATATTGTAAATTGCTAAAAAAAAAGTAATGATTTAGCTTACAATGATTATGAAAACTAGAATGAGGGTCTTCCATCAAAGACACCTGTTGGTGGTGTGTAAAATTTTTGGTGAACAGGAAGTTGATGAGTTACTGGCATAAAATCTCTTTACACCATACTATAGGACAAAGCTACATATGAAATCTTAAAGGGCTATGGCATGGAAGTTGCTTGGAAAACTGTGGAAAAAAAATTGTGATGGCAACACATTGCAGGAAACATAAACATGCAGTCTGAGTCAATTTTAATAAATAATAGAATGCTTTGTTCCCCACAGCAACCAATTGACATTAAATGTTCCTAATTACATTGTTAGAAAGTCCTTTATGGGCAAAACCCCTATCTTTACAGCATTGGTAAGACATTTTACTATTTTTGTATTTCAATTATTTTTACCACAGAGAGCATTGTGATGAATTTTCAGGTTTTGAACTTTAAGCAGCCTATTGCAAACAGAGCCGAGATTGAAAAAACACTAGATTTTTTCTAGCCAAGGCAAATGTATTTATCTTGTGACTTATTCAAACTACCAGTCTTAAATGCTGTTAAAAGTGTCCTTCAACCTAAGGGTTAGTTCTATCAATTACCTGTTATTGTCTCTAATATTATAGATTTTCTTTTAGGTAATGCTAAAAACAGGAAAAGGATATTTGTTTAACCCCAGAAAAGATAGTTGTATTGAATATTGGGCTATTCTAGGATAAACTGTATGGAAGAATTGGAAGGCACTCTTATTCCTTAATGGGTTGAGGTCAAAATACATTATATATGTTCAAACATGCACTAAGATAATAAAATTGTTATGACATACGCCTTCCAACCCTGCATACATTTCTTCACCAAAATAACCCAAAAACATTTTCATACCATTTACCAATACATTTTTAATGCTTTATTTTCTTATTACATCTATTGTATTGAACCATAAACTTTCAATATCTTCTATTTCATATAAATTTTTATTTTTTCGTGGGTATCTAATTTTCACGGTACTTGGCAACTTACGAAAATATAAACCCGCAAAAATTTAATCTAGTAAATAGTATATGCAAAGTATAAACTCTCATATAAGAAATTGCTAAAATTGAATTCCGCAAAAAAAAAAGATCTTTCATTTTTTAAGGAATCTGTGAATCTTAGCTCCCACGAAAAAAACAACTCATATGGTATGTGAAACATTAGATGGCAGATCAGAGTGTGAAAACAGCTAAAAGACTTGTATATGGACAATGCCACATAGAACAGATGAAGGAAAAATAGAGAAGTAACACTGATTTAAAAACTAACCTTCTTTTTTATCTATATCTGGCTTTTCTATACTTTCTTTTGTATCTGCAATGGGAAAACATATTTTCTCTTACTTTATCTTATTTATCAACCTCTCTACCAGTTGTGGAAAAATATTTCTCACCACTAAAGAGAATTTTGTTCTCAGCATAATTGCAGGTGCAATAGTTGACCAACCTTTTTGCATTTATTTAAATGTAGACATTAGAGAAAAACCTTCTACAACTAAATTCTTGATGATTATGGAGTTTCTAACATCTCTGGATATAAATTTGATATTTAAATTGCTCGGCAAGCCTCGCCAGTAAAATAATCAAATTTATTTCCCTTGATGTTAGAAATTCCATAATCAACTCGATCGCGTTGCCGAAGCTATATGTCACACATAAAATGATTGTAAACTTGACATTTATATAGTACTAAGTATATAAGATAAAACTAAATTAAATTTTACATTTAAAATTTGCTGTCTTTAGCCAGGAAATCTTTGCCAAAAAAATCTGTTTTTACTGGAAATCTTTGCCAAAGCTTCTGTTTGGACTATATTTATATTCATGGTTAAATGTTTTATGCCCAATGATAATTTAGAATGAGTTTTTAGTCATTTGCATTATGTTGTTAATATTGCCAAGTAGAAACCACTCCACTAAGCTGCTGAAGTAACATGTACACTGTTTCTACATCTCATTAATAAAAAGATTTTTTATGCGACCAATTGGATTAGTTATTACAGACAGATGATTATAACTAGTATTCAAAACAGTTTATAAAGCAAGGCTTAGTCCTAAACTACAAAAGAATCCCAAGAACACTGTAAAAGTCCTTATTTTCACGATTTTACAATTTCACCAAAGTCCGCGGGTACTTAATTTCACAAATTCTGCTTATTATTCTATTCATTTCATGCAATTCATTTAATTTTGTGGGTATTTAATTTCGCAACAAATGCTCGATGGCAAAATCCGTGAAAATAAATACCTTGCAAAAATAAGAACGTTTACAGTACTTAAATGTTAAAACATTTTTTTTCATATTTTGAATTGCAAGATTTGGCAGACTTGCTATGATAAATAGCCTCACTACCCTCCCTTATTATCAGAAATAATACTACCCACCTTTTGTATCTGTAGATTCTGTATCTGTTGACTGAGTATCTTTTGTTTCCTCTTTTGTTGCTGTATTTGTATCTTTTGTATCTTGTTCGCCAGGCTCTTCTACTTCTATTTTTACATCTTCTTCGTCTTTTGCCTCCTCAGGCTTTGTTGTATTAGTGTCAGTTTTTGTACTATTACTATCTGTTTTCGTGGTATTTGTCTTGACCTTCGGTTTGGCCTTGGGTCTATAATTTTTAGCTTTATTTATAAGATATTTGACTTCTCTGTCTAGTGCTTGTATTTTTTGTGCTATATCTTCGACGAACAGTTTAGGTTTTTCTGTGTCAGGTGTTTTCATCTGTTCTTCAAACATATCGTCTCTCCATTTCTGAAATTCATGTATTTTGTTTCAATAAATACAACAAAATCAATGACAAGCCCTTAATGAGTGAGTGAGTGTGTATAACGATTTTTCAACGATTTTTCACCTTTTTTGATGCACCTGGGTCAGTTTAATAGAGGTTAAAACCATATAACCTGGACAATACAACCAACCATGGGAAGGCCCATAATAAAACTATGCCTTTTCATCATTGTAAGGTCTTCAAATAGACGTATACATTACACAAGCAAGAAGTAAAGAAGTAAGGTGGTGTTTGGTTCTGTTTTTTTTGTGTTTTTTTTTCTAAAGGGGGGGATCCTTTAGTGTTTTCTTTTTTTATCCATTTTATTTTTATTTCAATATTGCCAATAAATTGTCAAATAAGTTATGCTTTAACTGCAAATGCATTTTTTTAATCAAGTCTACAAGTTTTTTTTTATTTTAATGAAATTGCTTTTTTACTATGGTAAACTAATCCTTTGAAAGTCTAATGCAAGTAAAAGACATCAAACAAGGTATTAAATAAAAGTGGAATTCAATATGAAAATAAGAACACCTTTAGACTTTGCCCATTGTTTATAATCAGACGTTAGCACTGTATTTTCATAAATTCTTCATGTGTACATATTTTCTATAGTCTCTTTTGAATAATTCAGTTTCTGACTTTCAAAATATTTTTCAAGATATTGTTAGTCAAAATTCCCTTCCCTAATATATACTGCTTAGTAAACTAGCTCAAATGTGTGTAGACTTAGTTCCACTTACCCCATGCATGCATGGACTAAGCTGGACTAACCCCATGCATGCATGGACTAAGCTCCAGTAACCCCATGCATGCATGGGGTTAGTTGAGCTAGTTCAGTTAATACATCTAGTTGAAAATATAGTGCTAACATCTTATTATAAACATTGGCAATTTTTTAAAAGTTTTCTTATTTTAATATTGAATTCCAGTTTTATTTAATACCTTGTTATCAATACATAAATTTCTAGCAGATAATACAACTAACCTCAGTGTCTGTAATTAATTTTTCTAAAGTTGTAATTTCTACTTCAGTAAATATTCTCTCATCCTCGCCTATTGTCGATATATTTTTCAGAGATGTGTAAAAATATTTGGTGTGATTTAACATGTCTTTCAGAGCTTTCAAGGCCTTAGGTCTCTCCTCATACTCGTAAACTCTGGATTTCAGATCTTTGATCTCTTTCTTCAAAGCTTTCAATTTGTCAGTGTACACCTGGAATAAAAGAATTGGAATAAGTATGAACAAAAAATCTCAAATTGATCGAATAGTCTGTACTTTAGAGGTTATATCTGTTTACAAAAGATGAATTATTTTTTAAATTGGATATAATGACTGCACAAATAACTGAAAACTGTTCTGTGGTTTCATTATTATTCGTGGGGTATCAATTTTCGTGGTTTTCGTGGGTAGCCTTGACCCACGAAATTTGATACCCAACGAAGAGGAAATTTAGCATTGATCTGTATGCTGGAGACATCAGAACCACAAAATTAAGAATCCACAAACTGATCCTTTTTCAGCAAACCACGAAAATTAGTACCCACAAAAATAATTGAATCCACAACAAAAGATGAATTATTTTTTTAATTGGATATAATGACTGCACAAATAACTGAAAACTGTTCTGTAATCTTCAATACTGTGGTTTCATTATTATTCGTGGGGTATCAATTTTCGTGGTTTTCGTGGGTAGCCTTGACCCACGAAATTTGATACCCAACGAAGAGGAAATTTAGCATTGATCTGTATGCTGGAGACATCAGAACCACAAAATTAAGAATCCACAAACTGATCCTTTTTCAGCAAACCACGAAAATTAGTATCCACGAAAATAAATGAATCCACAGTATCAATCTATTCACTTAGCGTAGTGTTTAAAATCGGTTTCCATTAGCCTTACTTTATTATTACTATGGTTCATTTTTATTCGTTGGATATCAAATTAGGTGGTTTTCAGGTTGACCGTCATCAAAGAAATTTGATACAAAATGAAAAGGAAATTCATCATTGGTCTGTATGCTGCAGACTTCAGAACCACGAATTTAGGTGGTTTTCATGTTGACCTTCACCGAAGAAATTTGATACCAAACGAAAAGGAAATTTATCATTTATCTATACGCTGCAGACTTCAGAACCACTAATTTAGGTGGTTTTCATGTTGACCTTCACCGAAGAAATTTGATACCAAACGAAAAGGAAATTTATCATTTATCTATACGCTGCAGACTTCAGAACCACTAATTTAGGTGGTTTTCATGTTGACCTTCACCGAAGAAATTTGATACCAAACGAAAAGGAAATTTATCAATGATCTGTACAAATTTAGAAATCAACGCACTGATTATTTTTCATTAAAGCTCTAAAATTGGTAATGATAATAAATGAATCCCCAGTATCATAATATCATGACCGATATTTGAATATACTGATAAATTTCAGCAAAAACAGACTATCTTCATGGCAAATCAAGAGCCATTATATAATTTTGTTTAAAATAATCTGTTACCTCTCTCTTAGCATCTTCTTCCTGTTCATACATCCAGTCTGAGGCGTCGGCCATCACTTTAATCAGATTCTCCCTCTCTGTCTCAGCTGAACACTTCTCGTACACTTCCTGTGTGAGTTTATCACTCCAATCAAAGATAAAGGCCTCCAAATCATTCTTGGCTTTCTCTAACAGTTTCTTTTCTTTGTCCTTAGCAGTGAGTTCAGCCAATCTGAAAGTGAAAGATGGAGTAAGGATAAGTTAGGATAGTCTCATAAGACAATTCAGCTAATCTGAAAGACAGAGTTAAGACAGTCTAATCTTGTACAATATTTCACATTTTCTATTCATTGGCATCTCATTAATGTTTATATTTTGAGTGACTGTTTAAAATGGGTTTAAGTACCTTCTTTAGTATACAGGACAGTCAGTTTTAAAAGAAGTTATTGGAGTTCTTTGGGCAGGTAACTGATAAATTGTATTATGTCCTTGGTTTGTTAGTTTTTTGGGGGGCTGGGTTTTTTGTTTTGTTTTGTTTGCTTGTTTTTTTGTGTGTGGTTTTTTGTTTGGTTTACAAAACTTTGAGAGGTAATTGTAGAGTGAATAATAACTTGAGTTGTTATCATAAAACCAGCACCTTAGACCTTTAAACTATTCAGACCCTAGTTTATATTTTGTGCTGGTGATGAATAATTTACTTAAGTTCCCTTTTAATCACTGTTGTTTAAAATAACTTCCATTAAACAAATCTGTGTTGACTTACTTTTTCTTCATGGTTTTCAGCATGTCTTGAGATATATCTGGTATGTCAAAGTTTTCTGATGCCTGCTCGATTTTCTCCTTGACAATGGTTATATTGGGTTTCTTCTCCTACAAAAGGAAAAAAATAACTTCATAAAAAATGGTCATTAAAATTGTTTACCTCATTATAACAGCAATATACTTTCTGACAGTAAATTAGAAAACAAACATTAAACTTTTTGATTGTCTACAAACTATGATTATACTGAGCTTCTCAAGTGTATATTCTTCTATCACAAACTGCTTAATTCTATGTGGTCTGATGTTGAAAACTGTATACATGCACCTAAAATTTTATCATCCACTTCTTGTAAGCTGTAAATTAACATTCCCTATTTACCATGTTTACTAAACTAACTGTACCTTAGGTTCAGATTCAGTTTTATTCAATCCCTCTGTTTCATTGACTTTCTTGTCCTTTGTTTCCTCCGCTTTTTCATCTGCCTTCTCATCCTTTTTGTCCTTGTCCTCTTCTCCATTTTTTTCTTCTTTGGTTTCCTCTGATTTTTCTTCCTTCTTGCTTGTCTTTTCTTCCTCTTCTTCAGGCACCTAGTGAAAGAAAATGGGAAAAATCTGTATACAAATAACGAAGCCATATATAATGAAAAACATCTAAGGGCTGTTCCAGAATTAAATGTGTGTGGGGGGTGGGTCGGGAGGCACTTTTTTCTTTACCCCACCACCCATCTAATAATAATTAATTTTCTATCATTGTTTTTTAACAAAATCTTTCTCAGACACCCACCACCCACCAAATATGTAATAGAAGTTCCTCCCGACCCCCTCCCCCACAGGTAAAATTATGGAACAGACCTAAAAACAAACAAATACAAAGTTCAAGAAACAAAGTACAAATATTTTACATGATGTAACCTTGGTAGGCTTTGCAAGAAGTCCTGATGGGCTTTATTATTAAAAACTTGACAAAAATAGATGGTTCTGAAGCAGAGTTTCTAGTATTTTGATGGACAAGTCTGGCAGGTCCATCAAATTGGTGCACTCTGAATTCTTGGCCTAACATTTAACAACCAAAAAGTCAACATACTTGGATATTTATATGTGTAATTGTGTATAATACAAGAAAATACCAATTGTTCTACTTTAACAGGATTGTTATATCTATCTCAATTGTTTATGGAGATTACAAATAATTCTTCATTTATTTAACATCATAATTTGTTGCTACTTGAATGACTAAACAATTGCCAAAGTGTTGTAGGCTCTGATGCTATCATCCCAATATTCCTGTGTTCACACCTTTACATCTACTCTATTTAGTTTACTTATTTGCCAAAAGTATTGGTAATTCCTTCCCTTTCTTTTTATACATTTAAGTATAAATATTTACAAAATTATTCTATCATTAATAAATGGTAAATGGTAAGTTGTGACTTTTTAAATTAAACATGTATTTGGAGACTTTTTCTAGACTAAAAAGCAAGGAGGGCAACATGCAACATATATTTCTAGCTCTAGATCTACAAATGACAACATTACATGCAATCTGTATAATTAGGTATGAGGGACATGATATTTCCTTTTTATTTTGCTACATGATTTTTAAAGGTGAATAAACCTATGCCAATCAATTTAGTTTATCAGTGACAACAAATATGGCATGAAAGTAGCTGTTGACAACAAATAAATTAAACTACTTTCACAGAGTTTACTCAAAAACTTCAGTGGAACACAACCTAATACAAGCATACAAACTATACAATTGTTCAAACAAACACGAGACTGAGGTACATGAATATTAAGGTTAAATGGTTTTAGACGCTTTCAATCCATTTCAAAATTTAATCAATATAGTGCTACAGAAATGTTACAGAAAATATTAATAGTGTTAAAAACAGAAAAAATAAAACCCAAATCACAAGCACTTATTAAATAAACCCAAGTCACCACCAAATGTTAGAGCCAACTCTCACTTTTTTATCAGTTGTTTCATCTTTTTTGTCTGGGTCAGCCTGAGTTGTCTCATCTTGTTTTTCCTTGTCTGATCCAGTTTCATCTGGTTTTGTCTCCTTACTCTCACTTTCACTTTTCTTTTCATCCTTGATAGGAACATGCAAAGTGTTAGTTTAAAACAAAACCAATTATAAAACTGGATGAAAAGTAACCAAAATTGAAGAAATGAAAAAAATGGCATGCAAAGTAAACCAAATGAAAGATTAAAGTACAACAACATTTAAATTCTCATAATTTCTTTTTAATTATTTTAAAATTAACTTCCTTTTTCACTAATTCTATGAACCTTGAATTTAGAAAAGAATTTTACATTTTTTCTAGGTTGGATGAAGGTAAGGTGGGGAGGGAGGGTACAATGAAAATATAATGCTAAAGAATGTACAAGATGTAACAACATTTACTAAAGGATTCAAATACTTTAACTAGATTGAGGTCTTTCCTTGAAGACTTATGTCGGCTGGGCCTTAAAATATTCATTTAACAGGAAGAACATGTGTAAAAGAATAAATTTTTGTGACCTGGTAGGATGACACAGGACGGCGGATGGTGTCCTAGTGACTCCTATTTGTCGTTTTGTAACACGTTTCAGGTGACATAAAAATGCTGCTTTTAATAATAGTTGAAATTTCATTACACCTTTACATATTTGTCTCAAAAAATAATTTAAAAAATCATGCAATCTAAACCATACTCTTTAAACCTTTCAAAATAAATTATATATTCTTTTCCTAAATTCTATAAATTCAAAATTATATTGAAAACCCAGGACCAGAAAATTACATTCCTTACGCCAGTAGAAAAGCTATTTCAAAGAGAAAATGCAGACAATAAAACAAGTATGTCCCTACCTCGACAGGTTTTTCTCCTTTCTCCTCTTTAATGCTTTCATCCTCCTCTTTCTCTTTTCCTCCAAATAAGCCTCCTAAAGTACTGCCCAACTCTGTTAAAAAAAGTTACAAAATAGTAAAGGCAAAAGAAAACATTTTCCTAAAGCATCAACTATGTGCAAGATAAACAATTCTGATGGGATTTTCTCATAACATCTAAGGATGTATCAGAAATGCTCAAAATAAATTTTTCTTGACCTAAAACTCAGCACATACCTTTTGAAACTGCAAAATTTTTGTTGTGATATGTCGTCGTTGTTATGAAAAATAAGTTTTCAATATATTGCATGAATATTGGGAATCTCATTTTATATCCACATAAAGGTATATACAAGCCATAAAAAAAACAAGTTTTTAACACCTATTTAGTATAAAATCACTGCATAAACATGGCATTATTTCTGTTAGGGCTATTCCAGAAATAAATGTATGGGGGGGTCGGAAGGCACTTTTTTTATATACCCACCATGCATAAAATTTTAATTTTTTTTCCCTTTATGTTACATTTGAGAAAAATCTAAAAATACCACCACCCACAAAATTCTAATTATAGTGCCTTCCGACTCCCCCATACAATTAATTCTGGAATAGCCCTTACAGACATGACAGATTTTGTGCAAATTACAAGACAGTACTTACTAGACCATGTGGATTCTTCCTTCTTTTCTTCTTCCTCTTTCTCAAATACAACTTCTACCTAGAAAATAAAAACCAGTTGGGTTTTGTTGTTGCTTATATTGACATATCATAATATCCTATAAGTATCCATATGATATATCCAAGAAAAATTCAAAGGTTATTTATGAGACAATATGATAATCTGTACTTGTGTCTTTTTAGTCACATTGAAGGGCTTTTATAATTTTCTACATGTCTGGAATAGCATCACCATTTTCACATTATTTATTGTTCATAATGGCTATGTCAAACATATATTTTTCATATGCCCATTTTCAATACAGCAAAGTTTAAAAGTTATGTAATTTTATACTTTTTGCTCTACAAAAACTTTGTACGACAGAGGCTCACAGATAAGCTGCTGAACATGCCTTTAAAGTTGATAGCTCAGGTTATTAAAACTATTTCATTTAATTATACCTGATCCAGATGGAGTATTCCACTTTCATCCAGCCTGAAGTGAGCCTTGACACCCTTACTATCTGCCTTGGATTCCTTATGTTTGGTATAGGCTGATTCTACACCAGATAGTTTATATCTGTACAGGAGAGAGTCTTGGAATGCTCTGAAAAATAAATTTGATATGCATACACTGTAAATGACAATTACTTTCATGAATTTTCTACAAATGACCAATACATTAAATATATAACTGATTTTAACGATAACTCAAACAAATTATAATTGTCCATTGTAGAATTTGTACTGTAAAATTTGTTAAATATAAATTTTGGCTGTTTTATATCCATGGCTGCTCATCACTAGTTCTTTCAAAAACTGACAAAATATTTGTTTTGCATGAAACTCAGCCTTGATTTACATGTATAATCTGAAAATTACAATAAAAGCTTTATTTTTGTATAAAAGATTTAATATTGATAAGAAAAGTCCAAGAAATTAAAAGCCAAAAAATTAAGGTATTTTGTTTAATGAAAAGAAAATTGCAAAGTTAAAAGCCACAAAAAATGATTTCTTTTTTGAAGATTAGTGCTCACAAAATATATGATTTACACAATATTGTACTCACTTTTTGTCATATTCAGACAGGAAGTCAATATCACCATAACTGACATTGAAATCAAAGTCTTTGAAATGTTTGCTAAAGGTCATGACCTTTTTCTGTGGGAATGGGTTCATCCTGTTAAAGATGGTTCTCTTAATGACCTTGACAGTTTCTGTTCCATCGTCTGCTTGTCTGTGCTTCTCAAATTCAACCTGTAACATATCATATATACACATTTTAGAATCTGATTTCCACAGTAGACCCTAGCATGTCCTATGAGGTGACTAAGGGCAAGTGCTCAGCCCATAGACGACCAAGGTGTGTATCCTAAGAGTCTGAATAGGGTGGTTCTTACCATAGAGGTTGTCAGGAAATACAGAAACCCTGACCGCCAACGTGTGTGGAGATGCACAAAAAAAGATCCCTTTGTGGACTACCAAGAAGTGCACCACATAAGCTTAAGTTTCTACCCCTTTCCACATCTTCCCTTTTTCTGTGGTCTTAAAATTTACTATTCATTTACTATCCCACCCCAACCCCATTTAACTTCACTATGACCATCATCATTTCATGTTCATTTTATTCTTCTTTTCATTTTTTTCCCTTTAAATAACCTGTGTAGTGTTGCAAGTTCTTCAATAATTTGGTTACCCATTTACCTATATTATATTTCTTTAAGGATGTTCGCTACTAATATTGAAAATAAATAGGTGTCAAATTTAATGCCTTAAATGAAAAGATAATAGTAAAAGGTATGAAATAAGCAAAAAAAATTGATAGATTCGTGACCTCGTTTTCAAGATAATTGACGTTAAAGTTTTGGCGGGAAAAGGTTTTCTCTGACTTTTTCATAGGTTTAGCATTAGCACTATTTACCTGTTAAAACCCATGACAAAATAAACTAGAAAAACTGTGAGCCGCAGCTCACAAACAAATACCCCCCACCCCCCCAAAAAATTAATCAGATAAAATTTAGAATAGGAGATGCACATCTACATTATGTCACAAAAATTGTGTGTAGGTTTCATGAAAATCCATCAAGAGGTTTAGGAGGAGTTGCAGATAAGAGATGGGCACCCCCATGTAGTCGAATGGCTGAGTCCATGTATTGCTATGGGAAACCCCAATATCATTCTGATCAAACTTTCAAATAGTAGGTGCACATCTATATTATGTTACAAAGATTGTGTAAAAGTTTCATGACAATCCATCAAAGGGTTTAGGATGAGTTGTGGATAAGAGATGGGTACCCCCATGTAGTCGAATGGCTAAGTCCATGTTTTGCTATGGGAAACCCCAATAATCATTCTGATCAAATTATAAAATAGAAGATGCACATCTACATTATGTCAGAACAATTGTGTGTAAGTTTCATGAAAATCCACCAAGGGGTTTAGGAGGAGTTGCGGATAAGAGATTGGTACCCCCATGTTGTCGAATGGCTAAGTCCATGTTTTGCTATGGGAAACCCCAAAAATCATTCTGATCAAATTTTAGATAGTAGGTGCACATCTACATTAAGTCACAAAGATTGTGTGTAAGTTTCATGAAAATCCATCAAGGGGTTTAGGAGGAGTTGTGGATAAGAGATGGGTACCCCCATGTAGTCGAATGGCTAAGTCCATGTTTTGCTATGGGAAACCCCAAAAATCATTCTGATCAAATTTTAAAATAGTAGGTGCACATCTACATTATGTCACAAAGATTGTGTGTAAGTTTCATGAAAATCCACCAAGGGGTTTAGAAGGAGTTGCGGATAAGAGATGGGTACCCCCATGTAGTCGAATGGCTAAGTCCATGTTTTGCTATGGGAAACCCCAAAAATCATTCTGATCAAATTTAAAAATAGTAGGTGCACAACTTCATTATGTCACAAAGATTGTGTGTAAGTTTCATGAAAATCCACCAAGGGGTTTAGGAGGAGTTGCGGATAAGAGATGGGTACCCCCATGTTGTCGAATGGCTAAGTCCATGTTTTGCTACGGGAAACCCCAAAAATCATTCTGATCAAATTTTAAAATAGTAGGTGCACATCTACATTATGTCACAAAGATTGTGTGTAAGTTTCATGAAAATCCACCAGGGGGTTTAGGAGGAGTTGCGGATAAGAGATGGGTACCCCCATGTAGTCGAATGGCTAAGTCCATGTTTTGCTATGGGAAACCCCAAAAATCATTCTGATCAAATTTTAAATTAGTAGGTGCACATCTACATTATGTCACAAAGATTGTGTGTAAGTTTCATGAAAATCCACCAAGGGGTTTAGGAGGAGTTGCGGATAAGAGATGGGTACCCTGAAATGGCTAAGTCCATGTTTTGCTATGGGAAACCCCAAAAATCATTCTGATCAAATTTTAAAATAGTAGGTGCACAACTTCATTATGTCACAAAGATTGTGTGTAAGTTTCATGAAAATCCACAAAGGGGTTTAGGAGGAGTTGAGGATAAGAGATGGGTACCCCCATGTAGTCGAATGGCTAAGTCCATGTTTTGCTATGGGAAACCCCAAAAATCATTCTGATCAAATTTTAAATTAGTAGGTGCACATCTACATTATGTCACAAAGATTGTGTGTAAGTTTCATGAAAATCCACCAGGGGGTTTAGGAGGAGTTGCGGATAAGAGATGGGTACCCCCATGTAGTCGAATGGCTAAGTCCATGTTTTGCTATGGGAAACCCCAAAAATCATTCTGATCAAATTTTAAATTAGTAGGTGCACATCTACATTATGTCACAAAGATTGTGTGTAAGTTTCATGAAAATCCACCAGGGGGTTTAGGAGGAGTTGCGGATAAGAGATGGGTACCCCCATGTAGTCGAATGGCTAAGTCCATGTTTTGCTATGGGAAACCCCAAAAATCATTCTGATCAAATTTTAAATTAGTAGGTGCACATCTACATTATGTCACAAAGATTGTGTGTAAGTTTCATGAAAATCCACCAGGGGGTTTAGGAGGAGTTGCGGATAAGAGATGGGTACCCCCATGTAGTCGAATGGCTAAGTCCATGTTTTGCTATGGGAAACCCCAAAAATCATTCTGATCAAATTTTAAAATAGTAGGTGCACATCTACATTATGTCACAAAGATTGTGTGTAAGTTTCATGAAAATCCACCAAGGGGTTTAGGAGGAGTTGCGGATAAGAGATGGGTACCCTGAAGTGTAACGGAAGGACGGACGGAAGGACGGACGGAAGGACGGACGGACACCCCTATCACTATATACCCCCCACTTTTGAAAGTGGGGGGTATAATAAGATTTGATGAAACTTTGTCTATAACCTCTTTATGACATATTAAAGACATTTATTACAAGAAAATAGGGGGTTCGTGGGCAAAAATTTTAACCCTATTTTGATGGTAAAATCCAGAGGATTCCGAAAAAATGACAAAAATACCAAAACAAGACCAGCGAGCATCCTTAATATTCTATTAAAGTTAAAGAAAACAGAATTGAATTTGTAATTGTACTTTATATTGAAATGACTATATTTTTTAAAAAAATCTCTATTGGTTAAAATAAGAAATGATTTTTCAAGGTGCAATGTTTAATAGCAATTAAGTCTTTGCAAATGAGTACAAAATAGAAGTGACATAAAACTTCTGAACCCCTATCACCCCCAAAAAAAACCAAATCTTTCGTAATTTGTTACCCCTAATTACTATTTAAAATAAAGTATATCTAAATCATTCTCTGGGGAACTAAATACTCACATTTACTGGGTAGATGCTAGCTTCTTTAACACCAAATGTTTTCACTTTAAAACCTTTGCCTAGATAAGCAGCCTGATATACAGCACCCAAGGCAGCAGCCTCATCTGTGTTGATACTCTTTCCAAGGTCTTTTTTATAGTCTAAACTAATAAATGAGAGGGTAGATTCATTAGTTTATATTCCCCAACTGTGAGTTATTGAGGTGCAGGTATTCACGATAAGAGTCTAAAACAGACAAATATACTTTATACATGAAAATTTCGTGTATAGTTAAAAATAAAGAAAGAATGTGTCCATGGGACACGGATGCCCCCGCTGGCCCCAAACAGGAAGTAGATGTCCAACAGGTCTCAAAATCACTAAGGACGTATAGTTTGTCATACTGAACCATCCTACCAAGTTTCAAATCATTCTCATGTAAGGTTCCTGAGAAAAGCTTGACGGAAATTTTCATATCATGTTTACATATTTTCACATTGGCCTAAGTCCCAAACAGGAAGTAGATGTCTGACAGGTCTGAAAATAGCTTAGGACATACAGTTTGTCATACTGATCCATCCTACCAAATTTCAAAACATTCTGGTATACAGTTCCTGAGAAAAGCTTGACGGAAATTTTCACATCATGTTCACATACTTTAAAATTGGCCTAAGTCCCAAACAGGAAGTAGATGTCCGACAGGTATCAAAATCACTTAGGACGTATAGTTTGTCATACTGAACCATCCTACCAAGTTTCAAATCATTCTCCTGTAAGGTTCCTGAGAAAAGCTTGACGGAAATTTTCATAGTCATGTTCACATATTTTAACATTGGCCTAAGTCCCAAACAGGAAGTAGATGTCTGAAAGGTCTCAAAATCGCTTAGGACATATAGTTTGTCATACTCAACCATCCTACCAAGTTTCAAATCATTCTCATGTATGGTTCCTGAGAAAAGCTTGACGGAAATTCGACGGACGTACGGACGGACGGACATGAGTAAAACTTAATGCCCCCCGACATGTCGTCGCGGGGGCATAAAAAGATTTTTGTTGTTGTTTTTTTGTTTGTTTCTGCATAAGCTTTTATTCTTATTATTTATTACTTATTCATTCACAAGGCTAGGCGGAGCTTAAATTTCTCAGTTTTATAGGTAAGATTTAAACATAGAATCCTGAAATAATTGACCCGTGACCAACCCCGGTCAATAAAATAGAGTAATAAATGTAGATTTTTGTACAAATTGTAATGTGCTGTTATATACCCTCCTAAGTAGTTCTTTAGAATCTCCTGCACTTTTGGTATTCTAGTACCTCCACCCATCAAAATAACATCCTTGATTTCACCCTATAAAAAAAAATTAAAAATATTTACACATACTTTGAGACTTGTTACACATCCATGTACCTAACATGCAGATGTATGGATATATCAGCAAACAGAAACAAGTTTGAATTAACATAAACATTATTGCATACATGGTAGAGAGAAGTTTTCAAGCTTAAGATTGTGTCTCAAATATTTCATAATGACAGTTTATATAATAGAACAGCCAATGTATGATGACAATACTTGAGATTTAATGTACCAGAATCTAATTACAATGAAGCAACTAAAATCATGCTGTCACCGTACTCAACATCTGGTGAATATAAATACATAGCATTAACTTTTTTTTTTAATTACATTGAAACACATGGCAAATAAGTGATAAAACTTGTAAAGATTTGATAAAACTCTAAAATTAAATGGTAACATAAAAAGTAAGAAATACAATTAACTGACCACAGCTATCAGTTTCTCTATACAAAATTGGCTTTAAACACTTTACAAAATTTAAAAAAAATAACCAAAAGCTTTAGGGTATAAATTAATGCATTGTGTCTGAAATTAGCACAGCTACTCTCAGCCCTTCTGGCCAGTAGAAATCTTTTAACATATTGAATATAAAAGAGAAAATGGAAAAGTTCATAAAATTTGGTGTGTGAATTATAAATCCAAATTTCAAAGACTGTAAGTAGTATGTTTTTAGGATAGATCATTCATATCTTCAATATAGCAGCAACAAGACATAAATTTTTAATGATTGAAAGCCACTAGTTTTAACAATGGGCAGAGATCAAGATAAAATGATATTAATCCAACAAGTTGTGACAGCATATACCATATGGTCTACTTAACAATGATAAACCATAAACATATTTTATCATCAAGTAATTTTGTCTTATCATAATTGTAAAAGTTGAAACAGTTTTTTTTCTTTGTCTTGACAGTACAATTCAATTTTCCATATATTCTTTGCAAATAATAGATATATCGATATTAAGTTTACAAATACTTATAGTATAACTAATGGGTGGTGGCGAATATCAATTTTAATGTCACAAGTCTAGAATAACGCCAGGATTCAACAAGTGTGCGGAACTTGTTCCGAGCACGAGTTGAATCCCCTAGCGTTATTCGACACGAGTGACATTAAAATTTATATTAGTCACCACGAATTAGTTATACTATTTATTATAAAGATAATTGGGATAAACTTGACAAATAGATCATCAAAATAATGAAAAGGAAATAAATTATTGATTGATGAATTGTGTATTGCACACTAATCTATGTTACATATTTTTCGCGGGAAACTTCACCAGGGTTAGATAAATCCTGTAATTGACTCCGTGAAAATCTAGAAATTTATTTAACTCGGAAATCACGATATTTCATCTATATCTATATAATAAATGTATGTATCTGAAAAGCCCATGTCAGAACATTTCATCCAGTTATGTCCCATTTAAAGGCCCATACAGAAAATTGATTTACCAGAAAATAATTACAATGAAGCAACCAGTGTACCGACATCATACTCAACTTCTGGCATGAAAATAATGAAATATTGAAGATAAATTCAATTCTCAATGTCCATTTTATACAAAACCAGAAGATATTTTAAACCAAACAAATGCAAGCACATTCAATGCGATATCCAAAATAGGACAGCCATCAAAGAGGTCATGTTCAGGGGTCAAGTTAGCAATGGTCCAAGGTCCAGGATTGACAATTTTTGTATCAAGACCTTTGACATTCTATTAACAGAAGTCCTGGACCTGCATGAATTTACGATAACTCCTATTTAGGACTTTTTAATAAGGGCTATTCCAGAAATAAATGTATGGGGGGTTGGAAGGCAATTTTTTTTTTTTATACCCACCATGCATAAAATTTTAATTTTCCCCCTTTATGTTGCATTTGAGAAATATCTAAAAAATACCACCACCGATACAATTTTAATTATAGTGCCTTCGACGCCCCTAACATTTCGTGGACTTTCCACCTAAAACTTCAAAAAGTCCTGGACCTTTTGCTCTCATATGTTAATTTGAACCCCTGAATGTCAAAACAAGATTTAGCTTTGCCGACATCTTACCATTGTAATTTGTGAAACTTTGAGGGCCTCTTCAAGTGGTTTGGTGACTTTTTCAAACAAATCTTTGCACATGTCTTCCAATTCTTCTCTTGTGACTTTAGCTCTGAAGTCTTTCTCTTCTAATAAACCTTCAACCTATGAAATAAAATTATAAAATGATTTTAATTGCACTTAACACAACATAAAGCATTTATTTTGTTAATTTCTAATAACAAATATGTATTTGGAGGTATCATTATAAAGATTGCTTGATTCATTATAAGTATCATCTTGCAGGTCAGTCTTTGCTGTTAATGTACCAATGAACTATTGGAGCTTGTTTAAAATGACATGTGCAAAATATTTTTATTTACCAGTGAATATGTGTATCATAATATACTTCATCAAAATATTATTTACTTCCGATGTTAACAATAGTGAAAAAATGCAAAAATGTAGATCTAGCTCCTAATTTCTTTTGGAATGTTAAAAGAAAGTTGACAAATATCTACCATATATTTTCAATACTACTTTTAGAGAGACCAATATTTGGATGGAGAACAAAAAAGAAAATGTCTCTACAATACAGAGATCACTGCAAATAATAACTAACTAATGATATAGACCTTGACAGAACTTTATTTGAGTAAATCAGACAGACAGACAGACAGACAGAAAAGAGCATCTCTTTGACTCATCTACATATGTGGCTGGACCATAACTTTTTTTTTTAATTTCTCCTTATCATTTCCTACCTGTCCAAAATTAAAAGCATTAGCACTCAAAACTTTCTTCAATCTTTCAGCCTCTTTGAACAGTTTTGCCATAGATCTGTCATTAGTGAACACATCAGTTTTGGTCTTTTTCTGTTCGTTAAAAAGCCTAGCTAAATGGTTTCTCAGTCGAAGTGTGATTTCAACACCTCCAAGTCCTCTATCAAACCTGAAAAATATTTTCAAAATAATACACAACTATGAACAACGAAGACATATGATCTGTAAATTCATAAAGTCTGAAATCTTCCTAATGGTGTAACAACTGTTAAATTCATACCCTGTTGGTTGGAATATAGACACATACTTGAACATCTTATTCATACCATATTTTCTTTCAAAGGTCACGATGGAATAGGAATAGGAATGAACAATACTAGTAAGATACACAAAATCTGTATTTACTAAAAGATTTTGAAAACTAAAATCACAATGGTATTGACTTGGCTCAAAAACATTAACAATGATGTGTTAAACCAAGTTAATAGTGCCTAACCTACTCTTAGGATTAAACAAAGCATTCTTTAATGAATCTACTAAATGATATGATGCCTTATGAGTTTCCTTTATAATTTTTTGTATTCCCACATTTTTTCGATTGTGTATACCTGCTGTGTACATTAGAATACATGATCAAAGTACTTTAAATTTGTTTAAAATTGTTTCAAGGAATTAAGCTTACCCAACACCTTTGATAACTAATTGTGGATTGGTTTCAACTCTGGTTCCTTCTTTTACTTTAGCAACATGGTAACCTAAAATGAAACAGTTACAGTATGATTAATGAATTACATGTACATTGTATGTATGCAACTAAGTCCATTGGAGGAAATGTGAAATCAGATCACTTCTCATCTCTTTTTCACATAAAATAAAGTTACCTTGATTTTTAATTTCAATTTAAGTTTCTGACAATTTATTCTTCGAAAGACAATACTCCTTCATGAAATTCCTTCTTAAAAAAGAAATTATCAATCAACAAATTCATTATTATCATGAGGTAAGAACATTTAAACATTGCAGAAAGCTTTTGGGCTTTGGCTTATAATTGCTTATTTATAAATGTAAACCTTACCAACAATTGTTGCTGTAGTACTTGTTGCTCCCATGTCGTAAAACATGTAATACTGCATGGTGCCATTAAACTCTTTCCTCCTAAATACACCAAAGTTCAAAGCCACTGAAAAACATATAAAATTATTAGTCTTTAAAAAAGTCCATATAAATTCACTTCCATCTAAATTACATTTTCAGTCTTATTGAGGTTCTCTTTTCCTCCTTAAACAGATGTGCTCTGTTAAGTTTTCAGTTGAATACTTGTGTTATTGGAGGTTTTTTAAATTACTCTGTAACTACTGTACAGGCATTTAAGATCTTTATAATACATGTATAAGGTGTAAATCACAACTCGCTGTGAAAATATACTGTTATGGTTAAATAAAGTTGATGGGCGCTTAAACATGAATAATTTTTTTTTTTTTTTGTCAGCAAAGGGTCTCTGTATGTTTTTGTTTTTCATAGGGTCTCTGTGCAATTTTTTTTTATCAAATTTATATAAGTATGTGTAATAGGTCTTTCTTAATCTAATCAGCTATTGCACCCCTTTCAAGGTGCATGAGTCATAGGATGAAGAGCATTATTTGTGAAAACATTGCTTCTAGCTTCTAAGATTCTTTTCAATTTCTACAACTTGCTTTATGTGATGTTTTCTTTTCATACCTGCAGCATTATCACTCATAAGTTGTAAGACATTTAGATTGATAATGTCAGCAGCCAATTGAATTGCTTTCCTCTCAGCCTGTGTGAAGTAAGCTGGCACTGTTATAACACAGTCTTTAATTGGTTGGTCTGGAAGAAATTATGAGCCTAGAGTTAATTTCAACACAAGAGGTTAGTTAGGGCACTGTTTTATCTATTTCTATGCCCCCATCTACAAAAGTAGGGCCCATATTGTGTTTGGGTCCATTGGCCCAACCATCCAAAATGTTGGGAGATGTTGCATTATGACTTTTGGTCATATTCTGGTTTTTTTTTTTTTGTTCAACAAGATTATAAAAGAAAAGAATGTATTTTGGTTTCAACAATCTTCTAGTATCTTATATAGTATCTTGATAGTTCCAGCTTTGCTAATTATACATGTTTATAATTTAAAAGAAAATAGTTTACAGTGTTTTTGCTAGCCAGTTTTACAAAATGGTGTATACCTGCAAAGCTTTCAGCATACTCTCTGGCTTTTTCTAAAACCATAGCCAGAAGCTCTTCAGGACTGTATGTTGTTCCACTACAAACACACAAAATACAAATGTAAAAAAAGAAGAAAATGCAGGCATAAATTGATCTTGAGGACGTCGATGTTAATCTCTTATATTCATCAATTTTAAATTAACTTTCTTTTTCATAAAATGCAATTCAATGGAATTTCAATACAATGAAGTTTTTTCTTAAATATTAAATGAGCATGCTAACAAAGTCCTAATCCTTTCTACATGCTTAAACTTATACCTGTAGAAAGAGCATCTCAAGAAAGATGCTCCCCCAGTTATCCTATCAAATTCATTCTTATTTCCCTTCTTTTAGGAAAGAAATTAAAACTTAAATCTTTAGAATTTTTTAACTACCTAAAACACTTACTCATCAACTTTAAACAATACTGTGCCCCTCTCTTCATCTTTGATAAGATCATAGTAAGGAAATCTCTCTTTATAAAGCTGTACGTCAGGGTTCTCATACTTCCTCCCCACTATATTTGTCAGGTACCAGAAAGCTTTCTTTGGAAATTTGACAGCCTGAAAAACAAATATCAAATCTAGAATTTTTACTAATTGAAGAGGATTAAATACAAAAAAAGAAGAACAAAATAGGAACATGCATGAAAAAACATGGAAGTCAATAGGAGCCAAAAGTAATATCCAGTACTTGTGTGATGTACATGTAGATTGCAAAGAAGAATATGCTAATTACAGGTTTTATCAAGATTTTGTAAAACAATGCTAGTTATAACATGCAACATGTACAAAACATTTTTTTTTTAATTCAGAAATTTTGCCTTAGTGATAACAAGCTTAGTCTTTCTAATCCAACAATGTTTTGATTAAATCTTTGTAGATAAACACTAGCTAGAGTGTTGTTTTTTTTTTGCATTTACCTGATTTTCAGCAGCTTTACCAAAGTATCTTTCTCCGTCTCTAAGAGCTACAATAGTGGATGTTTTTCTGTCTGATTCTCTGAATTTACAAAATAAAGACAATATATTATACCAGATTAAATATCAGTCAAGTCAGTTACATTTACTGTAAACTTGGTCTGCATATAGTTGGAACTAAAATAATAATAAAGATACAAATGATTGTAAAATTGTATTCTCAATCTTTATGTTATTTCAAAAGAGCTCAGAAACATTTAATTTACAAAAGAGGATTAGAATGGTATTACATGTAATATTAAGCAAAGCTACTCAGTTCAAAATACAGTGTATATGTTTCTCAAATAAATAAGCAGCTCCTTTACACTACACTATTTTCTAGATAAAACTTACTCATTTAGTACAATTTCCATGGGTACTCCAGGCTGTTAAAAGTGAAATAAAGATAAGCATTACAAGACATATTTGCTAAAGCTATATACCACTTTCACAAAGCTTACTAAAAAAAATTGCCATAAACATTAATATGGAGATTCTCTTCCCAACCTGTCCGAACTTTAAAGATGATCATTTTGATTTATTTGAAGAAGATTAGGCAAAAAAAAAGGAGGTGGGTCCCTACCTTACTTTTAACTAAAGTTTTTTGAGCATTTTCCATTAAGCACTGTTAACATTACAAAGCTGCTCCTACCCACCGACCCTAATTTTATTCAACATATATGACAGTAAACACACATACTTTTTGCTTAGCCTTAACCTTTTATTTCAATGTCCAAATTATGTCTTCACAACCATGTTATGTTTTGTGTAACTACCAAACTCAAAGATTGCAGTGGAAGGGGTAGTTTGGTCAAACCTGGTTTATCCAACCAATTCTTTTGAAATGCTTGTACCAAGTCAGGACCATTGCAATCTTCAATTTCTGTGGTATGTCTTCCTTGTTTTGTCTTTTCTCATGGAGATAATAATGTTTTGAAATTTAATGGTTAGGTAAACATTAATGTAATTAGTCACAGCTGACTTGGGGTGAAATAAACAGGAAATTCTAATTATCAATACCTTCACATGTCAAAACCTAATATACAAACATTCAGAAACAACATTTTATGTACTAATTCATTTTATTTTCATTCTAGCATTTAAAACAATAATGTGATTTATATGCAAGATTATCACAAAAACAACATGACTTAAATAATTAAAAATGACTTATTTAAATTGATTTTATACACAAAAAAAATATTACTAATTATAGAATAACTCAAGTTTGTTCATTTAAAAATGGATTTTCTATCACTTATTTAAAATGCCATAACATAGATGCACACAACAATATTATATATATTAAGTAATTAGGGAAATGGTGGGTCACTGTCAAAAGGACACTTTGTGGTATTCAGATGTTTTGTGTAATTTAAAATGACAGAAACCAAAAGATAAAAAATAAAATTCCATTTTTGTCAGCTTATTAAATTGAATATAAAAGTTTAAATGATATAGCATAATTAGATAATGCATTAGAAATCATATGACAAATTTTCATTTTTTTGTGAACTTTCCCTTTAAGTTCAGTAATTTTGTTATAACCTTTATTCAATTTCAATTATTTTCTGATTTATTATCATGCATATATATATCCCATATTCCATGTATTTTAAGACTTAATGTCATGAACATGATATTTTTGTGCTTTGTACAAGATTAACAATAAGGGGAAGGTTGGACCCAAAAAACTAGTTTAACCCCACCACATTTTATATGTGCCTTTCCTAAGCCAGGAATCCTTGTCAAAGCTTTTGTTTGTCCCTGTTAACTATCTGTTTGTTTGTTCTATGTCTATGGGTTTTCGTTGATAATCTAGGGAATTGTTTGAATATTATGTACTGTATATTTAGTCTTGGGCCATTGCAAGACAGCAAGCAGTGACCTCTGGTCATGTTGAAGTCTGCTGGCTGTTTTCCACTGTGGTTTTTTAAATTGCTGTTTCTTGTTGGTTGTGTAGCATACACTTATTTCACATCTCTTTGTCGTCTATTTGTAGGATGTAAAATGTTTTGTCCACTTACCTTGACAATTGCTATTTTCAGGAACTCACTACCCACATCAATAGACATCACTGCATTAAATGCCACTAAAAATAAAAAAGAAATTTAACATTAACATGATACAGAAAAACAGGAGTTAGTTGTGTTAGGCTTTTCCAAGTGAAGGGTTCAAAATTTAACTAACATTCTGGACAATAGTCTAATAATACAGGATTTTGTAAACAAAAATATCAACAAAGAACTTATCAATGCCTATCAATTATCAAATTTCTTCAAATCAAGTGAACCATATGAAAAATTACAATTTTGTCCATTCTAATTTATTTCTTTTTTTTCTCTTCAAATGGTAATTTATATAGCTCTGATTGATGTACATGCAGACAACACGAGTTGTCCTATTAAGATTTTGAACACACACCTAGTGGCACCTTGTTCATATTAGTTTTAATACAGTCAAGGAAATTAGGATTATTTGGGGCAGGACATTCGGTCCCATCCTTGGTCAAGATTCACAGGACCAAAAGAAAATATAGAGGTCCAATAACACAATTTATTGTTTAAATACTGCTAATTTCTATCAGACATTCGGACCTGTGAAAGGCACAAAAACACCAGACCGAATAAGTTTTTACAGGCCTCGGGCTGTCGGTCCTGTGCTAATTTCCATGACTGTTAATATAAGAGGAATTAGGTGTGGAATTTATCTAGATAAAATATTTTTGATACAGTAATTTTTTTTTAAATGCTTGAAAACTTAAGTAACAATGCATAAACACATGCCATTAACTTATCATGCTTACATGTATAACTATTTGTTAACATTCAGGTTCTTAATTGTTTGCAAATTAAAATTGTACTATCACACTTACTTGTTGCTGAAAATCCCATCAGCAAAATGGACAATGCTACCAACACTATCCGTGTCATTGTGACCTAAAAAATTAACAGATTTTTCACACAGTCATTTTTTCAAATGTAAAATTAATAATACGGCCATTATAAAAAATATCCTAGATTCTCATCCTTTTTCAGGCCGCCTCAATAACATTTATTTTGAATTTTTGACAAATTTTGGTCAATTTTCTTTACAACGGAATAATATTTTATCAAAATGGATAAAAAAATAAAATTCACCCGCCCGATATTTTCAAGAAATTTGGATGAGAATCTAGGAATTATTTTACTGTGGCCTAAATTGACTGTTTCTACCAACAATGACCAAGTAAGTTAACTAACAATGCTATCATAGGACATGTAGGACTTAGCACCAATTCAGTGGATAAGAACTTTAGTTAACATAAAAAGAAACTGTGCACACATACAAGACATGGGACTTTACTCACAATGCACCATTTAAAGTAAAAATATGATTATAGATAATGATTATCCCAAATCACTACAAATGACAATAGGTTATGTTGCTACAAACTTGTTTAATGATTTTTTATTCATATTTTTAGTTATTTATGGGTTTGGATTGTATAAAAAGCAAACATTCTTGATTATCTTTATAATGGAAGGGTACCAAAGCTCTTAACTATAACCAAGATAACATGGCTGTCAAATGTCACACAACTCAATATATCACGAGACAAATTCTTTTCAACCGGAAGTCTTCCACTCATGCAGATTTCGAAGGTTTTTGAAAAATTTGCTCAGGTACAGAAAAATGGTAGGAAATAATAGCACATCGTCCCTACATATCTTGTCCCATTGGTTTATAATGTATTTTTCTATTCAACGCAACTTGTCACAAGCTATAAAGTCAGTGTCTGTTTCATGCATTAATAATATGAGCTTTGCCAGATTATTTGGCTAAAACCTACTTCTTGAAGGCTGCTAGCTGTTTTCCATCGTTGATTTTTTTAAATTGTCGTTTGGATTGTACAATTAGGTTGTGTCGCATACACTTATTCCACATCTCATAATCTAATTTCTTCTATCCAAGGGCCATACTAAATTATGAGAGACTCAACAAGGGACAACACAATGTGCCTTCAGTGATAGACCTGTATATAATATGCGAGCAAAGCGAAGCTCACTAGTCACTTATGTACATGTACACAATGTACAGTCTGCCAAATTGCACCAAACCCAAAATATGATGTTTTTGGTCCATTCGGATTTTTAGAAGTTTTTGAAAAAGTATGCCCATATGCAGAAAAATGGCAGGAAATACTATCACAATGTCACTAATCATCTCGCCCATTGACCCTTGGAATGGATTTTATTTTGTTATTTTCGCAAGCTGTTAGGGCAAAGGGAGCGATATTGGTAGAAATGTCAATATTTTAGATGTACTAGGAGCTGAATTTTCCTTCAACAACTGGTTTAGCATGCTTGTTTACCCAAACTCTTTGCATCTTTTTAACGCTTTTTTCTTTGAAAATTTTAGACGTCATTAAACACATGCATTACCCAAAAGAAAAGCTAGTTACATGTAGCTTTTATTTTCAAACAAACAAAAAATGAATTGTAACTTCAGGAGTGCACAGGTTTAACCTGCCTCATACTAATCTAATATGGCAATGCTCCCTTTAATAATGGTATAAATGTCAATATTTTTGTTGAACTATAAGCATAATTTTCCTTCAATATCTGGTTTAAGGTTCATCTGTACCTTTCTCTAAAACATGGCGTTATTTTCAATCTATTTTCCATATATGCACAGCCAAAACTGCACATAAAATTGAAATATAAAGTGTAGCTGGACCTAGATATTAAAAATTCTTACCTTATTTCTATGAATTATTCCTGTAAAATTCCTTTATTTTAGAGATCTCTTTTTTCTCCGCTTTTAAAAACACCCGATTTAAGGCTATTATCACTTTCACCCTTTCCTGTGGCCTCAAATTTCATGCAACTTTAAAAAGGAATTTAACTAAAAGTGTTCACCTTGTTTCATGTAAGAGGCACAATAGGGATAGTTTGTCCTTTTTAAATTTAAAATCTGAACAGGAAAAAAAAAGAGATCTTTATTTTTAAGTAACTTAAAATGAAAAATTAATAGAAATTGAATCAGAAATTACCTTATCTAGGTCCAGCTATGCTTTATTTTATTATTCTATTTGTAGTTTTTGTTCTGCATATACTAGAAAATAGGTAGAAAATTTCGGCATTTTAAACAAAAGGTACTGATGAACCTTAACACGATTGTTTTCTCAAGCTTTCAAAATTTTCAACACTTTTTCTTAAGAAATTTCTGACGTCATTAAGCGCACAGTTCACCCACAAGTAAAGCTAGTTCGACTATGAATATAAAATATTTCAATTTAGCGTATCTGTGTATTATAAACATTTTTAAATACATTTAAGCTTGAGAAAGATATAATAATACTGTGAGCGAGCTCACAAAAGGATACCCCCCGCTACATATTGGACTCTTGTACTGCCAAAAATATCTTAAGTCCAATTATCTCCCCTGAATGATATCTGAGAACGATGAAAATTCTTCATGCACATCTACATATGTTGTACTTCCTTCATGTTAAGTTTCATCAAAATCTGTCAAGCAGTTTAGGAGGAGTTGCGCTTACGAGGTCTCCCATTGAATACTATATTTAAAAAGTCTAAGTCCAATTATCTCCCCTGAATGATATCCGAGAGCAATGAAAATTCTTCATGCACATCTACATATGATGTACTTCCTTCATTTTAAGTTTCATCAAAATCTGTTGAGCGGTTTAGGAGGAGTTGCGCTTACGAGGTATGTGGACAGACGGACAGACGGACAGACGGACAGACAGGGTGATTCCTATATACCCCCCCAAACTTTGTTTGCGGGGGGTATAAAAATAGAATGTACATTGCAACTTTGGAGTGTCAAAGGTTAAACCTGCCTCATATTATACAGGTCTATTGCTATCTATACACGTGTTGCACATTTACGGGTTACATCACTAATTTAGTCAAAAGAGGAGGAACTGGTAAAAAAACTGGTTCCAACATGCTAATGGATGAAGAAAGTAATTTCTTATTTCGGTTCAAGATTGATTTTTTATGGGTTGGAAATGTTAATTTTTGGTTTACTTGTCAGTTGCGAATGATTTTTACCCTATATGTTGAATAATTACAGAAGAATCGTCGATAGAAAATGCCATTCCCTTTGTCCCATGTTGAATGACGTCGTTTATCCTCCCCGTGACCCCTGATGACCTCGTCTAAATTATGACGAGTCAAATTTGGAAAGGATATATTGTGCAACCCTAGTATAGTAACGAGTATATAGACGGCACAACCAAGAAGAGAGCCAATGATTATCTGTATCTGTATGCTATCTTTACATCCTTATTATTAGACAACCGTCACAACGTGACATAAAACAACCAGCCACCAAAAGACGGGAAGGATGTGTTCTAGCATTCCGTAACGCTGACCCAGCGCATCGGTACGGATAACCTAGCTCCCTTGCCTGACGTGTCAAACTAAGAGGAGAAAATGAAATATTGGCAGCAGGACCCACCCTCCCTCCCGTTTACTTTTCCCGTTGCTCACCCGTTACTGAAGGGGCTATATACAAACCACCAGTATTGCATACTTACACCAAGAGATAGACCAAAATGTCAAATACAATGGTTATCAAGCTATCCACTAATTCTGTAAAAAATGTTTTAGGATATGTTTAACTTTGGGAGCGCCACAGGTTAAACCTGCAACATATTAAACGTACATGACGCATATAATTTATTGACGCAAAATTTAGTGACTATTTCAAAACTTATCCAATCGACAAGATTTTTCCAGAAACAGCTGACTACAAAATCCATTCCACGTGTATTTGTTTTTCTCGATTATTGTGCCATAAACTTGGTATAAATCAAATAGATCATAACCTTTGAACACTATTTATTTACTTACAATTATTTTTCCTTGTCACTTGTCTGCACTAATTCGATGAACGCTTGTTTTGAATTACAGAAATTATGTTGACCGGCGAGCTGGCGACACGCGATTGGAGAAATTGCTTGTTCCGGAAATGCGCACTCTTAGTACACGTTAACTTCCGGGTAACACTAACACCTGAATCAGCTCCGGAAAAATTAGGCCAGATTACGGAAGAAGCAGAGGTACCAATGGGGTATCAGAATGTCAAAAAGTCCGAAAGGGCAGAGACAAAACCAGTAAACACCTACAAGAACGAAACAAAAACAGACAACATGTAAAACATGGAAACACAAAATAACTGAATATCAATCAACCACGCGAACTCGATCCAGTCGAAACAAGACGGTGAACTCAGGTGCTCCGAAAGAGTAACATAAGCAGTTCCTGCTTGCTATCATAGCACACCCGCCGCGTTGCCAATAGTCCATTCAGCGTGTCAAATCCGGCCGTAAAGGAAGACAAAACAACACCCTATGACAAACCAACATCTGCACTCATCTGAGAGATCGAAATCCAATATTTGTCTATAAGTGCATGATGTCTTCCGTAAAATTTCTTGAGTGAAGACAGCAACAGAGGAGCAACATAACCCTGTGTGAGCAATTTTTGCGTCAGACGGAAAAAGTAAACGCTACCAAATGGGGGAGGTGTTCAATGAATGACACAACGTCGGAAACTACCATTACAAATCTTTTAAACTTTCATTGCCAGCATTTAATTTCCCCTATTTTTAATGTATTGTGGATTAATTGACCTAAATAATGAGCAATTTTAGAACATTATTTTTTTAAAAATCAGCGAAATTTTGTTGTTAATCTTTTAAAATTAACATGAATGTTCTATGACTTCAGAACATGCGTGACACTGTTTGTCTTTCATTGGATTTTTTAAAAGCAAACGGTACGGAATTTTAGGACAGACTTATCCCGACTAAAAAGTCAGTATTTCTTGTAAGAAATCAGCTAACCGCTTCAGATGGAATTTTCATCAGCTAAGATTAAGAACAAAATATATCAACCTATAAAGTACTTTTACAATTCATCAAAATTTCGGAGCGGTTTCATCCGTTTTGCCAATCCGATTTGTATTTGAACTCCAATTTTCTTTTTGTCTAGCAATAATGTCACAGCTTAAAAATCAGCATCGCTAATTGTTGGGGTTTTAAAACAATGCAAGTTAAATGTTTGGTTAAATCAAAATTAACGACACGTTCATTTAGTTTAAGCATCGGTCAAAAGCACTGAGGAAGCATCATCCAAAACAATATTTCTTTAAAAGCTTTCCTCATTGGTTGCTCGAAATAAAAATACAAAATGTAAAAATGTTTTTGACGTGAACGTTCACACGTTTCAGTAATGTATGGGCTTTGCTATGTTAAAAAAGATAAATAATTTATGATATTATCGAAATAACTTTCCATTGAAATACAACAAAAATGCATATTCATAAGTGATTCTTTTACACAGTCAAAAGTACATAAATGAAAGGCCGAGACCATTTTTAACAATGTTTTAATAAAAATAAACGAGGATAACGCGTTTGGTGGGGTAGATGACATTTTAGTAACAATTGCTTTTATACATCTGATGGAATAGATGCTTGGCTCCGTCTTCAGATGGATCCTCTTTCCTCAGCTCTTTTGGCGCTGTCCACTACAACCTCCAGAGGTGTGCCGACTTGGGTGATGAGTTCCCAGCCCGGAACCACTTGGCTCTCGATCACCACTTCAATCTCAGTACATTGCTGGTCTTCCACGCATCAGATCTAGACCTCCTTCTCCACAACCACATGGGTGCTGTCTCTGTCTCATTACCGTGACAGACATGCTATCAATTTTCTTCTCTCTGTTCCAATTTTTCTTCATGGCTATCCACATTGACTGCCCTAAAACCCTCTTTATCCCACTTCTACTGCAAAGAACCAAACTTTCCATTCATGATTCTGTTGACAATCCATCAACAAATCTTGATACTTAAGGGTTTTTCGCTCAAATACTTCCTCGATTTTGTCTTCCCATGGTAGAGTCGGTTATAAAAGTTCTAAATTGTACTGGTGCATGGAAAATTTCCTTTCCAAAAGGTGCAAGAGTTGTCATTGGGTATTTTTATGACCTAATATATATACGAAAGGAAACATCTTTATTTCCCAGAAAATCGCAATCCCGTTTTCGTTAAGTATATTTTGACAGCATCTGAAACATACAATTCATGCAGTTACATGATGACATTTATCAAATATCATAACTGCCACTAAAAAATTTAAAAAAAGATCAATGAAAATGTATATTTCATTGCATTACCTTAGTTATCCATTTAAAAAGTAAGCGTACTACATGTTGATGAGTTATAAACAACAAAACAAGAAAAATGGAATAAATTAAATAAAGTAGGCAATCATTAAAGGTGCTATCTTCCTCAGTTCTGATCAGTTCTAATGCCTTATTCAGGTGTTGAGGGGATTGAAATAATATTTGTTTTTTTTTTCTATTTCAGACTTTTAACTTAAATCTTTATTTAATATTTAAATAGTTGAATGATCAATTGAAATCTGATAGATACTTAAATTTTACAATGAAAAAAGCAATGACACTCATCTTCCACCAATTTACATTTTATACATACTCGTTTATTTCTTTACACCTTTTTTATATCAACTAATTTCTATGTTGAAAGAGTGATTACAAAGTCTATTTTTTGTTTTCTGTTTCATGGTTTGGATTTGAAGATAAAATTCATGTGATCCAGTTTAGATTTCAAAATTTTATACATTCAAGTAATTCTTATTATTAATTGTTAGATTTTCAATCTTATTTTGAATTCAATTTTCATAATAGAAGTTGATTTTATCTTATATTTATTTCATACAAAATATTTGAAACAAAAATGTACCGAGAGAACACATTTTTTTAAAATGTAATTGTTTTGTCAATTCATATACATGTATATTTACACATTTATTTTGAGAGGGGATTGGGGTTTTAAAATCTTTTTAGATTTACTTTCGACGTAAATACATTTTTCCTTTTATTATTTTTTTTTATTCTCATTTTGTCTTTATACTGGCCATTAGTAGCAATGCAATGAACAAAGTTCTTAATTTAACTAATTAGATATAGAACTGACAGAATTGAAGTCACCAATTAGACATAATTAAATTAATTTGCCCCTTTGGTTCTTCATTAATAATATGTGATGGTGAAATGACAGTTCACTCTCGTGCAGAATTCATGCAAGGAGATTTTCGTCTTGGTAATTATATTAAAAAATTCTGGTATAGTACATCGTTATCTAGACTGAACCCGAGGGTATTTATAAAACTTTATATGTATTTATTATTTGCTAATATTTTTTTGTTTTCATCTGATATCTAGAGTTTATGTATATGCAAGAACAAGAAACTGGTTACTCTGTGATAGTTAGATATAACTCAACCTTTGGAATTTCTTCAGTTTTGTTAAAAAAAAACCCGATGCATTATCCTTTAAATGTGGGTATCTTATGGTCTCATAAATGTATTTAAGTTGAAATTAAATCGTTTGTAAATGTATGCTAGCAGCGGGGTTTTCATTAAAAGTTCACATAAACATGGTCATCAGTATAATTCTTTTATTACATTAATTCTAAACACAATGTTTTGTCACAAAGATTGTTATTTAAATTTAACTACATTAGTGGTGTTCAAATTAGTGTATAGTTGTTTTATTTAACTTCGGAGATAGTTTTCTTTTTGTTAGAAAGTAAGTATTGCAATTACTTAAATGTATTACAGTTTTTTATCTTTGGTTTTGATTTATTTTTTTTATTGTCTTTTCTTTGATTGTGAAACTTCAGATTGAAAAAAATTGAAAAAATAAAAAGAAGCATCAGTACCCCTGTATGTATTGAAAATGAAACCTATTTCGGAAAACTAAATGACGAGGAATTATATCTTATATAATTCATTGATGAACCATGCATTAAAACAAATTAAAATCTTATCTATTTTTTTGGATTAAAGAGTTCAAAACAAATGATGAATATTTATAAAAGTATGCAAAATAAGCAGAACAAAATTCTCGATATATATATTTGCATATAAAAAAAGTATTTAAACTTAGATTATGATTTTTGCAAATAACCAGTTTCGCTCGGAACTAAAGTTGGTTACGCTTCGGTACCCGAACCGGATTTTGTTGCGATATTGACCTTGACCTCCAGCCATTGTTGTCACGATAAACATGGCGTTTTACATGAAAAGACAAGAAAATGCATGAAATCGAAGAAAGAAAAGCAATTTGGTTTTAAAATTATGAAGAAATTTGATTAAAAACAGGTATATAATCATTGATATGAATTACAACCATTAAAATTGCCATAAATGCAGAGTTTGTCAGTTAAAATCATCCAACCAAGACACACCTATACATGTACATTACAAAATTTCATTCATTTTAAGGTTCTTCTAAATGAAAAATGGCTGCCATGCATTGTCAATACAAAACTTTCAAAAAATACACAGCCTAGATGAAATAAGTATTTTCCTAAAATTATATTGAAATGAATGTATTACAATCTTACCTAAAGCAAGCTAGAAATAATATCATATAAAAACTGTCTTTAAAGGTAAAATATTAAAGTTTAATAAGGGTGTGCTCGAATAGTAGGATAGTAATCAGACGCACCTTACATGTTTATATAAATAAAATTAAATTAAGACTCATTGTGGGATTTTAAATGCTAGCTTGCTCTGGGTAATGGTAAGTTAAATCTAATTAGACAGGTTTTGAACAAAAAACATCATTTGCTTAATCTGTGTATTTTTTGAAAGTTTTGTATTGACAATGCATGGCAGCCATTTTTCATTTAGAAGAACCTTAATCATACTGGTCACAGGGTAGATCTCGCCATCTTTTTCTCAAAAGTAGTTCTCGCAATGTGGCAAATTATTTACTATAATTCCACTAAAATTGTCATAGAATATCTCATTTTAAAGGCATTTTTGTCTTCTATCTAAATCCGGTTGCATTTTCAATCTGACTGTCCAAATAATTTCACAATCAATGAATAAAAATCAGGTGACGAGATCTACTCTGTGACCATACATGTGATTGCCCTCAGGGGCTGCTCTGGCCTCAAAATTTTTGTCGCCAGAAAAATCGCCAGATTTGAAATTAAGTCACCAGTTTTTATAAAGTGTAGCCAGTACTGTTTTCATTGAGGGGTCATGCTTGTGTAATGTATGTTTAGATGTATATGTTAAAATATTGTTTTGAGTCTTTTTTTCAGGTGCATGTTGAAGGATGGTTTATTCTCATTGAAAGACTTTTTAGATAATAAATGATGAAGGTGGAGCCTTTGTTGTTCGATATCTTTTTGAAATAAAACATACCATGATTTATTTAATTATTTATCATGTTCATTGCCATATACATATTAAACACTTAACAATACAAAACAATACACACAAAAAAAAACAGCACCATATGAATGCATACTCAACCTAGAGAATAAAGATCACTGAAAGCACTAAATGAGCACTATGAAAAAAGTATTATTTAGGAAAGCAAAGATAAAATTTTGTAGAATCCATCACATTTTCATGACCAACAGAGATTGCAAAAGATCAATGTTTGACAGACTTTGGACACTTTATAAAGATTCATCAATCATGGCTCATGTGGTTTCTATTGAATCCTGTACATTATTAGAATGTTTTAATAAAAATTATCATGATTTTCTCAAATAAAAACTTCTTATTCCAGTATTGTTATGTGTTTGTTTATTTATTTCATTTTGAAAAAAAAAACAGCTGATGGTAATAGTTTGGTAAAAATATTTCTGTTCCTAAAAACTTCTTTTCAGTTTCTTTTTTTGGATAAGAATAATAAAATTAGTTTTATTTTGATTTATTTATCTTCCCTTTCTTTGTTTGCTTTCTGAAATCATTATTGTGTATATCCCTCAGTAACCTCATTTAAATTGTTCTAAAAATAGAATGGTTTGTTTACATGTGTACTTTCTTTCTTGTGATTATTTGAGGAACTTAATAAGGTACAGATTACTATTCTTTCATTGTTTTGTGAATAAAAACTCATCCCAAGCTGGAGATAATTTTGATTTACCGGCAATTATTTGTTTTGAAACCTTGGCTGACATGAGGCCATATGTGTGCAATCAACACACGATACTTTGTCAAATTGGCTTGGACAATTAAAGTCATTCAGGCGTACATAAGAAATTTGTTCCTGATCACTGTTTTGACACCTTTATTGCATTATCAAAAGGTGTGAGCCTAATTTCTAATTAGTCGTTAATCCTTTTCTTCAACCGGCTGTGATCTACCGTTTACCTATTCAATTATCTACCTGCTCATCCGTGGCGACGCGTGGTCACACACTATAACTTACCTGTTGAGATATTGATCAATACTGGCGATGTGTATTTAATTTCTGGTCGAAAATGTTAAAACTTACTTAGGCGCCAGAAAAATCGCCAGCAGCCGTTTTTTGTCGCCAGCAAGAAAAAAATATCGCAATTTGCGACATTGGCGAAGCCCAGCGCGATCCCTGGCCCTGCCGGGGACAAAATCTGACTTTTTGACCCATTTCCTGTTCTCCCAACTTTTTGTGTAATCTCCCGCTTTTTCAAGTCAAGACAAAATTTTAGTTTTATAGACATTTTTATTGTTCAGTCATAAAACATTTCTGATGTTTTAGGGGTTTATCAATTAGGCATACTTTATATAATAATTATAATAATAAAAACAAATTTATATAGTGCCCTATATAATACTTAAACCACTCTAAGGCACTTTGCATCAAGACAAAACAAAATGAATTACACAAAACATATTTTTAAAATGTAAATGATCATTTGATAGAATTACTAACCAATTTATGATTAAAAATACCAAACGTCGATAATATAATAGTCCTAAAAATGTACACCAAAATTTAAGAAGACCAAAGTTTACATTTTAAAATAAGTGTAGATTATCTTTAAAAATAAAAGAATAAAAGTTAAAATTAATCCAAATCCAGAACTAAAAAATTAGATACTGTAAACATAAAACAAAAGAAAATAAGAATTTTAAGCTTAAAGAATCTCAAAAAATGTACAGACTAGATAAAAGATATTAAACAAATTAAAAATGTTACAAATCAACATCACAGTCAATCAGCAATATAATACACCCAACAAAAAGCAATGTATGGATGTTGCTGATACAGCTTTCCCGGATATATTGTTCCATTTGTCTACTATATAGCTACTGGTAATGAAAAAAAGTTCAAACATTGAGTGTTATTGCACCTTTTCTTTTGTAACTTGTAAGGGTGACCACGGTAAGGAGTTTCGGATAGGATGAACATATTCTGTCACTTAAAATCATCTTTACCATGTAGAGCTTTGAAAACATGAATCATATCATAACGATCATGTCTATATTTTAAGGTTGTTAAGTCCAAAGTTCTTAGCCTATCTTCATAACTCATTTTCTGTAATGTAGGAACAAGTTTGGTAGCATGACGCTGAATTTATTCTAATTTCTTAATGTCTTTCTTTAGGTATGGTGACCACACTGGCTCAATTTGAGTATAGTTGTTAAGGTTATTACTTTGATATTTTGAATGAGAGCTTCCACTTTCTGGACCAGCCACACAATCTAGCTAGATATTCCTGAAGGTTTTGATGAGGTCCAGCTATTTTTTTTTTAATTTTATTTGCAGTTTTTGTTCTACATATACATGTACTAGAAAATAGAGAGAAATTTCGCCATTTTAAACGAAAGGTACTGATAGACCTTATTATGAGATATCATTGCCCTAAAAGCTGGCAAAGACTATATGTTTAGCAGTAATATACATTTGATACATGTGACAGATCCATAATGACCAAGCCAGAGATTTTGATTTTTCAGATGGAGGTTGGACAAAAAAGTGGGGGATTCATTTTTCAATTTGCATGTCAATATTAATTGTCAACACTACCGTGTGGAAAAAATACATGGCTTCACTCATTAATCTCTTTAAAACTTTTTATACAATCATTTGTTCAAATAGGACAATCAACCTTCAATTAACACTTTTACCTATGAAATTAGCAACTGACTAATTGAAACCCCTAGAAACAAAGGAAACGTTTATGACTGAACAATTATAATGTCTCTAAAATCTAAATTTGTCAAAGTCCTGAAAAAGTAGCAGATTACAGTCAGGAGAGAGTGAAGTTGATAAAAAAAGTCAGGCTATGTTGACTCCTGTTCATTTTATGTTGAAATCATTACAGTAACAGAATGTTTTTTTTATGTAAATTGATTTATTTACTTGTTTTTTCAGCAACACCTAAACCTACCATTCCTAATGCTCAGCTGGACAAATCAATCAGAACCAATTGCAGGCATAGGTTTTAAAAGTTGTTCCATTTATAAAGATTACTCAAACAGCAGTTCAATGTAAAACAGCGTCAAATTTATATCAGAAATTCACTAAAGGTATGTTTGATACATTTTAAGTTAACAATAATCTGAATGGAACAATGTTTTCTGAGAGAACTGAGTTCCCTAAAACAAATATTAAAATGCCTTAAAAATCCTCCTTTGTCATAGTCAAATTATGCATTTTATTTTTGTCACTGTTCAGAAGCTTCTAATGGTTTATAAAAAAAACTATTATATTGGCAATTCCATTACAACTTGTGTTTGATTTATTTAGATGAATTTGCTTGTTTTTATTCACTGACTGATTGCCTATTTTTTTATTTCCAGAAAATGACAAAAAATCACTTTACAGTCTTAGGCATAAAGCCGGGTTGCACTGAGGATGATGTTAAAAAAGCTTATCGGTCATTAGCCAAAAAATATCATCCTGACAAAAATAAAGAAGCAGGGGCCGAAGAAAAATTCAAAGAAATTGCTGCTGCATATGAAGTTTTAAAGAGCAATGATAGAAGAGAAATATATGAAAGGGACTTAAACCGACAAAAAGAAGGTTTTGTTAGAACTGAATTCAGAACTCCTGGAGGTAAAACCTATGAAAAAACTTATCAAACGCGTGAACAATATTACGACAGACGTCGTTCAGAACCACCTCCTCGATCCAATCACCACCCCCCTCCACCTCCTCCTCCCAGATTTACATTTGATGACGAACCTTTTACGGGACCTTACTCAAAATATAGAGACTCAAGAGGTTTCCAAGAAAAAGAGTTCTTTCAGAATAATAAAAAATCAAAACCTGCAGGTAAACATCGGTCACAAGAGCGACCTAAATGGAACAATAATTGGAATGAGCATGATGAGGAAGATGTGAATTTCCATGACAACGGAGATAAATCATCATTTTCCTTTGCCTTCAAGTCTTTCATGGATGATATGGACTTCTCAATGTCATTCACGATGGGTGGTGATGATGGCTTTTCAGCTTTCTTTGGCGATACAGATCCATTTAGTCAGTTCTTTGGGCATGGTAGGTAGTAACCATTTGCCTGAAAACTGTTTCAAATGTTACTAGAATTAAATGATTAATACATCAAACATGTATATACTGGTAAAACAGTTGTCACAACACAATTGTATGTGATTAGGTTTGTCAGTTACCTGCCTTCCTCCAGGTACTCCGGTTTCCTCCATCACTAAAACTGAACCGCCCTATATGGCCCAGGTGTGTCAAAAAGGGTGTTAAACTCTATTACACATACACACATTGTCACAACAAATAGCAGTAGTGCTGAAAAAGCAAAGAAACACATTAGGGGCAATACATTTATTCCAAAAAACAATCATCAAATTCAAACAATGACCAGAAAGAAAAACAGAAACAAACTTAAACCAGAAATTTAAGCCATCTTTTTATAAGTTTTTGCAGTTCCTGCTGTGCTTGCTGCAACAAATATTTCATGCTGAATTTCAAATAATAGAGCACTTAAGCTTTGGACAACCTTGTAAATTATTCTGTATAAGGGGAAATTTTCACGAGGGGTTTATTTTTCGCTAATTTTGCAATCATTACAAATTCTCGTAAATTACATGTACATTTAGAAGGACCCAATATTCCATGATCTAATAAAACACAAAATAAAAACCTGACGAATGCATTTTGGTATTGAAAACGCGAAATCTAAACCATGTGAAATTATCCCCTTTTACAGTAGTTTAGCATCCTTAGGATAGTCTGCATAAAAAGTTTACATTGTACATGTGTTTTACAATATTGTAAAGTAAGCTCTAGATATATTTCAATCATTTTATGATATAACTTGGAGGCCTTCATTTAATTTTAAATACCTATTCTGTTTATAGGTGCAGATCCCAACAGAAGATTTAAGATGAATAAGAACCACAAAAAGAATGTTGCTGGGGAACATGGATATAAAGGGGGTCTAGACGAGGATCTTTTATTTACGCCAAGATCTGGGATGGAAGACTCTTCATCAGAAGAGGATTCTGATGACTCAGGTAGGATAAGTTTGTTAATATTCAGCTTTGAATGTATTGGAGCATTTATCGTCTGTCCTTAATTAGGTTAACCTTCAGGTTTAAGTTACTCTGTCATAATAGAATAATGGATGATTTCATCATGTAACTTTACAAAATATTAGCAAAGGTTAAATGAACTTATGTTTTATAGAATTACACATTTGTACCTTTAACAACAACATCATAGTTCATTAATTGCGGTACAAAAATCGCGTTGTAAGGTGAGATATCATGTCTTTAGGATATATTATTGTTTTATATTAAAAGTTTTACAAGAAGAAAAAATGCTATTTTACGACATGTAGTTCCTGAAAAAAACCATAACAGATAATTTGTCAAAATGCTTCTTGACACGTTCTTAATCGGAATGGCCATTTTCTTTAAAAAAAAACTGCTAATTACCATCTTGGTAATACATGAGCATCTAAAGCTCAATTCAATATATCTCATTTTTGATATCTATAGATTATTGTAGAAGCAAAAATATTCGTAGGGGATTAATTTTCGTTTATTTCCTGGGTAAGAAAAATCCACGAAATTAAATCCCCACGAATTCAAAATATTTAATTGAAGAGTGTTTATCAAAATTAAAGATCCACAAAAATTTTTCCCCACCAATTTAGTTTTGTGCTCTAAACTACGAAATTTTATCCCCACGAAAATATATGATTATACAGTATCTTTTTTCAGAGTTATATATCTATCTGATTTTCCTTTCAGACTTTGATTATACAGATATGAGATTTACTTGTGCTTTCTGTGGTAAAAGGTTGAAGCTAGATGATTTGGTGAGTTTTCAAATTTACAGATACATGTGTTTAAGAAAAGTTAAGTTTATTACCAGAAACTTATCTTGAATATTTCATCACATCTTAAATTAAAAAAATCAAACTTTTATGATCTTATGAAAAATGATTTCCAGTTAACATCAGTGTTTTTTTTTTACTTTCATATGAATAATTGTTACTTGTAACATAATTTCATTTTTTTTTTTGCATATATATAGAATTTCTAAAAGGGAAATATAAGGAAAACCAAAATTGTACACAAAGGTCATTGAAAACTGTGGTTTAGATGATTCTAAATAAGGTTAAGTTTATTCTCTCAAAGGGAAAGTTTTTGCTAAAATTTGAAAAATCTACTACCTAGAATCATTAATTAAGAAATTATTATGGCATATTCTTTAAACAGATTAAAAAAAATAGTAGCCCAGATCAAAATCTAGGGGTCATGTTAAAGTGGGCCCCCTCTATTTTTATCCCTATGGTCTTATACTTGTGTAAATGTTAAATTCATCTTTAAATGGTAATCTTTGACAGAAAACCCATGAACCAGCGTGTGGACAACGAAGAAGGAAAAATATAAACATTGATAGTGATGAAGAATTGGATATGAATGGTTATCACAAAATGTTCAAAGATAAAACGGGGGATTGGAGACGGGATCATGATAAATTCCAAGAATATGTCCGAAGAGCAAAGAGAGCCTATAGAATCAAGAAATCCAGAGATGCTTCCAGAATGCAAGGCAGTAAGTTGAAAGACTTAAAAAGTTTTTTCAGGTGCTCAGATGTCTGGGTGCTGTTTCATTCAACATTCACCAATCAATGTGTCCATGCAAAATGGGATAACTGCTGCTTGCATATCAATCAAATAATTGCTTTTGGAAACGACACACTGGCCTAATAGTCTGTAATTCCACACAGTTGATCAATCCTGTAGTCTTTTGTATCATCAGTATAGGTTTGATTCTAGCTTGAACTGTAGAGAACCCAAATTTCAACCAGTGACCTCCACATGATGGGAGACAGCTCCTGTATCGAAGGTTATCATAAAATGCCGACCTTGAAAATTGATTCTTACCCAGTTTTAAATATTTGATTTCTGAACTTTTCATTATATTTATTAGAACAATAGCAGTTAGAAACCAGGCATATATCATAATCTCATTTAAAAAAATTAAATGACCAAACATAAAAGGTTCATTATATGGCCAAGGTGCATCAAAAAGGGCTTTAAACCCTAACACACACTCTGACACATGCATTGAAATGAACAAGTAAAAACCATGTGAAACTTGAATTTGTTTTATCTTTGACTTTTCATTATATTTTTGGCCGGATTTCATGGAGTGAAAAATCCAGGTTATAAAATGGTGAATGTCGGGCTGCGGGAGTGGAACAAATATGGGTAACAGTTTTCTCATCAACTACTTATCACAGCCATTTGATATTTGGTATACAGCATTGTGGTGGTGTCCCATAACATGGGATTTGATTTCAGGTCTGATGCTCACCTATTTCCTGTTAGACAAAATCCTGACATTTTTTACTTTGACAGATTTTTTAATATTTGATTTTTAAATAGTGTGCATTATTTTGATTCTATTTATGTCTAATTGCTATGTATTAGCAATCACATTGATCAATATCTTTCCAAATTAAATGACAGAACTAGTACAATTCATAGAATAAGCTTGTATTTGTTTTATTTTTGACCTTTCTTTATATTTTTTTCAGCTAACAAGCTTTTATGTAGCTTGTGTGGTAAAGTGATTGACAGAGGAGAAGCCAAGACACATTCCTTATTTTGTCACAGCAGTGATCCCCACTTTGGGCCCCAGCCAGCAAATGGCAATGATGAACCTCAAATGAAGG
The DNA here is from genome assembly GCA_963971305.1 of Arcuatula senhousia. Taxonomy (NCBI): domain Eukaryota; kingdom Metazoa; phylum Mollusca; class Bivalvia; order Mytilida; family Mytilidae; genus Arcuatula; species Arcuatula senhousia. The sequence continues at coordinate 46,935,527 of OZ020306.1, forward strand.
ACAGTAAATTCCAACGAGCAAAAGAGGTTTGTAAATGCTACAGAAAAATTAAAGCAAATGATTGGGGGTTTTTTTAATAAAAAGCTTGTGTCATGAAACTCCATTTTTTTTTATTATTACATTTTTTTAATTCAAACAAAAGTACAGAAAATTGCTACCTTCAGAAAAAGCAGTGGAAAAAAAAATTGGAAGAAGAGGTTTACCTCTGTCCGTTTGCAACATAACTTTCGTAACTGTTTTCTCAGCAACTACATATCACAGTGGCTTGAAATTTGGTATATGAGTTCAGTGTGAGGTCCTTTATCCCAAGTACTAAAATGAGGTTTGTTAAATATCTACTTCCTGATTACCGACAATAGTCAATTTTCAACATTACTAGTCAAATTTGAAAATTTTCATAACATTTTTCTCAAAAACTACATACTACAGTGACTTGAAATTTGATAAATGAGTTCAGAATGAGGTCCCTTATTGCTAGTATCAAAATTAGGTCTGTCTGATAACTACTTCTTGTTTACCAACATAGTTCAATTTTGGGGTAGCAGGGGTATACTGAGTGAGCAGTAGCTCACAGATTCCTTGTTTTAAATAGAATTCCATTCTTGCAGTTTCCACATAAATTGAAGATTTTTGAATTCGTTGTTTTGAAGATTGCAACATACATATCAATGTTAAATTTCCCTTTCGTGGGGTATATATTTTGGTTGATAAAGACCAACCTGGAAAACCAGGAAAATTGATAACCCACAAATACACGCCTGGGAAACTCGAAAGCAGCAACCAAAATTCCAGAACCTGAAATTTTGTAATTTTCATTAAATATGATAAATTTGAGAAATCAAAGAATGTCACCCCATGTATATTTGTTGAATAATTGTAAATAAAGCAAAAACAGTTTATTTTGTTCAATAAATAACGTTAAGTTACATTTTTTTCCTTAAATCCGGACTTGTCCTGGTTAATAGAATTGCCTTGACAATATAAAAAACAATTTCTTGCTTAAAATACAGACTTAACTATTATTTTTGGTATATTTAAGATCTGTGACAAATTTCACATGGAGTGACATTCTCCGATTCTTGCAAAAAGCGTTCTTTAACTTAGTATCAATAAACTTCCGGGTAACAAAATTTTGTTGCGACTTGCAAGTTTCCCAGGCGTGAAATAATAATGAAATTAGTTCCAAACTTTTTTTCCACAGGTACAATGAGTATAAGAAAAATTCTTTAAAGATGAACAAAGTAGAAAAAAAAGAGCAATGATGTTTCAATAATTTTAAAATTAAACTCAAAATCATATGTTTTCAGTATGCAAAGAAGAAAGTGCCAAAATTTAAAAAGAGTTCTTCATCAGACGACCAACAACATTCAGATTCCAAAACAAAAGGACGAGAGACTGTTGGTAAGTTTACACAAGAATGTTGTGAATATAGGTATTATTATTAAATGAAAGAAGCAAAGGTATACCAAAGGGGTAATCAAACATCATTATACCGAAAAGACCAAAAAAAATCGGTAGATAAAATCATTACAATGCTTTAAAGGTACCAAGTAGTGGAATAGTTTAACAGTGCCTTTATTCTTGACAAAAATAAGAAACATGAGTACAATGAAAATTTTCATTTTTTTATTTGAAGGAAAAAGAATAAAATTTATTTGAATATGTAATACAAGTTTATTCATCTGTGTTAAGTTTTACATACAACTTTGACAAGGAAGTTCTTGAATTTGGTTGAATCCTTGACTGAACATGAATTTCAGATTTCAAAGAAAAAATCTTTTAATATGAATTATCTTTGATTTTTACTATTTTATCATGTATATTATTTGCAAAAGTTATATCAATTAATCTTTAATTATGCTTTCTGTATTTCAGATGAACCAATGTCCTCTAGCGGTACAGGTCTGAATGCTTCACCAAAATCAAAGTTTGGAAAAACAAAAAGGGCCCCAGCTCCTCCTCCGCCTTGTCCTGGTCCAACAGTTGGCCCAGCCCCTTCAAAGTCATCCCCCAGGAATGAAGAGGGGCCAAAACCAAATGCTGGAAAAAGGGCCAGTTTCCCATTTGGACCAGACAGTAATATGCATGGACCCTCCAGCATGACGAGAGAATCTTCACCTCAGAAACCATCAACTCAAATCTCCAGGTATTTTAATTTTTTTGGTTGTTATTTTGTTGTTTAATCTTAGATTTGGACAGGATGTTGGTTTTAAGAAATAATATTTAAAGAAATCATGAAAATTTTAAAAACAAACCAAAGGTTTTTTTACCATGTTAAGTTGAGTGACACCTTTAAAAAAAACATTTTTAACTTATATATGCTTGATCTTAGATTCAAAAATTTATACAAAAAAAAATTAACTCAAATAATCACAAACATACATTTAATCATCCATATCTTTTTAAATGTAACCTGGGTCAAAGGTTCTAATTTATACATTTTCAATGATATACGAAAAATTAAAATTTGTGTTAAAAACATCATCATCTCTCACAAACATATTCATTATCTAACATATTCATAGTGTTCAAACTAAAATCAAAACTGCACATGTGTATTCTATGGTGACTCGCACACCTGTAAATTCTTTTAAATTTGTAATGCACATGAAACACATTTTCCTCTGCTAGATCTAGATAATTCCAACTCGTTGTATGGTTAAATGCATTAGGCTAGTATAACTGTATATTTTGTTTTATAGTTTGTATATTTAGTTAGTTATTTTTTCTCAAAGCTAGCATCCCATATGTTTTCCACTAAAAAGCTCATGGTAGATATTTTAATTAATATTTGGAAATTTTTACCATTTTTTTACAGAAATCCCATATTTGAATTATTCAGAAGAATTTTTAGAAGAAAGAAAACTATTCCTACTTATTTTAGTAGACGAAAAAAGAACGGATTTGGAAGAATGAAAAATACTTGGCCATTTTCAAAATTTTTTGATAAGTCAAATGAGGGGCCATCTCAAAAGAGAATTTTTGTGAAAAGTAGGGTCAATCCCACTTCTGACATTTTCCCACCTGCAAACAAAGAAAAGCATATGAAAAAGACAAACACTAATGTTTTTCGAATATTTAAGAAAAGAAAAGTTATTCCAGTCAGAACCCAAGTTAAGAGTAAACATTGTTATGTTGAAAAGGAAACGAAAAATAAAGCCAGAATATTTAGGGTTGTTAAAATTCCTTTTTGAAAGAAGATTTTGACGCCTCTTACTTTTGAATTGAGAGAAACATTTCTTGTACTTTAAATATTGTAAAATATAATTTATAAAACATTTGTATGTATTGTTATTTAAATTTGAGAAATTTTATATTTTTTTATTCAAATGTTTGAATTAAAAAATTCCTTTATTTTGATTTATTTTAATTTCCTAATTTTATGATATACAATCAAATCTCTTTAAAGAAGCCTGGACTAAAGAGGTTCTTTTGTTAACAGGTTCTTTTTATAGAAAAATAAAAATAGTTTTTGAAAAAACAGAAAAAAAACGGCATGCACTTATTTCAGAAAAGAAGATGTTCCCACTGGCCCTATGAAAGTTGGAACTTACCAATTAGTCAGGACTCGACGATTAATTGTAGCCAAAAAACCCTCTGTGCACTCGGAATCGGAAACCTCTAGTTCTGAGGAGGAAACCGATTCCGACGAAACTGATTCTGACGATGACGGACAGGTAATTCGTAGCTGTGGTGACTGCACTAATCAAACTTGTAGCCTTTGTAGACCTAATCACTATGTCAGGGTTCCCACACATCCTTAAAATTGGAAAAAAAACTTTTAAGTTCAAGATCCGGGAAAAGTCTTGAATTTGGAAAAAATCAAAAATTTCCTTGAAAAAATAGGGAATATGATAGTTTGGCATGCATTATGCCTCTGGTATATTGTTTTGCAGAAATATTATCAGAACAGAGAATTTTGTTTGTTACTTTCATCATTACAAAATGATTGTAATACCTTTGAAAAGTCATGGAAAATCCTTAAATTTTGTAATGCCAAAATGGTGGGAACCCTGCAAATGTGTATTCCAGGAAAAATTAGTAATCAAAGATATTCCATTACTATATCAGTATAAAAAGATAAATATTGTAACATATTTACACAGTATTAACCACATTCTAGCTCTGTATCAAAGTTAAATTCTTATTATATTAAACAAATTAATTTTTTAATAATAAAAGAACTTTGGAATTTCTAATAAGACATTAAAGTACCTGTTGTAATATTTGGAGCATGAAGAAGACCTTCTAAAAAAACTGTTTTAACATTTGACATCTCTTTTAAGTATAGAAATGTTGTCATGTAACTCACTTTATGTCTCCAATTTAAAGGGTTTTAGGTAACAATAATAGTCTAATAACACTAAAATAAGAATTAGAATTTAATTAAATCTTCAATGGTTTAATCAACAAACATGTTTAATTGAGAGAAAACAATTTTCATATCTGAATATTTTTTAACCATTAATAATTCATAAAAATAAGAACTTTTTTCCATCTTTTCATTCAAGATTTTCTTGAATTAAACCTTAAAAAATTTAAATATAAACCTGTTTTTGAAATGATATTATTCTGTTTTGAAGTTCTTTGTAGTGATTTTCTTTAGATGAAACACTGTTTATTATGTTTTAGCTGACCCCAAGGCGAAGGCATGTTATTGTTGTTCAGGTAAAAGTTACCTCCCTTTATCGATTATTTCCCTTTTTGGGTGTGCACCCTGGATGTTGTTTCACAGTATAATCTCCATTCACATTGTAGATAGTCAAGACTCATTATAAATTCTTACCTTACCATTTCTGCCCTTTGTGGCCAAGCAACTCCTTTCGAGGGTGTGTTGAGGATTTTTATAAAATAAGCCTATAGATCAGTTTATGTTTATTATCTCCCTTTGACCATTGGGATAATACATTAATTTTTCAATCAACAAGATTTGCTTTAAGTTATAGCACTTTGAGGATCGGACCCATGCCTTAATTAATTTTACAACTTTTGTTAGCTCACCTGGACCGGAGGTAGGTCCAGGTGAGCTTTTATCATCACTTGGCGTCCGTCGTCGTCGTCGTCTGTCGTCGTCTGTAAACAATTTTTCAAACGTTAACTTGTCCGACACCATAAGTCCAATTGCAACCAAACTTGGTACAGTTGTTTAGTGGCATTATGTGTACAAAATTAACCTTCAGATTTTTTATTCATAAAAAAAACTTGGCCGCCATGGCTAAAAATAGAACATAGGGGTCAAATTACAGTTTTTTGCAAATAACTCAAAAACGGTAACAAATATCAAAATTCTGGCGGAGAGAATAAGTGTTCAGCACCTCAAGATCTACCTGCCCAGAAATTTTCAAAAAGATCCAACAATGGATGTAGGAGTTATGGCCCTTTTTCTGGATTTTTTCAAAATTTTGCACTTATTTAGCCCTATATCTTAAAAACTATACAAGATATTTAAAAAATTCAAATTGCCTATGATTGAGCACATCAAGATCTATATTTCATGTAATATTAGGTCAAAGCTGTAGGACCATTCCTTTTAGGAGTTATTGCCCTTAAAACGTCAAAATTTACCATTTTTCATTACTTTTCCCCTGAATTTCAAAGATTAACTTATCACGCCATAAGACTAACTGCATTTACACTTGGCACACTTGTATAATAGCATATATGCTACAATTCTATCGTTCGGATTTTAGATTCGTCATAAAACATGGCCGCCATGGCTAAAAATAGAATATAGGGGTAACTTGTAGTTTTTTGCTAATAACTCAAAAATGGTTACAGATATCAAGATTGTGCAAGAATCAAAAGTGATCATCATATTAAGATCTACCTGTCCTGAAATTTTGATAAAGATCTAACCGCTGATGTGGCAGTTATTGCCCTTTTTGAATTTTTTTCAAAATTTTGCACTTATTTAGCCCTATAGCTTGAAAACTGTACAAGATATTTCAAAAATTTAAATTGCATATGAATAATGGCAATAATATCTACAAAATATGTGTATCTGTGTAGCTCAGGTGAGCGATTCAGGCTCCTGGGAGCCTCTTGTTTTCAAATCTAGTGGGGAAACAAGTGCCACAATTTCTTTCTTTATTATCTCCCTTTGACCATTGGGATAATACATTAAAATTTTCTTTTTACTTCTGACTTACATTATTTATACTTTAAAAAATTCTCATAAGTAGTGTTCTATTAAGAATTTATAATGAGTCATTTTTCAGCTTTATAGAAAATACAGAGCACCTGAACACTTGAGCATGGAGTTAGAATATTGCGTTAGGTATATAAATCTATCCCTTGTAAGATAATGCTTGATGCTTTGCTAGCATGGAGAATCATTCCTAAGTTATTCCGGTTACAGTCACCTGAAATATATATGGTTTTATGGGCAAAAGTATATATTCCATATTAAAACAGTTTGTATGTATTGCATATCATAATCATTACCATTTCAGATTTGTAAAAATAAGGGGTAAAATATTCTATTGGAAAGTTAAAAAAAACCTGCACACTTAAAAAATTCACAAAACTCAAAACTTAAACAGAAAAAAAAAACATTTCTGTTGCCCATATATTGATATATAGTGTTTTGCTTTATGTTCTTCTGTCCATCCCTTTAGTCGATCATTATGTGTCAAATTGGTTTCCGGAGCATAAATTATGATAGAATTTCATGAAAATTACACACATTCAAGCTTGTAATGTGAAAATGAAGTCTATTACTGTAATTTTAAGGTTCAAAGGTCAAGGTCATAAGTCTTTAAAGAGTTTATACTTGAATAAGTTTTCAAACATAGCTTTTGAAGTTTTTGATAGAATTTTATAAAACTTACATACAGTTGTGAAAGCTTATAAGGTACGAAAGAATCCTATTGATTTTGGGTTCAAAAGAGTGAAGGCCATGGTCAATAGTTTTGTCCTAAAATGGATTTCAAGCCTCAAATAGTGTCAAGAGAAACAAAATTGGTCCATGAAATTTTCACCCCTGATGCGGGTTTTACCACAAACCTTTGTGTTACTAGTCTGACAATTTAACCATGTCACCAAGCTTCTCTTCTATTTTGCTATCCATCTGTCCAAAACTGGTTACCAATAATAACTTTTGGACATCTGGATATCATTTCATGAAACTTACACACATTGATGCTTAGTAGGCAAGGAAGATGCCTTTTTGATTGCAACATGTTGGGTCAACAAGACAAAAGTCATTGTCACAAGGCAGAGGACCTAAAGCTGTGCTCTTGTTTTTAATGTCTTGAAAAAAAAATTCTGGATCATATACTAGACAGCTAGATGACTTAATTTATTACTTTGCCTGCAACATGTTGCAAAAATACATATGGGAGTCACTTTGGCACTATCCCTCATCTTGTTGTGTCCATTGACCTTCAGCATCACAAAAATTTCCATCACAGTTTATTGGGAAAAGTTCTATATGTCCAAGCCTCTAGATATGTAATTTTATGCCTGTAAGTCATCTACTTCCTGTTACCAAATATTTTAAGATGTAGGTGACATAGGTCTTCCAGGTTATTCATTTATTTACACAGTACACTATTCAGGTGTTTTAGTTAATTTCCTAGAGGTCAGATATTCATGAAACTTTGTACCTATATACTACATGAAGTACAATTGCTGCTGACATGCATGTTTGCAAAACTCATGTCCTTCTTTAGGTCAATTAAATAAATTTACTGCTTCATCAAGACCCTCTGACAAGATTAGATAAAAATTCAAATTAAGAAAAGAGCAGAAAAAAAAACAATATTCAAGAAAAAAATCAAAAACTAGGGAAAGAATGATCCTTGAAACCTGTTAAGCTCAGCATAAAGATTGCTAAACTAGGTCAGGCCGCATTAAAGATGGCTAAATTAGGTCAGGCTGCATTAAATATGGCTAAATTAGGTCAGGCTGCATTAAAGATTGCTAAATTAGGTCAGGCTGCATTAAAGATGGCTAATTAGGTCAGGCTGCATTAAAGATTGCTAAATGAGGTCAGACTTATTGGTATTTTAGGCACTTAAATATTTCAGAGTCATCTTTGCTCAGTACAAACTTTTTCTTGTAACATACATTATATTATATATATATATTAAATGAATTTCTAGTGACAAGTTCGGCGAAATTGTTTTTCGTTGCATTGACTTAATCAATTCTGAAAGTATTTTGTGAAAACCTACATCCTGTCCTTAGTTAAGTGTTACTACTAGCGTAGAACAGTCTGTTAATATTCAGAAAATTGTGATGTTCAATTAAAGATTTATAATACTGTGGATTCATTTATTTTCGTGGGTACCAATTTTCGTGGTTTGGTGAAAAATTATCAGTTCATGGATTCTTAAATTTGTGGTTCTTTAGTCTGCAGCATACACACCAATGTTAAATTTCCTTTTCGTGGGACGTCAAATTTCGTGGTTCTTTAGTCTGCAGCATACACACCAATGTTAAATTTCCTTTTCGTGGGACGTCAAATTTCGTGGTTCAAGACTACCCACAAAAACCACGAAAATTGATAACCCACGAATAATAATGAAACCACAGTATTATAAATCTTTTAAAATACTTTAAATGATACCTAATGTAATATGATATTTGGAGAGGGTAAATTGTTGAATTCAACATTTTCTTTATCATTCATTTACTTTTATCATTTCTTCTATTTCTAATCATTCCTTTACAATTTCTCTTTCATCTTTCAAATTCTTTTATTTACACTTATCTTTCTTTCTTTCTTTTTCTTTCTATCCTTCTTTCTTTAATAGACTCAGGCCTGGAAACCAAGATTTTGAGACTTGGAAGAAGAGTATTATCAAAAGAGCATTAATGGGGCCACCAAGGAAAATCCCCCTCCTTTATTTTCCTTCAAAGTACTTTTTCTGTAGGTAAACTAATATGAAGGTATTTTTTTTATTTTGTGCATTCCATTGGTCAGTCATTCCATAGAATTCCACTGAATTCCATTTCCAATGATTATATAAAATACAGTGAAATTAAAACTTAACCAGCTTTCATTTACTGCTGGCAAACTGAAAACAGAAAAACAATTTAATGGTATATTAATTTTGAAGAAGACAATGGGAGAAAAAGGTAGACAACAGACTAGGATAAAACTGCTGTCTACTATTTCCATCTAAAATCATTTACAGGTAAAAACAAATTTGACTGTCTTCAGTTTGCCAGTGTCAATGGAAGGGGGTAATACTCTCTGTAAACACATGATAGGTTTATTTAGGTGAAAATGTGTAAATATTTTAAAAAGGATTTAAGGGGGTTTGCTCCTGTATCTTAAAGTAAATAAAAATTGATAAAATTGCATCTTTTTAATAGAATATGGACAAATGATCAAAACAAGCAAGAAAAAAATGTAGGTCCATGTGCTTGTTTTTATGCTATAAGCCATTATAATTTTGGCGGGAAATTTGTTCTCTCTAGATTTTTCATTACTTTTGCATTGCCACTGATTGGTATCTTTAAACTCTTTAAAATGTATGACAGAGTAAATAGAATTTCATAAAAAACTGTGAACTGCATATTTGGTGGACATATTTTTGAATAAGAAAAAGAAAATAGGGGGTTCATGGGCAAAAAAATTCAAGTATAATAGATGGATAAACCCCGAGGATCTCGAAAATCTGACAAAAACCTCAAAATGTGAGGAGCAAACCTCCTTAACAGGTTCTACTTTATTCAGGGTTCTTTTTAACAGGTTTCACAGCCTTTCTATCCTCTTTGTCTGTGGTGAGAAAGTTTTACTGTTTAACATTTATCAGGGCCGAACCTGGATTTGGTCCGTGCGGGCGAATAGGCCTGCAGCAGAGCCTAGCTTGTCGTAAGAGGCGACTAAGGGTCTTGGGATTCTGACGTCTGGTCAGTGCTCAGCCCACAGAGCGACCAAGTGTGTACCCTAGGTGGCTGAATAGGGTGGCCCTCGTCCGCGGGGGTTGTCAGGTCTATAAGACGGAAACCCTGACCGCCAACCATAGTGGGCCAACATGTGTGGAGAGTGCCACGCTCCATGCACGTAAAAGACCCCTTTGTGGACTGCCCAGTAGTGCACCACATAGGCTAAATTTTTCGCCCCTACCCACCTCTCCCTTTTTCCTGTGGTTCTTCAAAATTTACCGGTCCTTTGTTTCCCACCCCACCCCATTTTTCATTTATCATCATCATTTCATGTTCATTTTATCATCCTTTTCATGTTCATCGCCTGTAAATAACCTATATAGCGTTGCACCGGCGTAAAACACCAACTCACTCACTCACGAACCTGGATTTGAGTTTTGATGGGTCAAATGGATAAAAGTTGCTAAGGTTGCGATTGTTTTAAGTCCCTTTTGCTGAAAAAGCCAAATTTTTCACTAAAATTTTTTAATTTACCAAATTTACAAGAGCAAACGTTCCTTCTTCCCCTTCTGAATTGCCAGGGAGTTGTATGCAGGCGCTGATCCAAGGAAAGGTGTAACTGCCATACCCCCCCCCCTTAATGAACTGACAAATATTTTGTTTATTGCACCAAATGCACACAAAAAAATCTGTTATAAAACATTAGAAAAATTTTGCGTCTTGCTCTGCTGGACAAGAAACAACATCAAAATATTAATTATTTGTATGCCTACCCTAAACTCAAATCCTTGATTTTCCCCTCTTATGGTATGCTGTGAACAAAATCATGTTAAAGTTAAACCCTTAACAAAATTCACTTTTGAATAAAAGTACTTTCCCAATATTATTAAGATATAAAAACAGTACATCAAATTAAGTGGTAAAGGAAATAAGAAACTAAAAAAAACTTGAGTAGCAATTGGTTGAGGACCATTTTGAATTTGATAATTTTATGTGTTTTTTGTATCTTTATGAACAATTTTGATAGATTGGGGGTGTAATGAAAAGTATAAGCTCAAGGTTAAACATCTTTAAAAAAGCTTTCTAAAATATCCTGATGTAGATGTTTTAATGTGCCATTAAAAGCATATTTTTCTTGTTATTTGCACAAAGTACTTTTTTTTTAATGTTTATGAAGTACAGAAGTTCAGATCAAATTTTAACACCTTCCCTTCCCACTCAAAACATGTTTGTCATGTGTCTGACAACTTCTCCTATATCTGTGCATTCATAAACATGATATCTTAATCATCTAATGAGCATTGGCATATTAAAGTGTATAGGTTTCATTCAAAGTTATCATGAAGATATCAGTAGCAGTTTCAAATTTAGGTATATGAAAGGCCATTGGTTAATGTTTTATGAGTTTAAGTTAGGCCACGATAAAAACTATCATGGGTTCCTGTTTTCTTCTTTCACCAAATTCTATTCAGCCTTCTTGAAAATAGATAAAGATTTGCTTAATATAGGCCATTTTTATTAATTTGAGAGCTATTCACTAAACAGGGGCAGATCAAGAAATTTTTTAAAAGGGGAGGGTGTTCTGCTATTGTTTTCTTAAGACCAGGTCAATTTTGCCTAAATTCTGCACGAATACGCTGGGTATTCGAACACGTAGAATTGGGTGGAACACACAAGTGAGGATTGCTTGTCAGCTGACCATTGCCCACTGTTAAATGATTTATTTTGAATTTTTGGACACAAAGGACCACGGATAAAAAACACATAGAATGGGGGTTTTGTAACACCTGCGGTCTCTTTGCGTCCAAATTCAAAATTGACCAATGAAAGTAACAGAAATTGTCAGCTGACAACCAGCTTCAACCCAGTCTTGTGTTTTCCATGGTTACCACCTGGTTTCTGTGTGTCCAAATAGCCAGGGTGTACAAAAATTATAAGTAAGAAAAAAGGTAATAAAGCAAGATTTTTTTCCCTTGGCCTTAAGTACAGTGCAATATATAGGTGTTTACTAAAATATTATGTTTCTATATCATGTTTTTATCATTGGATCATATATTCATTACCAGTAGTGGCAGTACTTGTGAATAACACTTTTAGGACTCTAATTGAAGGATCATTGAAAATGTCATTCATAGAAATAAAATATCATTTGTTCTTGTTTCTGATTTTCTTTTACTATTCCTTATACATTTGCATGTTTTTGTTTGTATTGTGTGTTTTGTGCTTTGTCATTGCAATTTAATCAGTCAATAATACAATTTTCAACAAATTTGCAAAAATTTTATTCTATTCCAGCCCAGAGTGGTCGTCAGAAAGGCAGGATTACGACCAAGACCAGTCAGCGAGCCAATACACATCAGGGTGGGGCAGCCACCCCACCACCCCAAGCAATCACACCCCCAAAACGTCAAGATTGTTCAACCGCCAAAGAAACCAGAGAAAAACAAACCAGAAATCTCCAAGAAGCCCCAAAACCATGACGACCCCCAGAAGGGACAACCACCAAAAGACCCCAAGGCCCAAGACCAGCCCAAGAAATTCTTCAGCTTCGGCAAGAAGAAATGACCACTTGCCAGACATAGATGATCATTTCTCGGAACTTAGTGCTTTCAATTGTACACCTAGAGTCTTTCTTAAAAAGACCACTGTGAAAATTTGATTTTTTACACCTAGAGTATTTTTTACACCTAGAGTCTTTCTTAAAAAGACCACTGTGAAAATTTGATTTTGGGTGAGGGGGGGATATTGTTATTACCACTAGGTTTGAGATTTTAAGTAAAAGACTACTGTGATGATTTTGGTCAGAAAAATTGTTTGGTTAATGCTCAATTAAATAAATTTGGGGATTTTTTAAGAAGTATTTTGAAATGTTCATGGGCATTATCTTACATGAAACCAGATCATTGTCTTTCATATTGAAAATAGAATTACGAAAATTTATGTATTTTGTCTTCAAAATAAAAAAAAAGCTATGTGTTGAAGAGAGGGTAAATATGATGCTGCTTTATAAATAAAAGGTTTGAACCTAATGGTGTAGGGGGTACATGTATATTGTGATCGATTCATGCTGTGCAATTTAGTGTGTTCAGATATTAGATATCTCATTACTTATAGCAATGGTTTTGTAATCTTATATAGTCACATGCTGTATTCCATTTTTTATACTTAATGAAAAAGTTAATTTAATTTATTTTGTGTTGAAGAGAGGTTAGTTTAGTGCTTAGATAGAAATAGACTGATTACAAAACAAATACCGTAGTGCCAATATTTTTATTTATATCAAAATTGATATTTGTTACAGAAATAAAGCAAAAAGATATAATTAGTACTTGTATAATCATCCATTACTGTCTTTTTTTAAGGCTTGATAATAAAATTTAGTAGGAGTAATTCCTTTAGCCGGCATAATTTTTTTTCTCTTTTCTTTCTTTTCTTTTTTAGAAGTTGTAGGCTAACTATGAAATATGAGAATAATAGCTTGCATAATTTACTAGTGTTTCTTTTGTTTTATTTTTTCTTGTCTTACGTGTAGGTTTATCAAATGTCGATGACTTTTGTTGCAGGTGGTTTGTTTTAGTGGTTTATTCTGTCAATGGGAAAGAAATTTGTTTAGAAAAATTACTATTTACATGAATTGTGAAACCAAATGAAAAGTTTCCATATATACAACATAATTTAAACTAAAAGTATATTTTTTCCTCTTTATGTAATCATATTTAATGGGTTTAGCAGATGATAAAAAAGTGTCCCTATCTCAAAAAGTTAGACTTATGATTTGTAGAAACATTCTGCTCAGCGGAACATGGGTTCCCCCTCTAAACATATCAGTGGCAGGGTCAGAAGGTGGGGGAAGAGGACATTTGCCACTCCCCCCCTAGTAAAAACAGAGGTTTTTTTGTAATTTTTGCAAGAAATACCCTTTCTGGTCAAACTAACCTAAATTTTCAAAACAAATTTGTTAAATCTCTGTTTCCTTTCCTAATGACAGAATAAGATACAAAACTAAACCATGTTGTTATTTATTGAAATCCATATTTATTTTATGGTTGTTAATTGTTATTGTTTCTGTTTCATATATTTGTAAATTAATATTTTGTATCTTTTATATAATAAACTGAACATATGACTGTCATGACTTTTGCAGATTTTTTTAACACATATCATTAGATGAGATGTAAAACTTAACAGGTGTATACTTTCATGCTCCTTTTCATTTTTTTAAAAGCATGAAAAACTGAACCAATTAAAAAACTTCAAACCTAGATAATTTTTTATAAATTCTGTCAAGAATAATGTTGTATCAAATTCTTTTTATTAATTTGATTTCTTGATTCTGTAGGATTTTTTTTTTCTGTGATTCTACTTCAATTCCAAAAAAATTGGATTAATATTTAATATTAACAACATTCCAAGTCGTTTGTATTTATTATGAAGGTTCTTTTTATGAATGTTGATCATATTCTTTCTATGCAAAAGCTATGTTGAGCTACATTTATTTACATGTCACAAAAAATATGATAAAAAAATTAACTAATTCAAAAACTTCAAATATTTAGTAAATGTTTATAAATTCTGTCAAAGAATTCTAATAAATCTTATTCTTTTTATTAATTTGATTTCTTGATTCTGTGGATTCCCACCCTGTGATTCTTATCCTCAATTTAACAAAAAAAAATGTATGTCATGTGATCAAGGAATGTTTCCAATGATGACTCCAAGTATTTCCAACTTCTACAGAAATCCGATCCAGTATTAGTCATTGCTCATCTGTCACACTAATTGATAACCCCTGTTTTCAGAAATATTATTGCTTACAAATACCCATTCTTCCTTATTATTTTATACCAGGCAAAAGATAGTCTTTAAATGTGTTATGCAATGTAATTGCTTATTTTTAAATCAACCCAGCCAATTGACGCAACATTATGGATTAATATTTAATATTAATAACATTCCAGGTCGTTTGTATTTATTATGAAGGTTCATTTTATGTATGTTGATCATATTCTTTCTATGCAAAAGTTTTATTTTAAGCATGTCGAGCTGCAGTTATTTATGCAACAAAAAGTTGCCAGAGTTAAATAATAGACAATTTTACCCATGCTTAAAAAAAAGTTGGGGTATGCTTGAAAGGTTATTTACTTTTTGTCATGTAATATGCCAAATATATTAAAATTGTTAACAAAATGAAGAGAACCCTTAAATGTTTCATCTTTCTAACAGCACAAGATTTCTATTACACAACTGCCGACTTCTTCATTTTGAAGATTCAAAATAAATGAAATCATAAGATCCTTCCGAACATACTTTGGTTAAATCATTATTCCTGGGGTATCAATTTTCATGGTTTTCGTGGGTGTCTGTAAAGCATGAAAATAAGAATCTAACGAAGTATTATTTTTACATTGATAACATTAAGCAACATGTTCAAACCACGAAATTTAAAATCCAACGAAATTTCTTTGATAAATAAATCCACATATCCATCATTATATTAAGTTTGTTTTGATTTAATCCTTTTTTGTCAAATTAATGTACTGTGGTTTCATTATTATTCGTGGGGTATCAATTTTCGTTGTTTTCGTGGGTGGCCTTCACCCACGAAATTTGATACTCCAAGAAAAGGAAAATTAACATTGATCTGTATGCTGCAGACGTCAGAATCACGAATTAAAGATTACATGAAATGGCCCTTTTTCATCAAACCACGAAAACTGGTACTCATGAAAATAAATGAATCGCCAGTATAATGAATATTAAAGTAGAGGTTTTGTAAGAACTGTATTCATAAAATTCTTAGAAATAATCCCCCTTGCAGAATGCTTTTTGACATTACATGTAACAGGTGATAAGATACCTTTTCTTTCTATAGATTTTCTTAAAGTTACACCTGTATAATATGGGCCTACTTACCACATGGTTACATATTTTTCATGGAAAAGATCTTGTTAGGAGTTATAGGTGCTAATACTTGTGTATTGTAACAATACTGTTACTGTAAACGTGTATTTTTTCGTGGGGTGAAATTTTCGCATATTTGTTCAGCTAACCTTTCACATGGGGTATGAATTCGCTTTATTTCTGACTATTCGTATTCTTTACTAAAGGAACTTATCCTTCGCTTGTTGGATATTTTCGCAGATATTTTGTGACAGCAAATTTAGTGAAATTAACCCCCATGTGAAAATTTCCATATTTAAAGTATCATATGAATATTTTGAAATTTTATTTTAATATTTGTTTGTTGATCATTTGACATTTGAATTGCCCTGCTTACAAGAATTTAGTATTTTGTAACTTAATCTTAAAGTTTATATTTGTAAAAATGAATAATATTTATACATGTACAACTTTGCTGTAAAGCAAATAAAAAAAAGTTATTTATGCACATATATTTTTAGAGCTGAAATAATTGCTAAATATTGGACTTTCTTCAATATTCTTAGAGTCACAAATATATGTTCATTATTATGTGATGTACAAAAATTTATTTAAAATTTAAATTCTAAATTGAAAAATTAGAATCAAAAGTAATTTTGTTTTTGTTAAGAAAGTTAAAAATGGACATGCACAGCAAGTTTTTGTTCAGAAGATTTTTTTTTTTTTCTGATATTACATTAATTTTGCACCTATGATAGCCATGATATGATGTGTTGTGTGCAGTGTCAAAAATGCACATTTCTTCGAACAAAAACCTTGAGTCCTGTGGATTCTAGAATTTAACAAACTGGGACTATCAATGTATTTTAGTTGTTTATGTCTTTTCTGTATTGGGACATGGGCAGGGATGATGAATAATCAATGATTCTTTAAAAAGAGGTTGTTCTAGTTTTAATCAGCTTATGCTTTGTAATTATAATTAAAAAAAATTTAAAAGGTGTCTAAATCCCTTTCTTCCTTGATTTAATTATTGATCTTTTCCTTCTCAATTTCTGTCTCTTTTAATGTTGCAAAATTGACATTTAAAAAAAAGGTTTATAATTACAAAGAATATGTTAGCTAAAACCACTTTACATATCATTTCATTCATTAATTTTCATTTTTTTATAAACTTTGTATGAGTTACAGGACTTGATCAATTTGTTGCAGTAATGTGGTTGCTTGGCAATCTTTTTTCAATGTGTTAGTTTGCAAGAAATGAAGTTTTACATGTATAAGTCGCTTGGTGCAAATTGTATTATATAATAACATTAATTGATGATAGTATTATTTCATTTTATACTTGCAACTCAACAATAAGAAATCCTATTTTATTTTATTTTCCTAGTGTGGTTATTAAGGGATTTTTATCCTTAGCTTGTTAGTGAAAGGGGAGTTAATTTAGCAATGACAGATTTTATTTTACCAGAGTTGTGGTTCTTTGCACTTCACCTACCGAGATCTGAAAATCCATATTTTTATATTATTTACACTTATATTATTGGTTTTCTATATTATTTAGAACTGTTGTGATATTTATGAAATATGATATTTTTGACAGTCTAAAAAAAATGATTATTTATTAAATTTTATAATATGTATAGACTTTCTTCAATTTCAATGGCATCATGAGCAGAAACAATGAAAACCCCAAGGTTTATGTGTTTTTGTCTGTTTTGGATGTGTGTCCAGATATCTTTAAGTTCAAAATACAATACTTTGATATATTTTTTGATATATCAACTTTTTGCACTATTTAAGATAATTATGAAATGTTGAATAAACACCATTAAAATTAAAAAAAGAAATACTTTGAGCTGCAGTTCACAAATCGATACCCCTGCTTCCCAATGCAATAAGTCAATTAAATCACAAAAGTAGAAGTCACACATCTACATAATGCCAAAAAGATTGTGTAAAAGTTTAATGAAAATCCATGCTTGGAGGGATTGCATACAAGAGATGGATACTGAATGAATAATTGATAATTACATGCATCACTATACTATATTCCCCACCTTTCAAGTCGGCAGGCGTGGATCCTAGATTTAATGTTAGAGGGGGTTAACAGTTAAGAAAATAAAACAATATAGGGTTAATTTTCAGGAAAATCAAGACTCTATATGGCCAAAAAATAACTTTTTCAAATAAGGGGGGTAGGGCAATATGTGCAACCTGGTCTGAATCCCTGCCTGGTGGGATAAAAAAACTATAATTGAAAACAACAAAAAATTCAATGCAAGTGATTCACATTTGATCTAAGATGAATCAAAGAAGCACCATCTTCTCAATAAACAACCATTAGTATAAATAACACCAGTTTGGCAGATTTGTTCCAACTCGCACACCCTTGACAAATATTTTTTTTTTATTTTGGGATTGTTAGCATCTTCATATATCTTTAGAACAAACATAAACTCTGTTCAGGATAAGTCATAGCAATTATATGAATATGACATAATGCACGTCTATAGTAGTAGTTTGGTATTCCTATCATTTAGCCTTGACCTTGAACTTGCAAGTTCAAAGTTCATTAATTACTTGGTTATGATGATAACAAACCAATTGGCATCTTTATTTGCTTTGACCCCCCTTCAATATTTGCTGGATATTAAGATTCTAGTTTAATTTGGGTTTGTTTTTTGTTCTGTTTTTTCAGACGTGAATAACTGCAATGAATCCTTCTGTAAAAAAAAGGGGTTAGATTCTACCTTGTGTCCTTATGGAATGGGTAAATAATTTTTTTTTCAATGGGAGGATTGCTGTAATTACAAATACCAAAACATGGGTATAAACTGTTAATTATCGATATTTCAAAGAGTAACCTCTCATCAGTAGCATTCAAATCAAAACAATGGAAAGTCAAATTCAAAAACTGTTGAAAACGAAAAGTACTCAAAACCAAAACGTTCGAACTTTTGAAAGTCTTTAAAAGTTCAATATAATTCAAATTAATTCAAATTTTATTGTAGACAAATAAATCCAGACTGGGATATGACAAAACATTCGATACAAAAAAAAACAAACTATCAAGTACAATCATTGATTTGAAAGATCATGATATAATTAATAATGTTAACGCTAATAACGTTCATTGCACTTATGTGCTTGCTGTGTCCCAGATGAAGTAGTATATGTTTAAATCCAACTAAAGTACCAAGTCTTGTGACTTACTTTAGCCATTTCGATTTTCAAGGATTTATTTCAACTTTTAGACCAACAATCGGAGATGCATAACATTTATTTTTCATAGATTTAGAGGCAGTCCTAAATAAAGGACAACTGTCTAATTATTATCAATATTTGTTTTTCTTGATATGAAAGGTAATTATGTTAATGTGTGATGTCTAGATATAACCTGTTTATCAGTCAACTTTATTAATAAGGGTCATGATCTATATCATGCTGCACGTATGCATCATCTAGCTATAATTTGCTAGGAAAAATAGCAAATCCTCTCGTTTGCGACCCGTTTTTAGCTCACCTGACCCGAAGGGTCATGTGAGCTATTGCTATCACTTTACGTCCCTCGTCCGTCCGTCGTCCGTCGTCCGTTAGCTTTTTTCAAACATCTTCTTCTCTGAAACTGCTTGGCCAATTGCAGCCAAACTTGATATGGTTGTTCCTTAGGGTATTGTGCAAAAAGTTTGCGTTGGGATTTTTGATACGTCAAAAAACATGGCCGCTGTTACTAAAAATAGAACAGGGGGGTCAAATACAGTTTGTTTGCAAATAACTCAAAAACGGTCACAGATATCAAAATTCTGGCTGGGGTAAAAGTGATCAGCACCTCAAGATCTACCTGCCCTGAAATTTTCAAAAAGATCCAACAACCGATGTAGGAGTTATTGCCCTTTTTCTGGATTTTTTCAAAATTTTGCACTTATTTAGCCCTATATCTTGAAAACTATACAAGATATTTTAAAAATTCAAATTGCATATGATTGAGCATGTCAAGATCTACGTTTCATATAATTGGGTCAAAGCTGTAGAACCATTTCTTTTAGGAGTTATGGCCCTTAAAGCGTCAAAATTTACCATTTTTCATTACTTTTCCCCTGAATTTCAAAGATGAACTTTTATGACACCATACATCCAACTTACACCAAACTTGGCACAGTTGCTTAATAGCATAATTGCTACAGTTCTATCGTTCGGATTTTTGATTCGTCAAAAAATATGGCCGGCATGGCTAAAAATAGAACATAGGGGTAAATTGCAGTTTTTTGCTAATTACTCAAAAATAGTTACAGATATCAAAATTTTGATAGGAGACAAAAGTGATCAGCATCTTAAGATCTACCTGCTCTGAATTTTTTTAGAAGATCCAACAATCGACATAGGAGTTATTGCCCTTTTTCTGGATTTTTTGAAAATTTTGCACTTATTTAGCCCTATATCTTGAAAACTATACAAGATATTTTAAAAATTCAAATTGCATATGATTAAGCACATCAAGATCTACATTTTATGTAATTAGGTCAAAGCTGTAGAACCATTTCTTTTAGGAGTTATGGGCCTTAAAGCATCAAAATTTACCATTTTCCATTGTTTAATAGCTTATAAGCTACAACTCTATTGTCAGATTTTTTATTCGTAAAAAACATGGCCACCATGGCTAAAATAGAACAGCATGTTAAGATTTACCTGTCCTGAATTTCAAAAAAGATCTGACTGCTGATGTGGGAGTTATTGTTCTTTTTCCTAATTTTCGCCAAATTTGCACTTATTAAGCCCAATATCTTAAAAACTAACCAAGATATTTCAGAAATTTAAATCGCATATGGTTAAGCACAATAATATCTACAAATATATGTATCTGTGTAGTTCAGGTGAGCGATTCGGGCTCTTGGGAGCCTCTTGTTATTATTTTTATTTCTGGGGGTAACGAAATTTAACTGAGGCTAATGCCTTTATCATTGCTTCATTGAAATTAACGCCACCATTTTTTTTTTTGTTGTTTTTTTTTTTTTTTTTTTTTTTTGGGGGGGGGGGCATGTATACAGTTGTTTGCAAAAATAAACTGCATGAGAGTTGTTAGAGGTTTAGTCCCGTACATAATAAATTATATTTCATTTTTTGTTTTATTGTATTTAAATAAAACCAGCCCCATAGCACACGTGGTGAAGTTGAGAGGCGTATTAGGGCCGGGAGGCGGGAATCGGTCCCCTTTTTCCTCCGATTTCCTTTAGATTTTCAGCAAAACTGGCCTGGAACCTACCTATGGTCTAAAGTAGACCGTATGTGGAACCCCTCCTTTCTGAATCCGCATCTGAAGCTTTGACATTGTTCAACTGTAATTAAGCAAGAAATATAGTCAAATTTTATTAATACTGCAACAAAGCTAGTAATTAGCTATGACAACAAAATATTTTCTGATTCATGGTTATTGATTTAGAACAAAAACATCATAAATTTTCTGAATGGTCATTATTTCTTCTTTCATCGGGACTACAAAATCCTGAATTTTCTGGTTCTCTGTGGTTTATACTAATAGAAAGCAATAACGGTAGTCACTTTAACTCATAAAACATGTAAACACGAGAAATACTATAGTATAAGCTCAAGTGACCGGATTCCGATTCTCAAAAATAGGTTAACCTGATGTCAACAAATACGAACTTTTGAACTTAAAAGAAGCCATTTTAATACATATTATTGCGTGTTATTTGTTTATTTCCAAATTTTCTGAAGTGCTTTTTGAACAAGGCTCGTGATCGTTAATAATCTCGAGTTAATAATTGAACAACATCTGCCGCGCGTGTCCCTTGGAAATATTTATCATTATCATCCCAATCCTTAATATTCGAAAAACAACTTAATTGATGATAAACATCCTATTGAAATATTTCTAATTTCTTATTTTCTGGATATTTTGAATAAATTACAATGTTATGATTTTTATACTTTTACTGCTTGGATTAACTTTAGCGACTACATGTATAAGGGACCGACCATTTAACTTCAAGGGGGGCTTGGTTTATTCCTAACAAAATATTCTGAAAATTATTTTTGATGAAAAAAATA
Source organism: Arcuatula senhousia (assembly GCA_963971305.1). Lineage (NCBI taxonomy): Eukaryota > Metazoa > Mollusca > Bivalvia > Mytilida > Mytilidae > Arcuatula > Arcuatula senhousia. The sequence goes on from OZ020306.1 coordinate 46,957,313, forward strand.
TTTTGGCAGCTGAGGGTAAGAAAAAAAATCTGAAGAAGGATTTCTCCTATAAAAAATAATGTTGATAATGAAAAAAATATTCTGTCGCGACGCCTTCGAAAAATAAATATTGTAAAATCGTAAGTCTGGGTTGAAAACTTGAAAGGACTCCTTACGTTGCGCATTTTCTTTCTATTCATTTTCTTGACCGCATATTTCGTCTGGAATTCGGTATTTCGTCGGGGTAAGTGGCCTCCCTTTGTCGAAGCTTGTCGTCTGTATTTGTTGGTCTCTGGTGATGTGACTGGTTTTGTTACCCTTGTCCGTCTTGTGTCGTTCTATTGTTTGGGTCAGTGTTTCTGACTTTCCAGCTGTTGCTGTTTGTGTTGAGATAGAGGTTGTGTCTGGTACAACGGCCTTCCTATAGCTGCCTTGTACCGAATTAAGTAACCGCTGAGTGTTATGCTTCTTGGTAGAAGGCGACTACATGGTACTTCTTCGGGGCCTGGTTGGTGATGGACGTTTTTGGAGGGTCCTTTGCTACCGACCATACAAGCTTGATTTCTGTCCTATCGGTGGAGGTTGAAAAAGTCCACTTCATCTCTCTGTTTTCCAGGCTGACTGTGTTGGCTCAGTTGGTAGATCAATATTGAGAACTGACGATGTTGTCAAGCTGGCGATTCAGACTCGAATGAATCTTTTTGCATAAAAATAGGTTTGTTATGTGGGAAATCGTTGAAGCATGACCAAACTCTCCCCTTATATCCAGTTAGTCCACTCCCCTTTTTCGAATTTTCTGGATCCACCACTGTCTCCATTTTATGTCGATTTTGTAGAAAAAGAATGGCAGTGTGTCCGTGCACTCTTTACCCGGATGCCTCCTGTCCTATACCATGGTATGAAGAGAAGTTCAAGACTCGATGCTCTATACCTGTAAAATACCAAAAGCGGTTGTCAAGAAAATGGCTAATATGTTTATGCGATAGATGCATATTTCGAGGAGTCACAAGCAGCAGTTTAACCAAAATAATTGAAACGAGGAAACCATCTGAGAGTATTGCAAGATAAGTACTTTTACCTAAAAAGTCGAAAAAAGGGAAGCAACAAGGATATCGACTTTTATGTGCATCAAAGTTCCAGGCAATATTAAAAGTAATGCAACGCCTGGTGCGCGTCTCGTCTTATTAAAAGACTCACCAGAGGCGCTCTAGAAAGATTGAAATGTCAAACACTGTAGGACTTCGAAGAACATAAGACATATGAAACCCGTTTAAGAAACCTTGTTAACCACATAGCATACGATTTCCATACTAGTGCAGTTTATAGTATACATATATCCTGATTATATAAGTGCGGATAAATATAAATAAATGGATTATTACTAATGACATTCTTATGGCTCGTTGAAAGTACATTCACTCTTAAATTATTTAAGTATTTTGACATACTGCTTCCATTATTAAATAACTAAGTATGTTATTATACTCCTCATTATTGGCGGTAAAAACCATCAGAAATAACTTAATTATACGTGTTTTATATGCGTTTCACAATTGATAGTAATCTTTTGGGTTAATAACCAAAAAGATGCTGCATATGTTAGTGCAACAAAGTCAATATGCTATGTTTTATATTTTTTTCTCCATTTTTTTCATCTAAATATCAAAGTGCTGTGTTAGTGCGCTTAAGTCAGTGTTCTTTTAAAAAGGAGTACTATTTCAAGAGTCAAACAACATTTTATTTGAACAAAGAGACTATCGAATCTATGTATAGACACCCTGACAGTAAATATATCTAGTACTCCTCAAGGATAAACGGCAACTGACGATGATATTAAGAACTTTTAATAGTCGACAAGATCAGAAGCAACACAAGTGGAATTTCGATGAATTTCCGAGGTAGGGTCCATTTCCCCTTTATGTTGCGACAACAGTGGACTGATAAGGGAGGCGGATATTGGACCATTTTTCTTATTAAAATTGTAATTTCGTGTAGATTTTCGGAAAAATTGGTCTGGAACCGCATCCCCCACCCCACACCCCTTTTGTCAACAGAAAACTGTAGGTGGAACATCCCTTCCCCTCGCAATTTTCTTGGTCCGCAACTTGTATACATGTATTATGTCTTAAGTTGACCGGTAAAGGACAAACAACCCCTTTTTGAAAATTATATACCCACCCTTGGATTTTTAAATCGGGGTTGATATGACTATGCATAGTAAAGAGCACTTATTAAATTTGCATAGTATTGTTTATTTTCATTTATTTTTAACTCATTTTATATGCTTTGTTAAATTCTTTTTGATTTTTTATGGACGCGTTACATTAACGTTACTCGTGCATATAACGTATCAAATGTTTTCTTTTCTGCAACAGGCTATTAAGCTCAACTGCTGGGACGTATGAAAAGAAATTATTTTTAGTATATGGCAATTATTCAGTATTTGTGAAACAGTTGCTTGATAATAGTCCTTTTAACACAAAATCAGTACAAAAATGTCAATAAACTTCGGTTTTTACTAAATTATATAAAGAAACCTTTTTATACCCAGTTTATGATCCCTTTTCTATACAGATCCGTGGTATAACTTTATCCACCCGACATTTTTAGTTTGAAAATCAAGAACTTTATGAATCTTGTTTATATCTTTGTTCAAAATTAAAATGTTGTCTTGACAGATTTAAAACAATTTATTGCAAATTATATCCCCACTCGTAAGAGAGGGGGCTACATTGCATTCACCTTGTCCGTCCGTCTGTCCGTCCGTATCAATTTCTCTGCTTCTACTGTATGGATTGGTTTCAAATTTGGTACACAGCTTCATCATGATGATTTATACCGTGCCTCCCCTTTCCAGGTCAGACCATCATCTACTTCCTGTTTTCATAGCCGACTTATACTTTTTAGGGTAAATAATTTGAAATTTGAAATTTTTCGTAACAGATTTCTCGGCTTCTCCTGGATGGATTAGTTTCAAATTTGGTACACAGCTTCAGCATGATGAGTTATACCGTGCCTCCCCTTTCCAGGACAGTCCATCATCTACTTCCTGTTTTCTGAGCCGACTTAGACTTTTTTAGGGTAAAAAATTAAAAATGTGAACTTTTTCGTAACAGATTCCTCAGCTTCTACAGAAGGGATGATTTCAAATTTGGTATACAGCTTTAGCATGATGAGTTGTATCGTGCCTCTTCTTTCCAGGTCAGTCGCGCATTTACTTCTTGTTTTCTGAGTCAACTTAGACTTTTTTAAGGGAAAAAAGACAATTTTTCGTAACAGATTTATCGGCTTCGCATATAGAAGCGTGCTGTAATCATGCGACCCTTGCCATTGGGTCGTGCTGTAATCATGCGACCCTTGCCATTGGGTCGCATATAGAATCGTGCTGTAATTCGTGCGACCCTTGCCATATGGTCGCATATAGAAGCTTGCTGTAATCATGCGACCCTTGTCATAGGGTCGCATATAGAAGCGTACTGTAATCATGCGACCCTTGCCATAGGGTCGCATATTGAAGCTTGCTGTAATCATGCGACCCTTGCCATAGGGTCGCATATAGAAGCGTGCTGTAATTCATGCGACCCTTGCCATAGGGTCGCATATAGAAGCGTGTTGTAATCATTTGACCCTTGTCATAGGGTCGCATATAGAAGCGTACTGTAATCATGCGACCCATGCCATAGGGTCGCATATAGAAGCGTACTGTAATCATGCGACCCTTGCCATAGGGTCGCATATAGAAGCGTGCTGTAATTCATGCGACCCTTACCATAGGGTCGCATACGACCCTTGTCATAGGGTCGCATATAGAAGCGTGCTGTAATTCATGCGACCCTTGCCATAGGGTCACATACGACCCTTGTCATAGGGTCGCATATAGAAGCGTGCTGTAATCATGTGACCCTTGTCATAGGGTCGCATATAGAAGCGTTCTGTAATCATGCGACCCTTGCCATAGGGTCGCATATAGAAGCGTGCTGTAATCATGCGACCCTTGTCATAGGGTAGCATATAGAAGCGTGCTGAAATTCATGCGACCCTTGTCATAGGGTCGCATACGACCCTTGTCATAGGGTCGCATATAGAAGAGTTCTGTAATCATGCGACCCTTGCCATAGGGTCGCATATAGAAGCGTGCTGTAATTCATGCGACCCTTGCCATAGGGTCGCATATAGAAGAGTTCTGTAATCATGCGACCCTTGCCATAGGGTAGCATATAGAAGCGTGCTGAAATTCATGCGACCCTTGTCATAGGGTCGCATACGACCCTTGTCATAGGGTCGCATATAGAAGAGTTCTGTAATCATGCGACCCTTGCCATAGGGTCGCATATAGAAGCGTGCTGTAATTCATGCGACCCTTGCCATAGGGTCGCATATAGAAGCGTGCTGTAATCATGCGACACTTGTCATAGGGTCGCATATAGAAGCGTGCTGAAATTCATGCGACCCTTGTCATAGGGTCGCATACGACCCTTGTCATAGGGTCGCATATAGAAGAGTTCTGTAATCATGCGACCCTTGCCATAGGGTCGGATATAGAAGCGTGCTGTAATTCATGCGACCCTTGCCATAGGGTCGCATATAGAAGCGTACTGTAATTCATGCGACCCTAGCCATAGTTGTATGCAGCGACTTTGGACTACTAAAACCGGTTAGGTTGCTGAATGTTTGCATCAAAGGTTAAACTACAGTATATTGGAAACCAGTGACAAATTGAGTATTTAAATGCCTTTAACAGCAAATCCGATAAATGCTTGACTATAAACCTAAATATACTTCTGCAGCGACGTTGCTGGACTGTTGTCAATCTGTGTTGTACATAGCAATCAGGCTTATAGTAATATAGGTAAATTTTTGCTGATAGCATAAAAGCATTTTCTCGAGTCGCACCTGGTTCGCAATGTAATTCAAAGTTGATTAAGTTGTCTCTAGGACAATTATTCCACATCTTACAATATTTACACTCGTATATAACCACGAAATAGTAATTATAAATGTATATAACAAAGAAAATATCAATCACAAGGTTTTGTTGTTCTGGTCATATAACTTTAAAGGAGCGACGACAAAATATTTTTTTAATCAATAATTTTTCAAGATTTTTTATTCTTAACACCTGCGTGCTGCCATTTTTTTTAAACGCCACCCCCTTTTTTAATTCCTTCCGCTTTTATATTTAGCTCTTAAACATCTAGATAAAACACACAAAAACCCGTACGCCCAATTAAAAGAAGGGCGTCGGCACCTTTAGTACGACATTAATGGCATACCTAGTGTCATCATAGAGCTATTACAAGACACAAGTTACTTGCCAATTGACTGTCAATATGTCTGTTTACCAAGCTTCCATCATGGGAAAATGATGGCTGCCAACAGCAAAATTGTTGTATATTTTTGTCATACATCAAAGCTGAACTACAGAAGTGCTTGAATGGTTAAAAAGGGTATCTATAAAAATTCTTTGTATTATCCATGGAATGTTTTTTGTTAAACGTTGAAAATAAAAAATCATACATGGTCAAATGTATTTATTTGCTATGGAAATAAGCATGAGGTAGTAATTAAAAAGGGGAGAAAAGATGAAACCAAATTTGTAATGGGAATTGAGCAGTTGAGGACCCAGAGGGGGCTTTCCCTTTCCCTTAAAAAGTGTAATTTTCGTGGATTAAAAAAAAATGATTTCTCAGCTCTGTTTTGAAATAAATGTACATGGCACTAAAGTTCCTTCGAAACTCAAATCCGAAATACTAGTAATCCACGCTCATTTCAAATGTAAGTCCTGTCTGAGCTAATTAAATCCAGTTTAAATTTTCTCTCTGGCATTGCTTTCAAGGAAATGCATGTGTTTGTGCACGTACATTTCATTAGATTAAAAGAACAATGATCTGAGATGTCCTTGGACTATATAGAGTAAACTCGGCTTAAAAACATTGAACATTAATAATTCAAGTATTACGTAACCACAAATATCTATACTGTTAAAAATGTGAATGCAAATCTAGTGGAAATTACATTTGTCTATAATTTGTGTGTAGTTCTAGAGAGTGTTCAACTCTGTTGTAAAAGTACATTATGTTTAAGTTTTAGTTCCAAAGTGCTATAAACCTCAAGGTTCCTTGGATTGCAGATGGTGCTGGATTTGGGTTATACTTATTGTAATCGTCTGTTTCTCAAGTGCTGTTTATCGAGAGGCATATACTTAGGGCATATATCCCCTTAAAGTCATTGTATCTACGTTATGCAACTTTTTGCTTTACCTCTAAGCAGTGCAAATTCAGTTGTATCGGGGAAACGAACATGACATGGGTGATACGATGAGTATAATGAAGTGAGCACAATGCTAATTTGGAAGCGAGTTTAGACACTCACAGTAAAAAGAAGAGATAGATATTGTCGGGCAAAATATAGCATGCTGCAGGGAATCCTGGTGGTCATGCTCTTACCGGGACCTACAGCAGGTTCTCTAACGTGCGAGGAACGCTAAAGTTTTCCCAACACGTGGCATTACTATGGCTTGCGTTGGTTTTTCCGTATTATGGTCTAATTTTTCCGGCTGTCATGCAAGATTACAGGGCTACTCCATTGAACTACCTGGTGCATGGACACATCCAAGTAGCTCTGTAAACAATGCGCCCCGTCTCGTCATCCGAGTACCATTACCAGACACTCTTTAGTGGACTTTTTGGGAACAAAGTTATCGCTGTTGCTAGCCTCTTCGTCACCAGGGGCCTGCTTTTTTATACGCGCTCATTGCTTCCAAAGAAAACCCGATTTAATCAGAGTTTGCAAGTTTGCAATCTTTAAACATTATATCGAAAAAAAACCATAAAACTGGATTCAACCAGAGTGATATTTGATCCAGGGTTTTTTCTTTTTTCTTGGTTTTAGATTGATAAGGCAAGAGAGAATTGCATGGAATCCGGATTAAAAGAATATTAGAACTTGCAAAAGTCCATTTTTATCTGCATCATTGATCGATTTCAGCTGCATCAAGAGATTGAATTCCAATAACTCCATAAAATTTGTAATTATCTGCATCAATCTATGTTGGTTTTTGTAAGATTATATGTCATTTTGTTTTAAAGATCACCAATAAGTAGATCTTTTGAAGCGTTCAAGCCGTTAAATCAACATCATTTCTTCCATTTTCAAGGATCCTATGTCCATACATGTTACACTATAGCCACTAAGGGACCGAATAATAAAAATAAAGGAGTAGGCCTTGGTTTTTCCTTAAAAACCTATTCAAATAAAAAAAAAAAGAGTTCAAGGTAAGACAATCTAGAGAATGTTTTTTGGTATAAAAAAATGCTTATAATGAAAACCGGAAGCAAACATTATCCCAACTTGTAAAACTATTGAGTACACTGTTTGTTGTGAGATTAACTTTACATATACATGTATACAAGAGCGGTGGTATTTCATGGAAGATGTTAGTCGACTGTGACCTAAGATATTTGGTAAAAAGTTTCAGGCATGAAATCGCTTTAGACCATATAGTACTAACGGTGAAAACTACAAGGCTTTGACATGTAGTTGCCCGGAAAACTGCGTTGGAAATCTGGACCCAGGCCGGACGCCGGAGGACGACGGATAGTGCTAATATGACCCCTATATGTCGCTTTGCAACACTTTGCAGACGACATATAATAATTGGCTTATTCCAACAAAAAAATCAAAGTACATTGATACGTGCCTGTGAATTTATCAACAGGACGAAATAAATAGCCTTGTATTTCTGGTCAAGGATTTTGACCGAATTTCGTCTGTTTTGACCGTTACTGATAAACTGTTCCTAACTACATTGTTGTACTGACGTGTTTCTTAAAGTAAAATGTAAACGATTAGACAACATGTCAAATAACCATAATTCTTTTGGCAAATATGTTCATTCATCTATCTTGAATCATTATTTTAGGGGCCAACATGCATGTTTACTTGAGGCGAGGTGGGTTTTTTCTTCTTCTTTGTTCTTGATGCCTTTTATGACATTTTTTTTTTATTTTTGGCGCAAAGACTGACAAAAAATATTTTAAAAATAACATTATTTTTACTACCGTTTCCCGACAAAATATTGCATTCTTCTTTTTTTTTTCTTTAACTCTACTGTCAAAACATTTTGTCTTGTGTCAGAATATTTTTTTTCTCGAAACTCAGTATAAGAATACTGTGGTTTGATTAGTTTTCGTGGTTTTCGTGGATGGCCTTGACCCATGAAATTTAATACCCCACGAAAAGGAAATATTACATTGGTCTGTACGCTGCAGACTTCAGAACCACGAATTTAAGAATCCACAAACTTATCAATTTTAATCAAACCCGACGAAAATTGGTTCCCACGAAAATAAATGAATCCACAGTATTCGAGAAAAAAAATTAAACAATATCAATAAAAAATATCAAAATCACCAAAGCACTGTCAAAAACTACCCCTCTGAAAAAAAAACATTAAAAAAAAACAAACAAAAACACCGATATCCAAACCCCAACAAAAAAACCCATACCAGTTCACAATGTCAACTTCTGTCCAAAATTAGGTTTTCCATGGACAGACAAACTGGCTGTACTGTAAATTTGATATGTTACAAGTTCATTTTTGACAGATTCGTGTCATTCTATCAGTGGATTATACGGGATCTGATACATAAGTTTATGTATATCAATATACAAATATAGCTCAGATTGTAGATAGACCGTCCGGTCGTGTCGCTTATGATCAAGAAGCAGACGCCATCAGTTTTTTTTATCAAGTGTTGGAGGCGGTTAGGAGTTTGTAAGTCGTTGTTTTCCATTTCACTTTTACACCAGATGAGACATAATGCTGTACAAGTGCTATTGATTGCTAAAATTCATGGCTTGTGAAACTTTTAGTGGGAGATCCACATGGCGTCGCCTTTCCACAAACAGATAAATACATAGACCAGCAGTAGCCGGCTAAGCTTTTCCACGTAAAAGTGCACAGTACCCTGGCGTTGGGTTAGGCTGCTTTGCCCAAAGATCGAATGGGATGTGAGCCCCAGATGATTGAATGGTGAACCACTGCATGTCACTCAGCACTGTCATCTTACATGCACTGGATGCTTGATCATATTACAGAAAACCAGACTGCTTACCCTTAGTAGGGCATTATGTGAAAGAAAGGCATGTTTCCCCAAACATTAGAGAACACTGCTGCAAAAAAAAAAAACCCATAAAACATCGAATCTTCAACCGTAGGCTTAATTGTCTTGACATTACCCATCCTCCTTTTCCAGTCACAGTCTAAATCTTTTTTCTTGATTCGTCTTGTATCTCCATCCCACCTCCACTTCATTTTCATTTTCATTTTGTCGTCCCTTTTGTCATGTATGTTCATCTCGCTGGTATTCTTGTAGTTGTTTCGTACTGCTTTTGATTGTTGATTGCTGTTCCATTGTTTTGGGGTTTTTACAAACATTAAACAGATGCCGATATAAAGTCATGATAAATGGTACTTTGCACGCGTTCCAGATTCATTCAGTTACATCAACGTGTCACGCATTTGTCGAATGTACAATGAACATTCATCAATACAGTTTACAGGACATTGTGCCTTGTTAGCCGCATTTTTCTCCATAATTGCTACCGATAATACACTGAGCTTTTCAGCGAACAACATTTATAACACATGTGATAAACGACACATTCTTCTGTAGTACAAGCAGTTACATATTTTAGGTACATGTAATTCAGGTTTGATACGATTATACAGTTAAATGGCTCAGTAAACATATTCTTTCGATTTTAATACTACGTTTTACTTAATTTTCTTATATTATGCAAAAAAAAAAATCTGTTTGTAAGAAGCGTAGATTAGCACATGGTCGATTTCCTCGAGGTTGAATGTGCATTTTCTTAGACTCTCCCCTGACCCCCCAAAAAAGGTTTGGTGTATATAGGAATCACTCTGTCTGTCTGTCTGTCCGCATACGTCGTAAGAGCAATTGCTCCTAAACCGCTTCATGGATTTTGATGAAACTACATGATTGAAGTTCACCATATGGAGATATAATTGGACTTTGACTTACTAAACATAGTGATGAAATTTTGCATAAAGGAGGTTCACCATATGGAGGTGTACATGAAGACATTTGAATGGCTCTAACCGCATCATTTAGAGGAACTAAATTGGACTTAAGGTCTTTTGGGAAACATAGAGTATAGAGACGTCGCGCACAATGTTCATACCATCGTTAAAAGCGTCAACCAAGTTTAATGAAAATTACTCTTTTAAAAATTGCCGGAAACATAACAAATAAGAAGTTTATATCAAATTAAAGTGTAGATTCTGTAGAATATTTTTTGATAAGTCTTTTCAAAATCATTTTACACAGAAAAACAGGGGCGTTTTGAGAAAATTGAAAAGACGTCATTTTCGTGCTGTAGACGCGTAACAAAATCAACCAAACATTTTGGTATTTCTAGGTGTAACTTTTTTAAAAGTTGAGTTATACATGTCATATTTTATAAACAGATGCCTGTCGACAAACTAAAAATGTTTTGGACTGAGTAAAATCAAAATAAAGCGCAATTTTGTTATGATCGCTATTTTCCTCTCGAAAAATAGGATGTAGACGCTGCGAAAAGTGACCCACAAAATTATTTTTCGACATGCGATTTTATTTATTTACCATATTAAACCAACGACAATATTTCTGATCTTAAAAGTATAAAACATTTAGACATTTTTCTTGATACTTAGACCATTTTTGGACTTCTTATATGTGAATTTTCTTGAACAGGCGCGGAAAACAAAGTAATAAGAAAATGTCACAAAAACGAAAAATGACGTTTTCAAGTTTTTTAGTATATGAACTATATAACTTTATCAGGTGAAGTCGAATGCTATTATTTTTGCCTTTAAGATATGTTTTTCAGCAAGCGTATTCCTTTTCAGGTAAGAAATTTAAAATCATCTAAATGGTTCTTTCTTGTAAAGATCTCTGTTTAAGTACGAACGAGTCAAATGTCACACGACGTAAAAATGGCCGTTTTGGACGTCGGAAAGTTTTTTTTGTCAAACTTCTCATAAACCTAATAAGAAGACGTTCAAATAGAACAAATTTTGGCTTATATTTTTCGAATGTGCATTTATTCAAGTAGACGTATCATAAAATTTGAAGATATACTACTTTATATTTTAACGCACTTGCATTTTTTCGATTTCGCACACAAATGTCACATTTCCGAGAAGCAAGGCAAAATCACAGGCGTTTGGGTTCAGGATTTTTTTATTAATAACGTGTATATAAAAAATTTCATACTCGTCTATATACTATTTCCACAAGGCAAGAATGTTTGACAGTTCTAAAAATAGAACATTGGGAAATCTACGTATTTCTTATAGAAGTAGTTTTCCATCGAAATGAAATTGGCAATTGTCTGATTCCTTTAAGTTTTATCTCTCTTATGGGCTCAAAGTTATCGTGTGTCAACGTGTACTAACCTTAAATCTAGTCTTTTTTCCTTCGAACCGGACCCACAAAATCACCAGGGACGGAAGTAGATAGAGATTTTCATTCAAGGAAAACATTATCCCGCCAAATAAAAGGACTTCCGAGTAACACTACAGTAAGGTAAAATCTAAGAGAGTTCGAACAAAATCTTTTGGCGGAAAAATATGGTCACGATTTTATTTGAATTATTTTGTATACTACCAAAAACGCTCATATTATATTAGGACCTGTTATGTGTACCATAGTTTTACAAAAAGACGTTACAGGATAAAATATATGTGGTTATTTCAAATTCAATCATAAAGTGGTAAAAGTGGCGGAATATTGTCTCCCTTTAAATTTTTTATCTACTTCCGTCCCTGGTGGTTTAATGACTCGCTTCGAAGGAAAAAAGGTTAGATTTAAAGTCATTGCGCATTGTTTCGTGATATATATGTGCTTAATTGAAAGATATAACTGAAAGGATTAAGAAAATCACCAATATTTTACACAAAACCTTTAATTCTATGAGAAAATAGGGGGGTTTTCCATTGGTAAATTTTGTTCTATTTTTAGAACTGTCAAACATTCTTGCCTTGTGGAAATAGTATATAGGCGAGTATGAAAATTTTTGAAAATTTTTATATACACGTTATTAATAAAAATAAATCCTGAACCCAAACGCCTGTGGGCAAAATGCTACTATTTTTACGTTTGCTTCAATGTTTGAGACAATGTATCTTTGATTTACAGTTCTGGATTAAAATTTTGAAACCATTTTTAAAATGTGCACTTTGTCAATTTGTTGTAGGACTAGTTTCGGAATTTTATGATAAAAATTATCAAGACCATAGGATTTTTACGATTTCGCACTTAAATGACACGCTTGCTCATTTTTGACGTTTTTTAATACTTATAACGACGTAATCATGTACACGTTGAGCATACTGTCTGCGTTTAATTTATTATTTTTCATCCATTTCTTTATTTGAGGGAAGGCACATTCCCCTTTGATGTAGACATGCATAATGGTGTGTGTGTTTATATAAAAAAATATAAGTTAAATATAAGCAAAAGTATATTAAGAAAGAAAACTAATAAATAAATACGTAATTTCTAGTTTTAATAAAAAATTAAGAAAATAACAAATATGACACGAGAAACCAAATATAACATAAAACTGAATTCTGATAAATATTCTAAAACGTTTTGAATGGGGGAAAGTCATAATTAAAAATATCATATTATATCGGAAGAAGCAAACGGAATTATATTAGCAAAATTTCATTTGTTTGTACAACGTCTTTGACGACGTTACGGAAAGGGGTACCAATATCGTGCGCAACGTCATCTATAATATGAAGCGGGGATATTCTTTTGTGAGCTAGCTCACAATCTTCATCTTTCTTTCTTTTTTTTTGTACGAGTACCTTTAGTCTTTTACGATTCAACTTACCCGATCTAACTTCTTTCTGGTGTGATGATTTCCCCACTAAAATTCATATACAACGTAACCGATTTAACTTTTGGGTGTTTGGATATGGCAAATCACTCTACATTTTGTACATTTTTTACTTGCATTTTGTTAATTTAGTTTAATATTTAAAGCACTTTTCTACCGTAATTATTTGAAATGCCTGAACTTTTATAATAGTGCGGGCTCTAATCACCTATATTACAAGAATATCTTGTCAACTTACTATCATGCAGTCGTCTGTAAAATTATCTCACAACCTTAGCCTTTAGTCGTCATGTGATGTCTATAAATGTTTGCAGTTAATCGTCACTTGAATATAATGGAAGATTAGCATTTAGTCGTCGGATGAAATGTCAGAAACGATTTGTTGCTTTTTCTTAAAACCTTTGCAATATTGCATCAGTTAAATCGTCCAAAACCATTGAGAATAAGTTGTCAATTGAATTGTCCAAAAATATTGACATGAGTCATCGGTTGAATTGTCCAGACACATTGACATTAGTCATCAGTTGAATCGCCTAGAAACATTGACAATTAATCACCAAATGAATCGTCCAGAAACATTGATATTAGTCATCAGATGAATCGTCCGGTCATTGACAATTATGCATCAGATGAATCGTCCAGAAAAAATAACATTGGTCGTCAGTTGAATTGTCCAGAAACATTGACATTAGTCATCAAATGAATCGTTCAGAAACATTGACAATTGGTTGTCAGTTGAATCGTCCAGAAACATTAACATTTGTCATCAGTTGAATCGTACAGAATCATTGACAATGAGTCGTCAGGTGAATCGTTCAGAATCATTGACAATTATTAGTCATCAGCTGAATCACCCAGAAGCATTGACAATTAGTCGTTAGCTGAATCGTCCAGAATCTTCGACAATTAGCCGTCAGTTGAATCATCCAGAAACTTTGACAATTAGTTATCAGATAAATCGTTAGTCATCAGTTGAATCGACAAGCACCATGAATGATTGACAATTAGTCATCAGTTGAATCGACCAGAATCATTGACAATTCGTCAACAGTTGAATTATACAGAGGCATTGACATTAGTAATCAGTTGAATCGTCCAGAAACATTGACATTAGTCATCAATTGATTCGTACAGGAACATTGACATTAGTCATCAGTTGATTCGTCCAGAAACAATGACAATTAGTAGTCAGTTGAATTATCTAAAATCATTGACAATTAGTCGTTAGCTGAATCGTCCAGAAACATTGACAGTAGTCATCATTTGAAACGTCCAGAAACATTGGCATTAGTCATCAGTTGAATCGTCCAGAAACATTGGCATTAGTCATCAGTTGATTCGTCCAGGAACATTGGCATTAGTCATCAGTTGAATCGTTCAGAAACATTGACAATTAGTCGTCAGTTTAATCATCTAGAATCATGGACAATTAGTCGTTAGCTGAATCTTTCAAAAATATTGACATTAGTCATCATTTGAATCGTCTAGAAACTTTGGCATTAGTCAACAGTTGAATCGTCCAAAAACATTGACATTAGTCATCAGTTGATTCGTCCAGGAACATTGACATTAGTCATCAGTTGAATCGTTCAGAAACATTGACAATTAGTCGTCAGTTGAATCATCTAAAATCATTGACAATTAATCGTTAGCTGAATCGTTTAGAAAAAATTGACATTATTCATCATTTGAATCGTTCACAAACATTGGCATTAGTCATCAGTTGAATCGTCCAGAAACATTGACATTAGAGATCAGTTAATTCGTCCAGGAACATTGACATTAGTCATTAGTTGATTCGTCCAGAAACATTGACAATTAGTCATCAGATTAATCGTTCATAAACATTAACAATTAGTCATCCGTTGAATCGTTCAGAAACATTAACAATTAGTCATCAGTTGAATCGTTCAGAAACATTAACAATTAGTCATCATATGAATCGTTCACAAACATTGACAGTTAGGCATCAGATGAATCGCAAAGAAACACTAATATTAGTCATTAGTTGAATCGTCCGGAAACATTGACATTAGTCATCAGTTGAATCTGCCAGAAACATTGACAATTAGTCTTCAGTTGAATCGTCCAGAATAATTGACAATTAGTCATCAGGTGAATCGCCAAAAAACATTGGAAATTAGGCATCAGCTGAATTGTCCAGAAACATTGACAATAACTCATCAGCTAGTTCATCCAGAAGCATTGACATTAGTCATCAGTTGAATCGTCCAGAAACTTTGACAATTAGTCGTCAGTTGAATCATCCAGAATCATTGACAATTAGTCGTCATTTGAATCGTTAGAATCATTGACAATTAGTCGTCAGTTGAATGAATCGTTAGAATCATGGACAGTTAGTTGTTAGTTGAATCGTGAAGAAACATTGGACAATTAGTTTCAGTTGAATCGTCCAGAATCATTGATAATCAGTCGGCAGGTGAATCGTCCAGAATCATTGACAATCAGTCATCAGTTGAATCGTCCATTATCATTGACAATCAGTCATCAGGTGAATCGTCCTGAATCATTGACAATTAGTCGTCAGTTGAATCGTCCAGAGTCATTAACAATTAGTCATCAGTTGAATCGTCCAGAAACATTGACATTAGTCATCAGTTGAATCGTTTAAAATCATTGACAATCAGTCATCAGTTGAATCGTTCAAAATCATTGACAATTAGTCGTCAGTTGAATTGTCAAGAACCATTGACAATTAGTCATCAGTCGATTAATCGATCAGAAATATGGGATAAGTTATCAGTTGAATCGTCCAGAAACATGTGATTGACAATTAGTCGATTGTTGAATCGTCCAGTATCATTGACAATTAGTCGTCAGTTAAATCGTCCAGAATCATTGACAATTAGTCATCAATAGAATCGTCCATAATCATTGACAATCAGTCATCAGGTGAATCGTCCTGAAATCATTGACAATTAGTCGTCAGTTGAATCGTCCAGAGTCATTGACAATTAGTCATCAGTTGAATCGTCCAGAAACATTGACATTAGTCATCAGTTGAATCGTTCAAAATCATTGACAATCAGTCATCAGTTGAATCGTTCAAAATCATTGACAATTAGTCATCAGTTGAATCGTCCAGAATCATTGACAATTAGGCATCAGTTGAATCGTCCAGAATCATTGACAATTAGTCATCAATTGAATCGTCCAGAATCATTGACAATTAGTCGTCAGTTGAATTGTTCAGAAACATTGACAATATTGTCCAGAAAAATTGTCAGTTTTTCTCAGTCTGTTTGGACGGAAATCTCTGAAATCAATTGTCAGTTTTTCTGTCAGAAATCTTTGCTTTCATTTGTAAGCAGTTTAAGAAGGAAATGTTTGCTTTCAATTAGCAGTAATTCCGTAGGATGATCTTTGTAATCAATTCTTAGTCCTTTCGTAAGGCAATTTTCACGTTTCATTGTCTTTTTTGCTTGAAAAGTTGCTTTTATTTGTAAAATTTCATGCAGATACAATTTTTCTTTTTTTTTTAAATGCCCAGTCGAAATGTGGATTTTGAGGAGTTTCAATTGTGGGCAAATCTTTACTCCTTGGTAGTGATTTAGTTTGTTCATGTGGGATCAGTCATGATCTCTTGTTAGTTTATCAAATATGTGGAAATCTTTTCTTTAAACTTGCAGATAGACTAACTAAGTTTTAGTTTGAGTTTTGTTTTGTCTTTTTCTTTGTGTTTGGTCTTTTGTGTTCACTAGCTATATATGTGCCCTTTCAAACTCTTTACATTTGGATGCCCAATTGGTAACTTTCAGCTTCTTGTTACAAATACTGTAATACTGGTCTCTTTGGGAGATTTTTGTTGAAATTTCTCAGTATTTTCGGCAATGTGACTAATAAGTGTACAAAATTTCATTAATATCTGACTTTCGTTTCCAAATAATAAATTAAATGCAGAAGTAAACCAAATGTGAACTGGATGTACAAACAGACAGACGGAAAAATGTTGTTCGGGAGCTGGCCATAAAAGTAAGGAAACCACACATTATAATTTTCAAAATTTTATTTTTCTGATGGCAATAACAATTTACAAAGACTTAACTAACTTTCTTGACAACAAAGTTCTCACAAACAACTCTTAAAAGAAGTTTTGATCATTGTAACTCTTAATAATTAGTCATTTAAAAGATGTTATGTTCGTTTTAAGTTGGTATCAAAGTGGTGGAAAATGTGCTCAAGAACTTTTTTGCTTTTAATTTATGAATATGGAATTCAGATGCAGTTTTTGAACGTTAATAAAATTTTGTATTTATTTAAGAAACTTGTATAATAAAAAATATTTTCTGTAGTCTTTTTTTTCTTTTATAAAAATAAATAAAATATTTATGGAAAAACGTCTTATTTGAATATTTATAATAAGACTTGAAACTCAAATTTTCGTACACATTTGAATTCTTTTTTTATTCATTTACCAAACTAGTATAAAAAATAAATATCTTTAAGGCTTTAAAATAAATCAAATGATCAATTTGACATATTTTTTTTTTGTCTTTTTAAACTTTACAACAGAGAAGAAAACAG
This sequence comes from Arcuatula senhousia, assembly GCA_963971305.1. Taxonomy (NCBI): domain Eukaryota; kingdom Metazoa; phylum Mollusca; class Bivalvia; order Mytilida; family Mytilidae; genus Arcuatula; species Arcuatula senhousia. The sequence continues at coordinate 46,974,755 of OZ020306.1, forward strand.
CTGGACTTTGAAGAACAGAAAGCGAAAAAATACTTATGCACATTACTTACTATATATATATTTATAATTTTTTTTTTATTATTTACAATTTTTATCCATCATATTGCCTGTTACATTTTCTTATTTCTTTACGTGATTGTGAATGAGATCAAGTTGAAAATGGAAACAAAAAACACAAAATGTACAGCATAAATACCGTTTGGCAAATATCACAAATTCTTTTCATATATCAATCATTTAAAAAAAAATTTACCAAACAGTATAAATGTTCTTTACATATTACAAACATGATTTCTTAAGTTCCTTAAAATGAGAAAAAAGTGAAATTTAAAAATGCCCTATATATTGTTTTACAGAAATAATTAATATTTTGTAATTCAAAAAATAGCATATATAATAATGACTTAAAATTCTAATCCCTGCAACACATTTTTTCACAAATATTTTTTTTTGTATTTTCATATCAATACATACACACACTTGCACACATATACCAATATTTCACAGTGATAATTCACAGCAGTTATCAAATGCAAAAAAAAGAAGCAGTTTTCAAACATATACAAACAAACCTAAAAGCGTTCCCTCACACAAGCCATGCAATTTGACAATCTTGGTGAAAAATACCATAGCCAAACAATCAGATATCAAATTTCTTATCACAAACTTACTATAATTCTGCCCTATATTTTTTTCTTGTATATATACATTTGAAAATGGCTTCTTTCAAAATTCAAGTGAACAAAACATATGAAGTCACATTGAACTTTATCAATTGATAATTAACTATACACAAAGATTATATACTTTAATAAGACTATATAAATTCATAATCCCTAATAATTAATGAAAAAAAAAGAATAAAAAAGCAACAGTTTAGTTGTACAGCAAAATCTTCTCTCCTTTGAAAAAAAATTTCATTTCTGCAGCAACATTCAAATTGAGCATTCCCATGCTAAAATAACTTTTTTTTTATAAAATAGCTGTACAGCAAAACTGTTAGCAAATCTGGAAGATTATACACAGTACTAAGGTGTGTTACACACAATCCATTTTACATTGCCTTTTTTAAACCTTTAAAGGTATAAAGAGGAGTTCATGAAAATCTTAGATTTTCATCAGCAAACATAAACATTTGTGATTGACAAGCAATCCAATGCACCAAGTTAAGACTTTAACTGCGATTATATCACCAGCCCTGTTTGCAAAACAGATCTAACACTCTTAATAACACCCTTTATCAAAAGCCAGTCCAAATAGGAAACCAGTTAAGACTGAAATTTTGATTACCTCCCTTAGTTTGATCACATGACACATTGACACATGTCAATCATTCTGGCACCATATTACACTCAACCTATAATTTGTTATGTTGGATATATGATCTAATTAAAATAATGACAAAAAACATGATAAAATATGTCCGTCAAAACTGGCCTTGGTACCCAACACTGACCAACATTATCCCAGACAAGTAGTATTATTGTTATGAATGCAAGAAAATGACTAAATTAATTAAAATATTCTGGCATTTCAATTTGTCTAAATATTGAATCATGAAACATACAGTTAACAAGATTTACAATGTAGATCAGTTATTTGTGAACTGTTATTTAAAAATAGCGTGAATGTTGTTAATGTCAATAAATCAACATTCTTATCCATATTTCTACATACTTAGAGAACATTCACCAAGTGAAATATAAATTTTATAACAGAATTTGATAAAACTAAACAGACCCACTAAGAATTCAATCTTGCATGCATTTCCAGAGCATATACCAATCAAAACTATCTCATAACGCATTTTGCCAATTATCATGAAAATCAATTCAATAATTGATTCAAAATCAATCAAAGAAGCTTTTTTTTATGTACAACATCTACTTCAGGAGAATATTTCCAATTCAAAATCATTAACAAAAAACAAGTGATATATATCGGTGCTTTAAAAGCATAACACATACATATGTAGCACTATTTGAAATAATAAAGCACAAATAAAATTTGACATAATTAGAACAATCAGCCCTACATAGTCAGTTAATTATAACATAATACTGAAAAAATGTGTAACAAAAAAAAAGTTCAGTTAGTTAGAAAATATTACTTGTGAAGAAAAATTAACTAATATTAGAGAAGAAGAGTTAAAAGAAAAGTTAATCAAGTTAAAAAACTTGATGCCTGCTTACAGGAAAATTAAAGCCTTTATTAAGAGAAAATATTCAAAAAAAGAATCTGTTTTAAAATGTCACTAAGCATTTAGAATGGAACTAGAAAATGAAGATGAATGCAATTGTGTACAGGCACATAATGATTTGAATGTGACCGTTAATTATCATTACCAAATGAGTTATTCAAAGTTGAAAAAATAAATTGCATTGTTACTAAAGAGGATATTTTTTTCAGGGCAGTTGTGTGAAGTTAGACAAATCAACGAGTATTATGATTGTACTTTTACGTACAAAAATATTTTTCAAAGAGCAACCGTCTTTCACTTTAACAAGACAAAATAATGTAACAAAGACACAGCACATGCTTCCGACACAATCACGAAAAAAATATTTACATAAAAAAAGATGTGAATACATTAACAACGAATTAGCACTTAAATGGTTACCATAGAAACATCACTACTCACTAATATACTTGAAGAAAGGTATACAAAAGCGAATTAGGAATATATATATAGATATATAAAACAACAAAAAATTCATCTCTTTAAATTATGATGATAAAACTTTATACTATTCTAAAAAGTGTGATACCAGATCCTGTAAAAAAATGTAAAAAAAAACAAGAAGAGAATAAATTATCTTAAACAAAAAAATCATTAATAAGATAATTTTAAAAATTTACTAGAATTAACAAAAATTGTTAAAAAAATATCATTGACCTAGGTGAAGTTTAAGCAAGAAATACATTGTCATTCCCCAAAGAAGTCTTCAAATTAAAATGATTAAAGATAATTCAAAGGCCTATATATTTAAAGGTATAAAAATAAACAAACTTTAAAATCCTACTCAATCAGTCCATATGCCCTAAGCAAGTTTCCAATCTCTACTAAAATCTGATATAACACTTATTTTCACAATTTCATCCTTTTAAATATCATGTTTCTGATCCCCCTCTATAAACAACAATTTTTGAACACTTTCACAATATTACTTAAAAAAAAAAAAAAAAATCGCTGACTCATTGAAGAAAACCCGTCTTAATATCTTGTTATGTCATATTTTAAACACTAGAGGGAGATCAGAGACACTTTGATAAACTTTTTAAATCTGACTTGCTTAAAAGTTTGTTACATTCCCCAGTCAACCATCCACCCCATTACATACATGTTATAGATATATATAATTATATATAGCAATGGTTTTACACTTAATTCTTACAACAAAAAGGCTTAACACATAATTAAAAGTTTTGTAAAATTGAAACAATGTCAATATTCATTTGTGTTCATTAAGGAGATAACATTTTACAAGTTTCAAACAAGCATGCCACATCCAGTAATCTGTTAGATGCTTGCATCCAAGCTGTGTATGTATGTCATACATCTTAAAATGTTTTAATGACAAAAGTGAATTATCTCCCATGTCCCGCTCTCTTTTCCCTCAGCACCATAGTGACAAATCCCTGCCGAATGTTTATATGTCTTTATACAGCCCCTTCCATTTTCACTGTTTCAATGTCTATGTTTTGGCTATTGTAACAACTGGTATACATTTCTGATTCTGTATCGTCTTTTTCTTTCTTCCGCAGCGGGCATCCCAGAATTCCTGCCATAGTAAGACAACCACCAGCCATGTAGTATGCAGCATTGAGACTTCCCGTCTGATCAATTATAAACCCTAAAATATAAAGAAAATAATTAAATGTTGGCAGCTTATATAAACAACAACAAATGTATTTAGTTTCAGACATGTATAGGATTTAAGCATATTACTATTTTTTAGGCTTCTGTTAAGGCACGGACCATTTGATTTTCTGGGGGGGGCTGGGATTTTACCTTGAGCCTAGAAATTTTTTTTTTGCCCGCTTTGCAGGCCAGATTATTTTTTTCACACACATATTAAGCAAGGAAATTTTGTTGGTAAGATTTTTTTTTTCAATTAGCAAGATTGGAACCAGATTATTTTTTTTAACCTAGGTGCTGGCCAGATTATTTTTTTTTACAAAAATCAGGGCCGGGAAATTTTTTTCCAAAAAATCCCAGGCCCCCCCCCCCCCAAAAAAAATCAAATGGTCTGTGCCTAATATCTTTGGAGAATTGTCATACATGTACATGTAGATATGAGATATTACACAGGTCTATATTTTAAAATTGAAAACCTAGCTATTTTAAGTACCAAGTTCATGAACTTTTCTTAATTGGTAAAGCAAAAAATTCTTTTAAGAAAAGCTCTATTTATTTCTTAGATAAGCCCTTTTTTCATAAAGGCCCTTGCCCCCCCCCCCACCTTCTTATTCTGACACTGACATCACATAAAATTGGTCCCTGTGTGAACCATTTTCCAAACAAGTCCTTAGTCCTTGTATAAGTATGACAGACAGTGATAAGTGGGGTGACACTACACTCCAATCTAACGTTTGCACAAGATAACACATTTCACATGTTGTCGTCTTCTTACAAGATCAACAACCGCAAATTCTATTTTAAGCATGTTGTTTGCTTATGAGTTCATAACAAGTATGTACTTAACATATTACCGGTAATCATATCCCCCTTTTCCTAGCTTAAAAAAGTTTAATTTAGTAAAAGCAACTAGAGGCTCCCAGGAGCCTGAATCGCTCACCTGATCTCTTATGCCAAAGTTTGAATAAATTTCACAAACTTTCAAGTATACAAAGTTGCAAAACTATCCCTTCAGTGATTTCAGAGAAGAAGATTTTTGAAAATCAGTTAAAATTAATGAAAAAAAAACAGTTAAAGGGGAATAACTCTTAAATGGCTTAAATCATTTTTGAAGATTTCAATGAGCTTAACAATTCTGCAATGCTAACTTTTCCTCTAGCTCTAACAGTTTTCAAGATATTGTCCAAAAACTGCAAAAATGGTCAATTTTGACAATTAAAGGGCAATAACTCCTATAATGCATCGTTTCACAACTTCAACTCAATGGAGAGATTCGTAGAGCTTTTGATGCTGAACAAGGAAGGTTGCTTCGGATTTTCTCTATCTCTTATACTTTATGAGTTATAAGCCAAAAACAATGGTCTGCCCCCCCTGTTCTATTTTTAGTAACAGCCGCCATGTTGGTTGGTCAACATGTATATAATTCACAAACTTGGTAGAGGACATCCTAAAGATCATGTATACCAAGTATCAATGCAATCCCTTCAGTAGTTTTAGAGAAGAAGATTTTTTAAAATCAGTGTAAATTAATGGAAAAAACAGTTAAAGGGGAATAACTCTTAAACGGCTGATCTGACAATTTAGACCCTGAATCATTTTTGTAGATCTCAATGAGCTAAACAATTCTGCAATGCTAACTTTTCCTCTAGCTCTAACGGTTTTCAAGATATTGTCCAATAAAAAGCTTCGCCGAGCGCAGCATGATACGACCGCAACATGTTGAACTCTGTACGTTTTAGGCCTAATATGGATAGTCTATTGTTCTGGACACATGCAGCCCATGGTGGACTGACAAAGGTTTTTGACACATGCTTCTCTGATGGACTTTCAACCCAGGGGCTAAAAATATAAATTTTGAATGTTGTACCGTATTTTGCCGTGTATAGTGCGCATTTATGTACAATGCGCACCCCCTTTTCATTATGAAAATCTTGAGAAAAAACGAAGTTTTGTGTAAAATGCGCGATCATTTTTTATGACAAGGAACCCTCAAAATTTGTCTCTTTTTTCAGGTGGAAAGACTACAGATGAAGATTTTTTAATGAAAATAAAATTGTTTTGTTATTATTGTGAAAATAAAAATAAACTGTTATACTATTTGTGTATTTTATTATGACAGCGAAATCGTAAATCCCGGTAATGGTCCCCCTTTTCAATCAACAAACAACAAGTGCATGTAAACCCAAGCTCACATCTTTTGATGAAAACAATAAAGGTGTCAAAACAGTGATGATCAACAAATTACTATTCAAACAATCCTGAAGTATTACAGCTGAATGGCTTTAATTGTTAATTGTCCAAGCCTGTTTACAAAAGATCGATGTTTTGTGCAAATTGGCCTCGGTGTCAAAACAAATAATTACCAGTAAATCTATGATATTATCTCCAGCTTGGGATGAGTATTTATTCACAAAACAATTAGAAAATGGTTATCTGTTGCTCAAATAATTACATGAAAGAAAATACACAATCATGTAAACAAACCATTCTATTTTTAGAATTATTTAAATGAGGTTACTTAGGGGAATATACACATTATTGATCCAGAAAGGAAACAAGTAAAGGAAGAATGAATAAATAAATTAAAATCATATTTTATTATTCTTATTTTGAAAAAAAGAAATTGGATAGAAGTAATTTTTAAGAGTACAAATAGTTTTACCAAACTAACAATAACATTAAACCAAAATGGCGGTCGATATGAAAATGAAATTAATAAACAAACACATGAAGACACTGGAATTAAGATTTTATTTGATACAATCAGGATAAATTTTATTTAGAGATACTAATAATGAACAGGATTCAATAGAAATCACGGAGTTATGATTCTTGTATTCAATCATGGATGAATCTTGTGTCCAAAGTCTGACAAACATCGATCTTTTGCCGTTGCCGATGTTCATGAAAATGTATGAAAATCCCATATAGGGATGTATTGTGCGCACCCCTATGTTAGATTCTGGAAATTATTGTAAAAAACTGCGCACTATACACGGCAAAATACGGTATTCTACTCTTTAAAAGAATAATGTTTGGGGAAAAAATTAAAAATCAAACCAGAATTTTTTTTAAAATTATGATTACAGCCCCAAAAATTTATTCTTAAATTTAGAATCGCTACCTGACAAGAATAAATTTGCAAAAAAAATTTTCAAAATCGGACCACAAATAAAAAAGCCCCATTTGGCCCCTAATTACGTAATAGGGGGAAAAAGGGGGGGTCGCAAAAATTAATTCTTAATTTTGTATTCGCTATTTGACAAGAACAAACATGCAAAAAAAATTTTCAAAATCAGACCAGAAATAAAAAAGTTTCAATTTCGGCCCCATTTGGCCCCTATTTACGTAATAAGGGGAAAAAGGGGGGGGTCGCAAAAATTAATTCTTAATTTTGTATCTGCTATTTGACAAGAACAAACATGCAAAAAAAATTTTCAAAATCGGACCAGAAATAAAAAAGTTTCAATTTCTGCCCCTTTTGGCCCCTTATTAAGTAACAGGTGAAAAAGGGGTGGGGGTCGCAAAAATAAATTCTCAAATTTGGATTCGCTACTTGACAAAAATAAACTTGCAAAAAAAATTTTCAAAATCGGACCACAAATAAAAAAGTTTCGATTTTGGCCCCATTTGGCCCCTAATTACGTAATAGGGGGAAAAAGGGGGGGGTCGCAAAAATTAATTCTTAATTTTGTATCCGCTATTTGACAAGAACAAACATGTAAAAAAAAAATTTCGAAATTGGACCACAAATAAAAAAGTTTTTATTTTGGCCCCTTTTGGCCCCTAATTAAACAACGGAGAAAAAGAGGGGCACAAAAATTCATCAGGTTCATTATTTTATTGTAAGACACATTCTTGACAAATTTCACAGCAATAGGCCAACTAGGACCAAAGTTATGGTGGAAACAAGTAAAATATTTGAATTTTTTTCCCCTTTTGGGCCCCTAATTTCGAAACAAAAAAAGGGGGGACCCCCAAAATCAATCCCATTCATCCTTGTATGGTAAGGAACATCACTGTCAAATTTCATAGCAATTGGATAACTAGAACTAAAGTTATTGTGGAAACAAACAAAAAAGTAGTATTTTTGGCCCTTTTTTGGCCCCTAATTTCTAAACGAAAAATGGGGGGACCCCCAAAATCAATCCCATGCATCCTTTTATGGTAAGGAACATCATTGTAAAGTTTCATAGCAATCGGATAACTGGAACTAAAGTAATTGTGGAAACACTAAAAAGTTAACAGACACCGACGACAACGACGACGACGACGACGACAACGACGACGACAGCATCATACCATAATACGTCCGCAAATTTTTTGCGGTCGTATAAAAACTGCAAAAATGATCAAATTTGATGATTTAAGGGCAATAACTCCTATAGGGAGTCGTTTCACAACTTCGACTCAATGGAGAGATTCGTAGAGCTTTTGATGCTGAACAAGGAAGGTTGCTTCGGATTTTCTCTATCCTTTATACTTTTTGAGTTATAAGCCAAAAACAATGGTCTGACCCCCCTATTCTATTTTTAGCAACGGCGGCCATGTTGGTTGGTCAACATGTATATAATTCACAAACTTGGTAGAGGACATCCTTAAGATCATGTATACCAAGTATCAATGCAATCCCTTCAGTAGTTTTAGAGAAGAAGATTTTTGAAAATCAGTGTAAATTAATGGAAAAAACAGTTAAAGGGGAATAACTCTTAAACGGCTGATCTGACAATTTAGACCCTGAAATCATTTTTGTAGATCTCAATGAGCTAAACAATTCTGCAATGCTAACTTTTCCTCTAGCTCTAACGGTTTTCAAGATATTGTCCAAAAACTGCAAAAATGGTCAATTTTGATGATTAAAGGGCAATAACTCCTATAAGGAGTCATTTCACAACTTCGACTCAATGGAGAGATTCGTAGAGCTTTTGATGCTGAACAAGGGAGGTTGCTTCGAATTTTCTCTATCTCTTATACTTTTTGAGTTATAAGCTAAAAACAATGGTCTGACCCCCCTGTTCTATTTTTAGCAACGGCGGCCATGTTGGTTGGTCGACATGTATATAATTCACAAACTTGGTAGAGGACATCCTAAAGATCATGTATACCAAGTATCAATGCAATCCCTTCAGTGGTTTCAGAGAAGAAGATCTTTGAAGAAAAGTTAACGGACGGACGGACGACGGACGACGGACGGACGACGGACGCTTAACGATGACAATAGCTCACATGACCCTTCGGGTCAGGTGAGCTAAAAACAACTTTTCTATACACAAACATAGCCCCATTATGGAATGATTGTATATCTTTTTTTATGAAAAATTAGGTCAAGGTCTACATGTGATCGACACATTACTTGTCAACAAGATAAACTGCCCCAAGTCACACCTATGTCCATATACATGTATGAACAAACATATTGATTTTAAATATTAAGAATTTACTTAAATAAAACCTGCAGAATAAATGGTTTGAAACCAAACAAAGTGAATTTTAAATTCTTAAACAGCAATGATATTCGTATTAATTGATAAATAAAACATGCTTTCAAATATCCTGCTGTTTGCGAGATTATTATTGATTTCATATAAATATATATAACCCCAATATGCAAAGGTTTGTATCAAATCCTTTGTCCCTATACAGGTTATACAAATTGATTTTCTCCAAGCTTTTCTCTATAAAACCTTACGACACCATGATATATTAATACACCATACCCATAATAAGTCATTAATATTCATATTTCCCCAGGTCTATAAATCAATTATTCACCAGTTAATTAATCTCATTATTTACCTGCAAAAGGTGAGCCAACAATGGATGCCAGTCCTTGGAAAAGAATCAGGAGCCCAAAAGTACTCGTCAGACGATGTAGACCAAACAGCTCGACCACAACTATGGACCTCAAGGCCAAAAATGCAGCTGAAAAAAATACAAAGATAATATTAGTTGATTGTGAAGATCAAAATTGTTCTATTTAAGTCTGATTTTGAAAATATTCAGAAATTGTATGTCAGGTCTGAGTTTCATAATCATTTCAAATCAAGAATTTCCTACCTTATTACAGAAATTCTAGATTTTTTATGAGACCAGGCTCAGGAGTCTTGAAATATTATCGTTCATTCTTTTCTTAAGATTTTATTAATCTCGCTGACTTTGTGTTTGTTACTATGAGCATTTTTAAAAGCTTTTTATGAATAAATACCAATAAAACTCCTTTAAAGTATTTTTCAATCTATAAATTTTTGTATATGATTTTCTTAATATTTGCTTATTAATTAAAGTTAACTGTTGTATAAATCATGAAACATAAAATCTTTTGTTTTTTTTCGACATCTATATCTTACCTGTGCTTAAACCAAATCCAACAGACACAAGGGAAAGAAGGGCGAGATCAGTACAGAAAGGCCAAAGAATGGTCAAAACACCAGCCAACACCAGCGATGCATTGTTCAGGATGACAACATTTGCCCAAGGTCGGTCGGCAATCCAACCAGCGAATACCCTGCCAACAGCATTTGAAAGACCAATAATGGAGTAGACAACAGAATCTGGCGTCTTGTCATGTGGAATATTCAGGGACTCAATCAGTTCCGTTAAATAGAAGAAGGGGATGAAAAATCCTGAAAAAAAAAGAATAAAGAAATTATTATTTAGTATAAAACATATTTTACGAAATCTAAGTACTAGTATAGTGCATGGAAAAAGACATAAAAGTACATGTACTTTTATATTTATGGTCGCAAATGTCTTGTTTGTTAATACATGTAATAAGTTTAAAGACCGATGTTTAAAGCAGCCATTTCAGAAACAAACTTGTGACAAATTCTAACCTCAATAAGTGACATTCGAAAAACAGGGGTAAAAATGTAAACAAAGTGTTTGATTGTTTTCAAAATTTTGTTCTTATCCTTTAATCATGTTAATCCAAGATATTTAATTTCTATTCCTACTAAAAGTTATAAATCCTTCTTTTTAAACAAAAATATTGCCAATACTGAACAAGACAAAATGAAATATGAATCCAAAACATCTTCAAGACTAGATTATAACCATGATAACAAACAATAAGTGAAAAGATTATTTAATATAAAAATCTGGCACCCATGCAAAATATTTATCAGATTGAGAAAAACAAGATGGCTGCCAACGAAAATAAAGATCCTACTTAATCTAACATGTGACCTAAAATCCAACTAGTACAAGAAATTCACCTCTTGTAACTGAAAATGGGTTAAGTTATTAACTTTTGCTGTAAACATGAATCTTGTCTGCATAGACATAAGAAAATACGACAGAAAAAAAATTGACTGCTTGCGTAATTACACTAGACAATACAAAAATAGTTTGCGAAAGCTTATAAAACACCACAAAACCAATTTAACATCAATGTTATGGTTTCTTAGAAAAAATCCAGTGAAATTACTATTGACCAACATAAATGGTTTGATAATATTCTTCTTCATAAATATAGCAAATGATAATATGTGAATTACTTAAACATGTACATGACATATTAGGGTGGGAATTAACAATTATCAGCACTCATGGTCTTGGTCAACAAAACTGATAATAATAATACATGTAATGGTATCATGAATATGTTTTTTTGCCCAAAATATCAAATTTTCTGAAAGAAAAAAAAAAAGTTTTACAAATCATTTATATTTTCATGTTTTGCAACATTAAAATATGTATGCAAAAAAGCAATAAAAAAAACCCTTCCTCATCATGACACAATAAAAAATTGACGTGCCAGATGAAATGAATACTCAACATGTGAACACATGGAATATGTAACGTTTTATAACCTGACATGCTTTTTTAATATATTCCTTTTACACCAAAGCAGCTGTCGCCTCACATTAATACACGTCAGAATTTTTTGTTATGTGTTAATTTATTCTTATTTTTACCATTGCAGCATGTGTTGGAACATGTACAACTGTACTTTTTACTTTTTCAATATAAAAACCTATATGTAGGTTCCTCCTGACTGAGCTTGTTAAACATTTTTTCTTCTATATACATAAGCCATAACCTTGGCCTGACCTTCAACTTCATCATCTGATTTATTTGAAAAGCAATGATAATTTTTTTCTCTCTCCCCAATTAGTTTTTCTATTAAAATATAAAATACATTTAATGAACTAAGCATTTCAATTTTCTGTTTCATATAAGTTTTTTTAGGAGTTCATAAGAAAAGTGTGAATTTTGCTGTATTATCTGAACTTGGAAGGTTTCCTTTATATTTTGACATTATTAAATCAATCATTAATTATTGGTATAGACTTGAAAACCTCTCATCTGATTTTCCATTATTAAAAGATGCATATTTATGTAGTAAAAATTTTGACAGTAGTAATAGATTTACCTGGTATACTTTTGTTTCAAAGCTATTGAATTATTTTGGTATAAATACAGACTCAAGTAATCACAGTAGCTATAAATTTAAAAAGATGCTTGAAAAAATACTAAGGGAAAAGCTTTTGGACAATTGGTATAATTATAGACTTTCTAAACTTGATGGAAAACTATGTACTTATTTCAAAATCAAGGATCATTTTGGATTCGAAAATTTTTTATTGAAAATAAACAACCCTGATCAAAGAAAAGCTATCTGTAGATTTCGAATATCAGCCCATAGACTACAAATTGAAATAGGGCGTTTCTCCAATACACCTAGATCTGAGAGAACTTGTACAAACTGTTCCTCTGGGGAAGTTGAAGACGAAACACACTTTTTATGTGTTTGTTCAAAATTTGAAACAAAAAGAAATATTTTATTTAACCTTATTGCCCAAAAGTATCCCAATTTTTCTAGTCTATCAAACATTTCCAAAATGATATTTTTACTTAGTAATGAGGACACTGATATACTAAATGCCACTGCCAGATTTATACTGGATAAAGATATTTTTTACTAAATTAATATTTTTTTTATGATATATTGTATTCAATATATGGACATTGATCAACATTAACATCTTATACATTGTATATTGACTGTATCACCATGTTGTCTATTGTATTTTATGTGTAATCTATCAATTATGTTCTTTTCCTCTACATGTACAACTCTCTTTGCTCCCAGTGGGCTCCTGATTGGAAATAAAAGATATGTTATGTTATGTTATGTTATAAAATTCATGTATACGTTTTAACGGCCAGTAATCCAAATATTTTTAGTTAAATGAATAATTTCAGGGTTTAGGTAATTTATTAATTTTGGTAATTTGATATGATCCCTTTACCATTTTATTGCACAAAACTTAAAAAAATTTCCAGCAATAACAACTTACCCAACATATTTAAGAAGCTAGCAGTTGCGTAAAGGATAAAAGCCCTATTCTTCAGTAACCTCAAATCAAACATGTGTGAGATACTCTTGATCCATTCTGGAACGGGATGCTCGTACTCCATCATGAGGGTACGAACGCTGGCATCATACTCTGATGCTGTCATTGCAGACATGAGACTATTTCCAATGTAAGTTTGAGGGGGAGTTAAGTGATTTGTGTCCAAGGGACGGAAGCTATCCTGAGGTCCAAAACTATTGGTTCGCTTACACGGAATCAACAATGCTCCATTTTCCTTGTTTTCTTTCTCGTTAGGTGATTTGGGCAAATCATCTTGACACAACTTTGACCAAGGGTCGTCCTGAGGTAGACTACTTCCAGGCGAATTTTTAGGCGAATCACTCAAACTACCACATCCACTGTCTCTTCGCCTTTCGAAATCTCGCTTGCGCTTCGGAACGTCTTTTCGCTCTTGAACTGGTGTCTGTGGCTTAGAGTCTATAACAAACTTAGATCGAACAAATCCAGGAATTATCTTGTTAAGAGAACGGGAACTAAATCCAAAATTGACTTTGAGCCTACTTATGTTGCTTTTGTTCAATTTGTCTATATCCATTTCGATCTTATCAATCTTAATCAATTTGTTGTCTCTTGTGATTATGCAATTATCCAGGGAACCATTTGAAATGGTCCTCTGCCTTTCTTTCTCTGCAATCAACGCTTTCATGATCAGTCCTTGTTGCACTATTCCACGTTTCATTCTTTGAGGTCGCTTGGCCTTGTATAAAGGTCTATAACACGCCCCACAAACAGCACACTGTAGTACTACACCAGCTAATATAACTGTACCATTTTTAATATCATACTCGTCTAATAAGTATTTGTTGAAAGCACTAAATATTACAATGCCAATACCAGAACCACACAATGCCACCCCAGTGGCAAAAGCTCGCTTCTTCTCAAACCAGTATCCAATGATTACAATGGAAGGGAGGTAAATCAGGCCAAAACCTATACCTGTCAGAAACAATAAAAAGATCATAAGATTTGGAATAAGAGTTAGAAAGGCAATCTTTACTGTAAATAAATTAGCAGTAATTCAAAAATCCACAATGAAATATATATCTTCAAATTGAATATAGAAATCAAATAAATAAGTATTACTTTCTCAATTTTGTTGTCTGCAGCTTTCTGCTAATTTTTATTTATATATTATTGCTATATTCAGTAAAATTTTCACCGCTTTTAGTTTCAACAGTTATTCATTACTTTCAATTTCCAATACACATATAATCCCCCCTAAAAAATCTCATGAAGATGTCTTTTAAATCAAAGAATTCCGCATCAAAGTACATGTGTGTGTCAAAAACAAATTCAAAAGTTTGTCTCCCCCTTTTTTTCAAACCATAGAAATCTTACCTGTGATGACCCCAAAGGTAACAATGAGAACTTCCACAGATGTCGATACGACACTGATCAATAGGCCGATAACAGATATCAGAGTACCCATCATCACCACTTTCCGGCACCCAAATCTGTTGGCAAGAACACCAGCAACTGGACCTGAAAAAATTAATATAGTTTTTAGTATTATATGATATAGTAGTAATACATGTAAATGCCTTTTGTTTAATTTCTCAGCATCAATTAAGTCTTACACAGAGTAAAATCAGGTGTTTATGGGATAGGTACCGTTTTCATTATCTTTTTAATTTCATAAAAAATATTACAATTGTCCTTACATGTCTTCTCTTTTTTCAGTATTTACATTTCATAATACACTTAAATAAAAAAAAATATCCATTTTTAAAATTTTTTATGCTACAATGAATGTTTAAAAAAAAAACATTCCACAAACATTTTGTGCTTGCTGTGGGGAATTTAACATTCAACTAACATTTTGTGCTATCTTTGTTAACACTCACCAGCCAATAGATAGCATCCTACCAACAGTGAGGGCACCCATGATACTGATACATGATGTACATTAAATAAGTTCATCCATTCTTTATGATACATGCCGACGGTGAAGCAAAGTCCATCCACGATCGTGTTGGCCACAAATGCCGCCATAACGATGACCCAGCCCCAGCCTCCATCCGGACAGCGAGAACTTGTTGGTTCTGGTTCTGGTGGTTCGATTTCAACATCTTTTTCACTAACGTCATCTAATTTAGAACCAGTCATCTTGACAGGAAGGGTCATAGAGCCCTTTTACATTCTCCAATTTACATGGTAACCCCTACAAATAGAAAACAGGACAATGAAATTGCAATGTTAATTTTTTAAATGATCTTTCAGCTTCTATCAAGAGAAAACCAAGTCAAATGTATATTACTTTCAAGAAAGTTCAAGATTAGAAAAGTTGCAAGTCCTTATTTTGAACTTTATTGTGGGACACAATAATAAAATCTAAAATCTTTAAACACATGTATCTCTTACTGTTTTTTTTTTTTTTTTTTTTTTTTTTTGTGAATTTTAATACCAGATAGATTTTGTTCAGTTTTAAAATAACTGAGTCTGAAATTTTATTTTATTCAAAATTGTGAAAATGAAAATAGATTTTCTAAAACATCACACTGTCATAGACCCCTCCTTTTGTGTTCTAGTTTCAGTTTGTACTTGTATCAAGTTAAATTGAATCATAATTTGCTTTGTCACACATGAATGATGTAATTGGCTTTAAATTCTCAAAAGCCTTGAACTACATGTATGACAAATTTAAAGATGAATAGATTTTGTGCCAATATTTGTTTTATGGCACTCAATGATGGTTTTAAATACTGTCCAAGAACTAGTTCAGTCTTAGGTCAATACTAATGTTAAGTGAATACATCCCCCCTTTTTATTCAAAGAAGTGTAATGAATCAACTTAAGTTTAAACTAAATAATTTTTTTTATAAAAGTTGAAAAAAATATATGATTGTACCTTCAAAACAAATTTTTATGAGCAAATAAAATCCAGGAAGTTTGAAATAACAAAAAAAAGTTTTTATATCAAAAATTGAATTTCCATAAAACTTAACTTAAAGATAAGTTTTAAATTTGGTTTATAACAAAAATATCATTACATTTTTTTCTAAAGATCCAAATAAATCATATAAAAAAATAATTTCTCATACTAACTTTCACTTCTTGGCCTTTCCCCGATCTTTGGGGCTTGTTTAGGGGGGTACCAATATCCCATATCCCCATATATTTTTCATCAAATATCCTGTATCCCAAAAAATGTTTTTCCAGTATCCCATATCCCTGTAAATAAAATTGATTTAAATATCCCATATCCCAATAAGTTTTGCCTCAAATATCCCGTATCCCACCAAGAAAATGTGTGGATATCCCATATCCCAATATACCCTAAACAAGCCTCATCTTTCACCGTTTCAGTGAAACCCCTTGCTTCCTCAGTGCATATTTATAGTGCATACGTAAGCATATAAATTTTCAGATTATAAAAATAGAAATTTAAATACTTAGAAGTACCTTTAAAATACTTTTTTATACTCTACGCACATTGTACAATACATTTGGGTCGGTAAATAATAAAACAGCGACCTTGAAATTAAACCTCGTATACTAACGTCTATGCTTACTTTACACCGTCATGAACACAAGACGTGATTTCTCAAATATACATTATATACCCTACGGTTCATTTTACTTATTACACACATATAATACAAAGCAATCTTGTAAATAATATGGAAGGTGTACATATATAATAAAAGATCAAGGTTGACATTTATTGCCAAAAAATCTTGATTACAATTTTTTTGACACCGCTAAAACAATACACTATTCAAAACGTTTGTAAAGATATTTGGCGTTATCCTAGTTTCAATGGCCCAAAAAGATCTTTAACAAGTTCTTTTATCTTATTTTGATGGGCACGAGTTGGAATGATGTACAAAGTGCATCACGCTTTTTCAATTTCATGGCAATTAAAATTGTTGACTTGCAAAATTTACTCATAATAAGCCATCAAAATTTTATTTGCAGAATAAACAAGTAACGCAAAATCACTGCGAAATTCTTGAGACTCGTATAAATAGACATGTTAGATGGACGAGCGGTAGAAGAAATACAAACTTCTCACGCTTGCTTTTGCGGAAAAAAAATATACGTTTATACTCTAAGTTGTTTTGGCTACTTAGTCAAATTAAATATTATTATTATTGTGTATAAAAGTACACAGAAACGAAATAACATACCGGTATTAACGAAATTTGGTAGATTTAATACGAATAAAAAGTAAAAACCGCGAAATCAACAAGAGTCGTATATTTTACATTTGCTTTGGTGAGAAATTTTCATCAAGAAAGACTTGTAAATGTACAATGCGCATTATATATAAAAAGAATGAAAAGGTCAGGAGCATATAAGGCGCACAGACTTGTATTATGCGCACGATACAAATCAAGTACATATGGCTACAATGACCGGGTACTGTGAATTCATATATTTTCGTGGGTGTTAATATTGGGGGTCTGAGTGTGTAATTAAATAGAAAAAAATCACTTCGTTGAATACTGCATACATGAAAAATTTTTCTCCGTCAATTTATTTACCTACGGCATACGAACTGTAAAGTCATTACGAAACCACGATAGACACTTGTTCCTAAATCTTTCTTAAAGTAACTATTATCTGTTCCTTCCTGAGGTCTAAAAAAATCCTTTAATAATATTAAGATTACTACATGTACAATGAACTTTGCTTAACAAAATACTAAGTTCAGTGGACTTTAGAACTCGATAAAACTCTTTTCAGAACCTAAAGATGTAAAAGACTGGTTAAACATTTGGTCCAATAATCGATGGCCGAAAGGGAAAAACAGTTGGTCAGTCAACCCGTGTCCTTTTAAGTCCACAGCTTGTGGCGACTCGCGGTGATACACCGGTCAGTGTTTCGTGTATCTGTTTTGTTGCCAAGCGTTGCTATTTCGGACACACATGCTGCACAATAACCTCAGTAAAAACATGTGCACTGATTCGGACATGCAATGTTATAAGCCAGAATTGTACAACGCATACACGTTTCAAGTCTTGACCAGTCTTAAAGCGGACACGACATAAATCGACCGATATTGAGACTAAGCGTATACAACTGACCACAGGTCAAGTTGCAGCATTTATATCCTCATCCGGTCTTTTATAAACATATATATCCATGGCCAGCGCACTTTTTTCCTATCAAGATATATTAAAGAAAAGTGTTAAATCCAGGGGAAACATAATTAAAACGATGTTAGCATACTTGCGTCCGCGACACAAACATTTTAGGCATGAAAGTTCAATTCACTGAGCTAGAGGAAAGCAAAACTTTTAATAAAATTTACTGATCCGGGTAGATGAATAACAGAACATTAGCAGCCAGATTTGAGAAGGTGGTTCTTGTGTGCACATTAAAGAAAACGGTCTTTGAAAAACGGTGACATCCTTTTTTTTGCCCAGCAGGGTAAGCAAACTTTGTTTTGCCATTGTATGTTTTATGTATGCATGTTTCAGCATGTGACGTACCCGGTCAATGACTACATAGAAAATGCAGTGCGTACATGCACCCCTTGCAGCCAAATAAGTAAACAGAACATCATCTTTCATTAATTAACTAAGTGTCCTGCATGTACATGAACTTCCAGCTTGAAGCCGATTGTAATTATGATAAATTATCAAATCTATAACCTTGGCCAATTCATTATAAGACAAAGGTCGGCCCAATATGAACCCAAAAAAATCCCACAAACCTGCAGCACAAAAAAAACTTTCATTCAGATCAAATTTTGAAATACTAGCACACATCTTATACAAATATGTCATACATATTGTGTAAAAGTTTCATAAAAAGTGATTTACAAGAAGAGAATAAGAGATGGATACCCTAAAGAGTAACGGACAGACGGACATCCGGAACTTAATGCCCTTACTATTCAAGCGGATGGAAGCTAAATGATACAATAAAGATACACATCATCAACTAACTGTGTTTATTTCTATCACAGGCGTTTGGGTCCAGGATTTTATTGTATTATAAATAACGTTTATATAAAAATTTTCATTTCGTCTATATACTATTTGTGGAAATAGTATATACCCGTTATTTATAATAAAATAAAATAAAATCCTGGACCCAAACGCCTGTGATTTCTATGTGCTGTTATTTTTTGTTTATTCTATGCCAAGTGCACTTACGCGTCAGGTATAAACAGTAATCCTTGCCCGTCTGATTTCTGTTATGGGTCATGTATATAACGGTTATGTGCGGTATATAGGAAAGGCATCCCCTACATCGGATATACAGTAATGTTTCTTGTGGGCTTATTTTGAAGTATAGCGGCGTCCTTTTGCAAAACGATCTTAATGAAGTATGGGTTCATTGAGTAAAGCTATTCTCAAAATTTTTGTTTAGACATGTTAGATTTTTAAAGTATTTTTGTGTCTTAGTTCATTTCCCGTTTTTATTTTAATTTGCAACATTATTTTTTTTATCTTTTTTTTTAATTGTCTAATACTGATATTTTAGTCTAAACTCCATCAGAACTCGTACATATTAGCCCATCTAACGGTCGAACCATGGCATCTGTGTTGTTTATAACCATCAGTTTTTTTTTCTGCTGCTGTTTCCATAACGGGAAAATCGAACGTTAACGTGTCAGATCTCGTACGATCGGATAATTCCACTGCGTCAATGACACAAAAAACAAAACACTGAAAATATCCCTTCTGGGCCTCATTACTCTTGTTTACTCGAAGGCGGTCAGTTGTTTGTGCAACAAAAACCACAATTGACCGATTTCGAGACTAACACAACAAACGTTCATTTTAATGATACACCTTTCGTATCAGTATACTATTTTTTAACAAGACAAAAGATCAAAAGGTGACATAAGCAATTAATTTTTAAGAAGTCTACAACATTAGTGATCTGCAACGCGGAACAAAGAAAAACTTAAGCCTTGATTTTTTAGCGTCCTTTAAAAAAGCCATTTACGATATACTACAAAAGATAGTCAAAATACTGTACTACCTCAACTGCTTACATTTCTGATTCAATCTATCGTGATACCAATGCTACACCAAAGAAGATTTATACTTTGAATCTATGGGTAAAACAATTCTTATCCTTCTTGTGAAATATAACACGCCATGCGGCTCTGGGGGTTCGATTCCTTTCTTTTGAACTTCTATGTATAAAACATTGCGACAGTCTGAGAGGCTCACCAGTTGATAACGGAAGGGGCTAGGTTGTACCACGGGGCATTGCCCCCCTCCTCTATCAATATTTTGTTAGAGTCAATGTGCGGTACGAAAAAAAAAAACACCGCACATTGACTCTAACAAAATATTGATAGAGGGGACCAAGTCCCGGCCCTGTGGTTGTACCGAAAAAGCATTAATATTTGAATTCCGAAAATGCTAAGACAAAATCACTTAGTCAATACAAAACAACACGTAGAAACAGACAACACAAATACACATAATAACCTTAATTCTATGGAAAAAATTAGCATCAGCTTCGGTCAGCTGGACATAAATCTCCGATTTTGGTCCAATCCTACATGTATTTCGTAAAACCATGCATCTATGGTAAAACTTAGAGGTTGGATGGCTGAAAGCCAGTTTAAGACACTGCATGCAATCTTAAAGCATAGAGAGGCAATTAACCCATTTACTGAAGATACTGGAAGATAAATCTATCATTGTTGACAAGTAAATTATCTATAGAATATATAATTTAGCACAGCTGTAATTTAATTATGATGGTCGAAATTTCGCAGAATGTACTTTTGAGCAGATGTTTCGCCGCAAAACTCATTTGTGCGACACTGTGTGACCATATTCATGATGTTGTTTTAAATTAAAAGCAGAGCCGAAGTCCATGTACATCAATCATATAGAGTATATGTATCATGATACGTTGTTAATAAGATGGGATTCAACATGTTCATCCTATCGTTATTTTATGCTTGTTCCGGCTCATAAAAAAAACATTACAAAAGACTAAACTATATCAAGACTAAGACCACAATACCATTCTCCGCTATAAGTGATTTAGTGAACATAATAACATTTATAAAATAAATTTCAACCTTGTAAATTGATATTTGATCAAAACTTTTCATTTCTGAGAACATCACATGTGACGAAAATCTTATATTTTTATTATATTTTTTTATTTTTCAAATTTAGCCTTTAAAACACTGTGCCAATTCTAGTTTTGAAACCCCTTCAATTGATTTAATGAAGTGTCTTCCACGTTAATTTTAAACAAATTGACGGAGTAAATGATTTATTACACATATATATAGAAACTGGCAGATACAAGGGCATTCCCAGACACGATAGACTCTGTACAAGGTGTGACTTAAAATTGGTAGAGGATGAGACTCATTTTTTATGTGTATGTCATGGAATGAGCAACAAAAGACTAGAGCTAGAAACTATTGCTCAGAAAAAATGTATAAATTTTACTGCTTTAGATCCTAGGGCAAAACTCATTTGGTTAGTTACAAATGAGGACTATGACATTCTAAATTCAGTTTGTACATTCCTGACACATATATAATATATATATATATATAATTCTCATAAATCCCTATCTACTGGTCTACGACGCTGGTATGTGCATGTAACTTAAGCCAATATGATATCAATGAGAGCTCTGAGATTATTATCAAAAATAGATAAAACTATGTAATACTGCAGTTCTTAAGCACCGTCCCCTGGTGACCACTGCATTCATGGAACAACTATACTTCCATTTGTGCTTTGGTCACGGGGAGAACTGTACAGTATATACAAACATAATTTAAATAATATATTATCAATGCTGCTACTCTGGGTGTAATTATTGCAGTCCTAAAGCACCGTCCCCTGGTGACCATAGCATGTATATGACTGAATCTTATATATGTGCTCTGATTACAGGGAGGGCTGCTAAAATAAAAAAAGAAAATAATATTAATAACACTCATTGTTGTAGCTTGAGGTATTAATTATTAATCTCTATTTATATCCATGCTCCCATCTATATATTTTATATGGCTTCATTACCCATTACAAAAAAATGTATATATTGACACAATCATACCTTAATTTTGTATACTTTATTATTTTTTGTTGTTGTTGCTTTATTGTTATTTATAATTAATCATTGTAAAGATCCTGCCCCTTGAGGGACCTTAATTGGTAATAAAATATGTCTTATGTCTTATGTCTTACACACGTTTTATACTTGGCTAAAACATCATCTAAGATATGAGAGATATATCCTTACCACTAAAGACAATTTCTGTTTTCTGTGAAAGTGTGAAACCATTTTCTATAATCTCGCACATTAATACCAATAATTTATCGTCTTTTTATCCGATTTTTAGTTGTGATTGTGAAAATAATGTTATTTCGTTATTACGGAAATGTATTAAATCCAAGCATTAATATTCGCGCATGCCCACTTTACTGTGACTCAGAACTACAAAATAACCTTCACCTTGCCGCTATCACAAAGGGAATACACAATAAGGGGCCCTTCACGGGCTGTAGCTTAATATAAGTTGGCTTTTATCTCGCACAAACGGAGAACCAGTGTTTAAAAAAAAAACTTTTTAATACTATCTATACAGAATTAATTGTAAATGATAAAAAATGTTTTTACATTTAATTTAATGTGAATAAAGAAAATTATGAGTTAAAAAGATTTTATGAAAAGATCATTTCGTTTGTATTTGCAAAGATAATTTTAATGCATAATTTATTACAAAGTAAAGAAGTGACAACTGAATTTTCGATCAGAAGTTGGACAAAACTTCCGGATTAGAAAGAAAAATCTTTCATTAAGTGAAAAAAGATATAACTGAACTTTAAACCATTTGATATTTGTTGAATTGACATTTCTTTTTATAGTAGCCATTTTAGAAAAGATATCTCTGTTTACCGCCATGTTAGTCCCTTAAATTCTCGACGAAACTATGTAAATTCTCACCCCCCTGTATTATTAAAACAAATATGCAAACATCGAAGCATGGGTAAATCATCTGGGAAGATTTTTTGTTTCACGGGAGTACCGCTGAAGAGGAAACAAAATGCTGCGTAAATAAGAAAACAAGGTGATAACTCAACAATGTGTCTTTCCAGGCCCTGCTCATAAAACCAAGCAATCATTGAACTACATGGTTTTTTTTTTCTTTTGTTAACTTAGATTATTCTGAAATTGTTTATCTCTTGTATTTTTTGTTCAGTATGTTATGTTCCTAAAGCAGACACTTCTTGAAATAAAATAATTGAATAATGTGTTCTCCAGAAAAAAAAATTGAATAGCATCATGCAGATAAAAAGGGGGCACGTACATTTTTATTTTTTACATAATCAAAAATTTAGGTTGAAAGTACACACAGACGCGATACAGTAACGCATACCACTTTTTATATGTTGCAAACACTAAAAGATATGCATATCAATAGTGGGCCAAAATATCGGGTTATCAGTCAACGAGCTGGTCACTGGATACTAGTTATCTCGACGTAAACTGATTCAATGACCCTGACCCGTAGGCTTATCTTACTTTTTGAATAAACAACTTCAGAAGTTCAGAGGCCCATATGGGAGTTCTTCTTTGTTAGAACGAATGTTATTCAAACTGTTAAATTATGCTGAGCTTTTAAATGGGGTTTTAAATTAAGAAGCTTTTGTCGGAAAAGTAGCGCTTGGCAGCTTAAATGCGCAATATTACGAAAAATTATAAGTTTGATTATAAAAAATCCCAACTTTTTTCTTGTATCCTTTGTAGCGTTAAATAAAAATGTTCAATACGTATAAATATGTTGCAAATATATTAAAAAGGGAACAATGAGAAGTTCCGAAACAAAGTTCCGATATAGTTACAAAACCGAGGAAATACCGTATGTCATATAATTACTAATTATAATTGCCCGCTCAACTGGTGCTCATCAAATAAATAAAAGTATACTTTAACATTTCCCTATATCCTTACCGGTGTGTGATGCAAAGTTTAATGAGGGTCTAAAGAACTACAAAGCTTGACTGCCTCCGATGATCATTCTTGTTCGGAATTCCCGAAATAAACGAAACTAACCGAATAAATTGCATAAAACAATTCATAAATGAACGTTTTAGAGCAAGATACTTCAATATGTTACTTTATGGAGTAACAAATTTTTAATGTTTTTGTCGATTTGAAAAGAAAGAAAGCAGCATACAGATACGCATTAATCCAATAGTTTGACAGACGGACGGACACCTAACACCATCCTGCATTTAAAACACAAATACTCGAGTAAAAAGAAGAATCATACCTAATTTAAAGAGTTACGCAAGGAAACGAGCTTCAAGGAAATGAGGCAAAAATTAGTCTGTCCGTATACAATAAATTTCAGCTGCTAAAGAAAGCAAAATGACCGAATATTAATGTACAAAATTTGTCATCACCAATATCACCTTGCTTCTTCTTGCTTTAGTAATTTTATTGATTGAACACTAGAATTAAACCAAAATACCCTTTAATTATGTCCAATTCAATAGTAACTATGGAAACCAAAATTTCCTTGATGACCAATATCTTATCTTTTCTTCAATAAATGCGTAGGAAAGCTGCACTGGACTATGGGTCGAAGAGGTGTGTCTTCATTATCATAATTCGTCCGGAAAACGGAATGTCATATAAAATGGAATTTCCGAAAGATTTTTTAATAATTTTGCTAGCAACTGAAATCGGTGGAGGTCAGAATCCTAGAAAAGTGACAATTCAGCATATCTCATAAATCCATTACTTTTACATTCCTTTCCTTTGAATTAGTATTGGCTATTTTTTTGCATTTACTGTTCATCATTCCTTTTTTTTTCACAAAAGCCCGGATATTTGAAACAGGAAAGCTGCTTATGGTCCTTGGGTCAGATTTTTTTTATTGTTTGGCAGACTAATTGCACAGGGACCATAATTAGAGCTACGGACTTCCAACTAGGGGCAGCTGCCATCGAACTCTAATACAGGTTTATTATCATTTGGGAAGAGGTTCTTAAATATTTTTTTTAAGTGGTTTAATAGAAGGTATTTTAGATTTTTTCTTCAGCATCCTCTTCTCGGATTGTTTGAAAAACATAATTGATGCACTTTTAAAATAATTATTATGGGACTTATGTGGTCACTTATTCAATTATATCCTTGGGGATTGAAAGAGGGTATAAAAAATCAAAAGAAAATAATGAGACCTGAAGTATACCTCAATTCAATTCTTCTGGAAAATTGTATATCAAAGTAATATTTAACTGTGTGCAAAAAAATCTAGCTATAAAGAAGAAATTTTAACTAAAAAGCGAATTTTTTTCAACCTTGGTTATTCTCCAATTTTACTGATACAAAACACGAACAAGTCTTGAAGCTTTGAAAGTTTACAAAGTGTCTAATCAAAATAAAGACTAAAAAGTATTGTTGTTTATCATTAAATGATAAAATCTGACATCTGATGGTTTCTGTAATATTAATATCATACTGTGAAATTGTTTCGCAACCCCAAATGTATTCAAGAAAATAGGAATTCCCATCCGAAATATTGAATTTTCTGAACAAAGGATTTGACAAATGCATTGATTGTTTACTGCCATATCTCTAGGACCCAAACCACCCTGAATTATGTCAGTTTTTTAAGGACGATACAAGTGAAAAATAACCCCCGTCACGTTAAGTGGCCTCACATTTCGGTAAGCGCCTGGGGTGCAAGAAAATAACTGTTCTGTTTTAACAAAATGACAGTGTTACAATAATGTTAACAGGTTGTCTTAACATCAACAAATGTTAATACACAACTTTTAAGTCTAAAATTGTGTGTTAGCTAACAATAAAGTCATGCAAAATGTTAGAAGAAGTTGA
Source organism: Arcuatula senhousia (assembly GCA_963971305.1). Lineage (NCBI taxonomy): Eukaryota > Metazoa > Mollusca > Bivalvia > Mytilida > Mytilidae > Arcuatula > Arcuatula senhousia. Next base: position 47,000,792 of record OZ020306.1, read on the forward strand.
AATTCGAACAAGCATTCACCGGCATTGATCTGCGGTTAAAATCAGCTGATATGGCAGGTCCACATGGAACAAAGAAATCGGTGTTAAAATTCAACAAAATCAAAATAACAATAACAAAATAAGATGACAGTCTTACCTTCGATGTCTCGGGTTCTCTTTAATTCGATTATGTCCTTTAATTTTTCACATATTATTCAATAATTCCGACATTTCTCGCACAAATTTTAACCGTCTCCACACACCGCTAACTTGAACAGCTGATCGCGAGGTCACCTTGCATACGAAAAGAGGAGTTAGCTGAAACGAGTGTTTTGATTGGCTGAGAGGAAATGATGTCATTAAAATGAAATACATTAGCCTATTTATATCCTACAAGAAAATATCTAAAGAAAAAAGAATAAAATTCTGCAAAAATCAGGGATTTGTCTGATGCACAAAAGGTGTAAATTCGACATTTTCTAGTATTAAAAACGTTGCACTGAAGTGCTTTTACTTTGCAAATCGCGCTTTGAATGCTTTTAAAGAGCAATTTTTAGCAAACGTGCACTCAACCTAGCTATTGGAAAAAGCCCTGACCTTTGACTTATTACCCAGATTAGAATACGGCTAAAAATAAAACATTGCGCAAGAGGTTTCCGTTTCTAAATTAAAATTGATGAATAAGCTACAATTAATAATCGCAAATGGATTTTCAGTCCAGATTTTATAATTAAGTTATATCTTTAGAAAAACTTTGTGTCTTTTTGTTTTTTTTTGTTTTTTTTTCAAAAGGCACCTTTATATTTGGTATCATTTTGAAATTCTTAATATCTTACGTACAATTAATAAGTTGATTAATTCTAAAGGTACTCAAAGTGGAAAACCGGAGGCTCACCGGCATGACAAAAATTTAAAAGGGGGGATAAAAAGATGTATTTTATTTAAGTAAGTTTTGAGCGGAGTGTTGAACACGAATATTTAATTCATTGCCAAGGACAATATCTATGACAATTTTGACATTTTATGCTTTATCACATTGAAAATCAAATCAAATTTCGTATGTCGCATAACAGTTTTTTTAATATGTCCACTAGTCAGAAAAAGGGGGAGAAAATTTTGAATGGGGGAGGGCGTCCACATTCAATTTAGGCGAAAGGGGATCCAGACCATTTTTTCCGAAAAAATCCACATGAAAATCACAAACTTTTCGGAGGAAACACCACCCCTTTTCAGGCTTTCGGACCCGCAACGGGGAGGGACTCTATTGTAGTTACATTGTCCACCCGTTCGTTACACACGGTCGTAACAGATTTCGTGGCTTCAACTTCAAATTAGATACAATGCTTTAGTACCGCGTGTCCCTTTTCGGGTTAACCGAATTCCTGTTTTCCAAGGCAAATTAAAGTGAAACGCCAAGTGTTTTATGCGTTAAAAAAAGTTACAGATTTCTCAGTCTCTTACAGAAGGGATTGATTTTAAAATTGGTACACAGCTTTAGCATAAGTTGTGTCGTTCGGGTCAGTAAATCATATACTTCATGCTTTCCGAGCCTACTTATACGACTGTTTTAAGGATCAACGGAAATATATTTTTTCTTTCGTAACAGATTTCTCCGCTTTTACTGGAGGAATTATTCTTATTCGGTACACAGGTTTTGCGTGATGAGTTGAACCGTACCTCCCCATGCCAGGTCATCTACTTCCTAGCTGTTTTACTTTTAAGTCTAACATCCTGGTTTTGGAATGGTCGAATGTTGGTTATGCTTAGCACTGACGACTTGGTGCTATCCCTTGTTTAGTCAGGCATGTTTGTGTATATACCACGCATGAAAATACATTACTTTTTAATTGGAAGGACGACGCACGATCAAATGATAGAAAGCGGAGAGGTACTTAGTAATCAATATGCGTTGAATAAGTGTATACATCTATACAAACCTCAGTTTGCACATCAAAAGAACAGACAAACAATAAAGCAACACTTCAATAACACAACAAGAAATATATCAACAACATTTTTTTTCTCCCGAAAACACTGCTGTTTCAGATATCGCCCGTGAAGTTTTGTTGCAACGAACACCATACACCGGCACTATACGACACTCGCGTGTCGACAGTTAGGGTTTTGTATGCCGACAATCATTGTGTAGCTGCTACGTATAGACTAGCGACTGCAGCATACAATTTTATATTGATTTCTATATATTTGGAGCTCTGAAATATGTGAAAAAACAGCTTAAATGTCACAGAAATTGCGGAAAGCTTAATTTCCGTTTTTATGGGACTTCTTTTTAGAGGGGACAGAAAAATAACTTTTTAGAAAAAGCGATAATTGTGGCTTCATTTGAAATTTGTCACGGAAATGGTTGGCTGAATCCATATGTGCAGCGCGAAGATCGAACTAGGGATGAAAAAAGATCGAGTTATCGTCACTGCCGAATTATTGTGTTCAGCCCATTCATATACTCTATAACTAAAAGACGGGCATCTTCGCTAGCCAAGGGTTACGATCCGCTACCTCTCGTCTTCATCTTCAGATGGGAGGTAGCGGATCGTAACCCTTGGCAATAGCGACGATGATAATGAACTGAATGGATATTTCAAACATTTTTGATAAAAAGCATTATCCACGAACTGAGGTGTAATGCACTTAACAACTCGAGTTTATAACCACATCAAAATGATTGTACTACATGTTTTTCAAGTACCCACGCTTTTGTTTTAAGTGACTGGCATCAATATTTAATAGGTATATAGCAATACTTAAATCGCATAAAGAAACCATTCAAATTCTTAATTACTGCTCTCAGTTTTAAGGACTAATCGCACAAGACAAAACATCTTTAAAATTTTTTCAAGGTCTTGACTTAAAAAATGGTCATGCCATCGCTGAAAAAGCTTCAGAGGTTTAGGTGTGCTAGACCAGTGGTGAAAAAGGGGCCGTTCCGGGGCTTAGAATATCACTAAACAGCATCTGTGAAAAGATTCGTCTAATTCAGACACCATAGACGCTTAGCGCCAAAAGGTCTATGGCAAAATATACTATATGGATTATGAAGAGATCGATAAAATATGATATCAAAGGTATCAAGCAGGATCGTTACCATTTTTTTTTCTGTGCGAAAATTAACGAGAGACGCTTAAGCAAAACAACAGAAGGCCAAAATAAAATCTACATACATGTATGAAATATGAAGAGCACCGTTAAAAACCCAAATGTATCGCACAGGGTACAAGATTTACATTATTCTGTGTGTATAATAATCTAAGGGCTCTGATAACTTAGAAATACTACATGTGGCTTGATGTATCTGTAACACAAACGTGTTGATTCAGGGGCGGGATAACATCGGGGAGGGGGATAACACTCAACTTGAGAATTTGAAGAGGAGCGGAAACATGTTTTGTTTGTATGTTATCTAACAATGTAGCTATATGTATGTACTACGACCCAAATGGGTTAAAGTTTTCAAATAAAGTTAACGGGTTGTGAGGGTGGTTCAACTCAACTCAAAGTCAAGGATGGGTTCGAGGTATAATTGTTTGCCAAATTCTATCCGAAAGAAAAAATCCTGGGAAAGGGACTTCAACTCTTTGACCATTTTTCTCGATCCACCAGGATTTGCTGTGTACATATAGGTTTAATTTTCAATTGACGATTATCATTTTGAAGTTTGGATTCTCTGAAAAAAAAAGTGATTGAATATAGAAAAAGCAAGGTAAAACAGTCAGAAAAGAGCGAGATAAGTCATAAACATATATTGCAGATATGAAAATAAAATTACAAGCCAAAAAAGGACAAAAAAATTGAAAGCAAATCAAGACATAGGTTTGTTAATGTGAATAGTTATTAAACAAAAACTTACGATGCATATTTATTAAACATCAAGTAGGAATTTCAACCACTTCATAAACTTACTCGGTTTTATAAATATAAAGTGTAGGCATTTATGTTTATGATGCAATAACGGAACTTACTATTACAGTATATGATACCGGTTTGCCTTTGAAGAAGGGTGCATATGGTATACTCTAAAAGTTGGTACAAAAACCACATAAAATTTAAGTGTAATTGTTGTACGCATGATTTCATGTACTGGGTGGACCTTACAAAATTACTTTACCAATATTTGACAAGACTCGAACTATAATCGTGTATGTTGGTAAAAGCACAGGGACTAGCTCCCCTCTATCAATATTTCGTTAGAGTCAATGTGCGGTACGAAAAAAACACGTTTTTTTTCCTTTTTTCGTACCGCACATTAATTGACTCTTACAAAATATTGATAGAGGGGAGCAAGTCCCTGTGGTAAAAGTGTAAAAAAGAACGGAAAAATATTTCAGTTCATAGTGATATTTTATAGTACTGTTGCACCATTGTTGCTTTAACCCATTGAATATAACACACGCTCACCATAAAACGTTTCAATACATCGAAAACGAGAGATCATGATTTTCATCATTATTATTCCTTTCCACAAAAAATATGTTTTCCTGGCTTGCTGTCAGAGAGGATGGTGTCGAATGACTTATTTTAATTGGGCAATAAAGTAAGGTAATAACAAAATACCGAACTTGGAGAAACAATATCAAATGTCCATAAGACGAGACAAAACAAGGAAGACATACCGGAAAAAATTGAAGATCGCAATGGTCTTGACTTGAGGCATTTCAAAAGAAATTGGCAAAAGTAAGGCATTACACTATTTTCCTATATGGCTAGTTTAATGCCAATGCCGTTTGAAAATACTTTTTCAGTTCAGTTCACTGCTGCTTAAAGGGTGATAGATCTTACCACCTCATTATATTTTCCGTTCCATACTTTATTTTACCACATTCCACTTTTATAAGCGCATGATGCAAGATCGGAAAAACCAAGCCCAAAACCGCAAAATCAGTAGTCTTTTGTCCAGTCTCGTTAAAACCTATACTTTTGTCTGTGTGCAAATCTACTATATAGCAACACGAGTTTAAAGACAGAAAAGGACACAATACAAGTTCAAAGTTTTTTTCTCCTTCTTTTGTTTAAATCGTTTTAACTAGTGCATATTGCACTTTGTTTCATAACATATATAAATAAAATAACAATCAATAGACAAAAGCCTGGTGGTTTTTTTTTATTCCATTGATTTCTTTACGGCAAATTAGACACGTCTAAAGTTGCTATTTAGGGATTTTTTTCTTAGTCATTTTGTTATTGAGGGTCGTGGTGCTATCTAATTGATCTTTCCGTTTTAAAGGAGAGACATGCAAAACAAGTGAAGACATATTTGGGGGAAATATACTTGGCAAATTTTGGGTTTTTCTTTAATTTGTATTTGCACCTTATACTCAAAATAGGTTGATTAAACAGAAATGATATCACAAACATCAATTTAATTGTTTTCAATCAAAATATAAGGACTTAATTGTTTCTGTGTTCTTGTTTTTGTATTTGTTTGTTTGTTTTTTTGTTTTTGTTATGCTGTTGTTGTTGTTTTTGGTGTTTTTTAGCAAAAGAGCGCTCCTGTTTGTTTACTAGTTTTCAAAGGATCGCACATCATAGCTGCCTATTTGTTTACCCATAGAAACCCAGTCTAACATTTAAGAAATGAGGATGAAGAAAGAATTTGGCCATATTTATTTACAAAAATTACTCGTATATTATAGGTTGTGTTAGGAGTTGATCGACATTGTCAACAGAGAAAGAAAAATGAAAGAATGTGTTCATGGCACAAATATGGTCCGACTCCCACACCAAAAAGAAGTCGGAGCCAAGTATCAAAATGGCTAAGAACATACATTTTGTAGTATTAAACAACTCTACATACAAAATTCAAAATCATTAATGGAGAACATTACCAGCTTACTCTTCCGGAGCACCATAGTTAACTCTCGTTTCGACTTGAGTTCGCGTTGTTGATTGATTTTCAGTTATTTTTGTGTTTCCATGTTTTACAGTTTGTCTGTTTTTGTCCCGTTCTTGTTGGTGTTTACTGGTTTTGTCTCTGCCATTTCGAACTTTTGACATTTGGATACCCCATTAGTACCTCTGCTTTATTGATAAACTTTATTGGACAAAACAGTCTTTGCTGGGGCATAATTTGAATTGCGCAGGGTACACGCAAATTTGTGTTTCGGCTCTGCCTTTCCCCTTTTTCAAATTTCATTGTTCACAAAATAAACTAATTTTCCCACAAAAGCAAAAATACTTTCAATCGATTTTTTTTCTGACTTTGTTTTTAGATTGTCTTGAATTTCCAACGCCTTTTCATCTTACGAATAAAAATCTACCCACCCAGGCTATCGCCTGATCATACCATATGAGGCTATAAATTTCAAACGAAAATAACAAACATGGCTGCTGTGTGGGTGACAGATTGAAAAAAAAGTGTGTTTCCAAATGAACTTTAGAAAACAAATACATTTTATAAAGCTGTCATATTTGATATAAATGGCGTTATAATGTCTAATATCACTGACCGAGAAAGCTGGTTGTTGCATTAGTGTATATACTTTGGTGATGACTGGACTAGTACAGGTTTGATCGCTTGTTTTCCAGTTATAGCATAGGTATAGGTAAACTGCGATCATACGACTTTCCAAATTCCCACGAACACCACCCATGTTGCGTAATGCTAGGAATTGTAACTTGCATTCTTTGAAATAAAATTGGGAATCCATGAGAAATGTTGGATGAATTTGTCTTTGACGGTACTAATAGGTACTTTTGTCTCTTTGTTTTTTGTTGGTTTTTTTTTGCATTTTGTTCCCATCACAGTCAAGTTTCCAACTGTTCAATATTGGAACATTATACAAGTAGTTTAAATTATTTGACAATGTCGTCATTTGAGATCTAGTAAATCCAAAATTACTGCATTCATCTGATCTGATAATACAATTAACCAATAGAAATGGGAAAAAAAAAGAAAGTGTAAACTGGATTATATGGACAAAAGTACGTAAAAAACGAAATAATTAATTTACGGACCAGAAAAGTACATGTATTCATAACACTCACAAAACGTTAGAAAGCTTATTAAGATTTTAAGCATTATAGGCAAACACGAGGACAATACGTATATAGAGCCTTATAAACATGCATGTTGAAAGAGATTAGTCTCCTGCAAGGTCACATGTATCGTCAGCTAACATTTTGTATCTTGTTCGATATTTTTGATTTTAGTACAATTGAATTGCGATCTTCAAATTAAAATCATTTTAACACTTGGTAAGATGGTCTCTGGTGAGTCTTCTATTAAATAGTACATACGTACCAGTGTTAGTTAACAGTTAAATATAGTTCGTTAAAACACTTAGTGATTTTGTTTTTTTCAAATAAAAAGAATTCTACAGCTTAAATCATCACGGTGACACTTTAATTGTCCGATCGAACAAACGGGCAATGAAAATTGAGACTAAGCCGAGTTTACTTCTGTATACCAATAAGTAACATCTGGTATCTATCTATTCTACTGGTCAGCGACAGTGGTATTTTCCTTATTTACCTCCGCGTTTATTAATGTTTTGGCACACCTGAATCTAAGTCGTGATTGAAATTTGTTTGTTTACTATTATTTGTGTTCGGTGGTCGACACTTGGCAGGGGCATTGCCATTTTCAGATAATTACGTCGTGCCGAAGGGCGAGAAACGAGTGGAATAATCAGCTAGAACACAAAATAAGGCGATAGAAATAAAAAAAAAAATGCGTTGATGCCTCCAGTTTTCGCTAGTTGTGGGGAGGGGTGTGCGATTTGGTCACCGCTATTTACCCCACGGAGTAAAATTCTGACATTATTCTTTCAAAACAGTTTACAGTTATTGTTGCTTTTGTTCACTTTACTAAGAATACACTGCACGTGTTGGAACTGAAAAGAATACCGAAAAGAGTAGTGGCGGATTCTGAAACTTTCGAAAGGTGGTGCTCCACTAACAGACCATTTTCGCAGTAGGCTTATCCTTTCCGATAAAAATAGGTCTATATTATCCCACTGCAACACACTTGTATATATGAATTCCATCAAGATTCTTGATGAAATTGTTTATTTGAATGAATTTTCAAATTTGCCATAATTGGTCATGAAAATATTAGATTTTCTGTCAAAATTTTTATCCAAGATTGCTATAAAACTGATGATTCGAGTGAATACGCACTATTTTAAAGTGAAGGAAAGTAGAAGTGTTTAGGCTTTACTATAAACAATGTGGTATCAACATACAATCTGGTATTTATATTTTTAATTTAAAGAGCAGGCCCAAAAAGAGGTCATCGAAAAGAAGAACGAAAAGCCTGGGACAGTGATTAGTGTACGAACCGTGGAACTGAAAATGGAAAAAAAGTGAGGGGTTTGCATTTTGCCGTAAGCTACATAAAAATAACAAAATGTCCGAAGGAAAGAGGGCCCGACCCATCCACGGATTTGACAGTGAAAGGATTCCTCAAGTTAATATTCAGTTAATTCATCTAGAAATTAGCTTCACATATATAGAACTTGCCAAAGATTGGTGTTTGATTATATACTACCAAGCTTTGCCCTTGGCTCGCAAAGACTTGCCCTGATCAGCAACTACGATATGCACTTCCCTCACGACTATTTTCATCTTGTAAACACTCTAAATGTATCCGTATAGAGACGTCTGGTCGCTTGTGTTTTAAGTGGAGTTTTAATTGAAATGTAAAATTAACTCAACATAACATCGTTAATTGCCAATCGGAAGATTCGAAAATATATCGCTGCCAAGAAACCGTCATTTAAAAAATTTGCGACTAGCAGTACTTTATCTATGCATGCTATAATCCTTGTTAAGGCATTTCTGTAGATCCCAAGATTAGAGGCCAAGGAGCTTCAGCTGTAAAAGTAACCTTTCCTTTAACACAAAAAAGTATATCTGTTTGACAGTCACTAATTTCTTTATAATGGGTGTGCACAGTGATAGATCTAGAAATTCAAAAAGGGGGGCATGCACTCCGGTCATACTTCAATAATGACCCAATCCAACCAAATTTTCCGCCAAAAAGGGGGAGGGGGCTTTGCTCTCCTCTTAACCTGCCCCTTTATGCATGAGATTTGCATTGTGCATTGTCATCCTCTCGTTACAATTAATTGGTATCCAACAATAGTAAAGTAGAAAATAAAAATGAAAAACATCAAGAATATGTAAAACATTCTCTCATACTGGTACATACTTAAGGTACTTCACGCCTCGAAAACATAAATCTTTTTAAGGACGCATATATTGTTCATATGAACACTTGTTTTGTTATTTTGTATTTGTATTTTGATGATAGATCAATTTTTGGTCTTTATATCAATAAAATTACTTACTTACTTACTTACTTATATAGTGTTCGAGTCTGTTTGTCCGTCCCAAATCAGGCCTATGTCATCAGGCTTTACCTTCTGATTTAAGTTTTGGGGGTTTAAGTATGCCTATTTCTTGAAATTTTAAACAAGTATAACATTCTGGATAAAAGAGTTTGAATACAAAGTTTTGTTTAAAAACATACATATTCTTGTTTTGCCGTGTTGACTATATAGATAATGCGCAGATATATGAGTGATGATGAGAGCACACAAGAAACATTCTATAGCATGCTGCCAAGATATAAGTGTACTTTGAAATAGCCCTTACAGTTATAAAATTACAAGATATATAGGAAAAACAAACTATATACAACAGATTGTGATTTGCCTTTATACTTCCATCACGAATTTGGCGTCTATGAGTAAATCGAACTCGGCTACATGCACAGTTTGTTAAGAAGTACGCTACAATGAGGGGTCATGGCGTACAGTAAAATCACAACCAGAAGTTGTTTATTGTACAAAATACTACAGAAATAATCGTGAGTTATTGGGAAAAATGTGGTAAATAGGAAGACCTTGAACGAATGAATGAATTGTTAAGCTGACCTTTTGACATCTGCGCATTAATTGTGGAGCAGAAAACTTTTGTTTTGAGTTTTTTTTTAGAACATAGGCACATTTTTTTTATTTCCGAAGGTTTCATCCTTAGTTAGATTTGACATACACGTTTAAATTTTCTTTAGGCAAATTAAAGTGATTGATTTTTTTTACAATTTTTGTAATTAAAATGTATGTAAGTCAAGATGAATGCATTACTTACTATTATTATTTTTTTAGAACGCGCTGAAAGAAGCAAAGAGGCACCAATGGGGCATTCGAGTGTCAAAAGTCCGAATTAAGGGCAACGACGAAACCGGCAAACACGAACAAGACAACATGGAGAAACGCAAAATCAACGCGAACTCAAGTCGTAACAAATGTTGAAATCAATATTTTTATCATAACAAAATTCCAGTCCATCGGCCAATAAAACCAAAATGTTTGCGCCTAATGTCTTGCCGGTATATTGCTGTTTGCACTTTTAAAATTGTCACGTAAAATAATCTTTTTGGAACTTTTAAGTTTAATATACTTTATACGATTTCTAAACTTTTTCATTTTCGAAATATTATGTATATTTGTTAGTGTTTGAACTAAAAAAAACCCAAAGGAATAGAATCATCGTCGGTTACCCACGGCTGATATCACATCGCTTCTCTCCCTGATCACGTTGGAGGGAGCGGACGTGGACTCTAAAGCCGTGGTTTACGACGATGGAATAAAATTGGAACCGCAAATATCACAATAGAGTTGGAACCGCCAACTCTTGTTTAAAAACTTTCTGGAAATAAATATATTACGTGCTTTGTTGTTTGCACTTTTAAAAATTTCACAAAAGAATTCAATTGGGACTGCTAACTCTTGTTAAAAACAAATATACTTATCGACTTATAGAGTACTTAATATTATCTGGAAATGTATGTTAGTGTTTGCACTTTTAAAATTGTCCCAAAAAGATAATTGTCAGTGTACGTGGCAAATCAGTCTTTTTGGGAAATTTTGGGGCCCTTTGACTGACCAAGTGGGGGACCCGACTGTCAGGCCTGGATGACTTTCTGAATCTAGAAAGAAATGGACAATGGGAGAAAGGCTGCAGACCCCAATTAATTCCCTTTGCTCGTGGTCAGACGAATATAGTTCCTAATAAAAATGTAGGTGTATATTATAAAAGTGTATTATAGTTACATTTGTTGAAAATGTTATGGCTTTTTTAGTAAATATCTAATAGTCAAGCTTAGAATCAGTTAAAACTAATTTGTGAATTGACCAAAGTTCAGAGGTCATATTTTGGAGTTCTACTTTCACTTTCACCAAGAATCAACCATGCGACCGGCCAATTTGGCCAATGTAGGTGGATGAGGCGAATTAGATTCCTGGCAGTTGGAAATTATTACAAGAATAACTTATGAGGTGTGTAAAATATTTTTAAAATCCATATGGTTCAATTTTTTTAGTTGTCCCTATTTTTGGTAAAAATTTGGTTGAAATGAATGCAAAAAATAAATAGGGTCTGTAGCCAGAAAAGGTAGACAGCAGTTTTATTCAGTCTGTTATCTATCCTCTTCTTTGTCGTTTTTACTGTCTTCAGTTCGCCAGCGTTGACGATAGCCGGCTATACCCCGTGTACCGTGTATTCCTCAATTCCTCAATTTACCAATATTTGTTCCCACACCGTGATCTAGAGCTGAATCAGAATAATATCTTTTATTTCCAAAGAATCCCGGATTTGCACAAACCTTATATATATTAAGTTCGTCTGCGACTGCATATGTTATATCTAGGGGTCAATGTACAAGTTGTCTGATATTTGAATTTTTAAAATCTAGAACCAACTCATCTATAGCTCAATGAACTAACATCCACGTATTTTCGTATGTCGGAGAGGAAATTTGATGTCATTTGAGTGAAAAATCGGAAACCAACGATCAGTTACAGTAACATTTTTCAAAGTTCATTGCGTATTTTTCTATATTGTAGAAAAAATATTCAAATTAGTGATGATATATTAAAAGATATCAGTTGCTTAATATTTTTGAACTTCATAACTTTTTATCCGCGACATCTGTTTTAATATGATGCAGATTCAACCTGATAAGCTCCCGCAGATATATTTTAGGCAATGACATATTTGATTCTGACGGAGGTGAGTGGCAACTCTTGTAAATAAATAATCTTGCCTTGCAAAAAAACATTGGAGATAAATAATCTGGCCTCTACTTCCACGGAAAAAATCTGTCCCAAGATTCTTTACTAGTATGGTATCGGCGGCACAAAACGGCAGAAAATAAATTTTCTGACTTGACCAAAACTGCAGACCCCCCTTTTCAGAATCAAATGGTTGTCCCCTTATTTTTTAATGACAGCAAAGAATGCAAGTTTTTGCATGGTTCTGAAAAGGAGCGCACCTGCAAACAGAACAAGGAAGTGTTTTTGTTTTCTCAAACTAAAAATGACGTCATAATATTTGCTTAAAATAAACGATAGAGCCGGACACCTTTAAAGAGTTTCTAATTTCATTGTCGAATGTAAAGTTTAGAGAAGAAACAATATCATATACTGCTCAAGACACAACATGGAAAAGATTATAATTTTATGACTGCAGAAATATTTCGGTAGAATATTTATTTAGTTGTCATGTACATTACGCTTTGTGATGTTCCGCGAAAATTGGAATGACAGTTTCCCGCCATTTTTATTATGACGTCAATGAAATATATAGCGTTTTCATTAAAAAAAAATCTGTACATGCATCTCTATAGCTAGAAATATTCGAAATATTCATATTAATACAATATTTACGTATTTTAATTTTAGAAATACAAATTACAAAGTAGAAAATTAATTTTGCATTCCGTGCCATTGGGTGCGGATATGTCGACTAGCTTATACCTATTTAACCTGGGATCCTGGGTAAAAATCTTCATATCTTCATATTTATATCCGGTGACCCCGAAGGAAGGCCGCTTAGGATATTAACCAGGAGGCCAGTTTAATACCTATTCCGGTTTCATGCATCATAGTACGTATACTCAGGCAATTTAGCTCCCGCCTTGCGGGAGCTTAATAACACGTGTAATTTTTATTCTAAATAAGGCATTTTGTGTAATCGCGCAATTCATGAAGTCACGTTGTCAATATTGTGAGCGACATATATTCTCCTCAGCAGCCGCTTTATATTGCAATTAGTCAAAATTTATACCTCAAGATATCCAAGAGCAATGAAATCTTTAGATACAAATCTTCATAATGTACTACGTGTGAAATTTTATAAAAATCGTTCTACGGTCTAGGAGGAGTTCCGATTACAAGATAGGTTGACAGACGAACGCACAGACGGACGAGCAGACAAACAGATTGATGCCTAAATAGATATACGACCAACTCTGTTTGCAGGCTATAATTAGATGCTGCAATGCAACTTTTAGAATATCACTGGTAAACCATTGTAATGGAAGAATATTCAATCATTTAGTCACCAAACCAACAAAAACCTTAAAACCCAAGGCGTCACAAGGTATCTTCTGGTCACCAGCATTTGAATTAATACCTCAAGAGGTTAAGCAAATACAAACATACAAAACAATAAACATGTAACTGTACATACAAATGGATACAACCAAAGATATTATAGTATTTACAAATATGTACGAATTTGACCAATGTGGATCTCATTGTCGCAATTCAAATGATTGCTTTACAAAATCAACAACCGTGGGCAAAACACCGATATTTGGGTTAAGTACAAAAAATATCTTATTAATGGGTTCAAGCTGGTTAAAATATTGAGTCAATAAATGCTCTTAAATTATTATTAATTTGACAATAAAAGAAGAAATGAGCTTCGTCATCAATTATTTTGCACGATTTCTTGTATCTACCAAGTTCATTCTCTAGACTATGGTGACTAAAAAGCCCGACGACGCAGCCTTTTACTAGACCGCGAGTTTTGTGTTGGATCTTCATTGTTGTCAATTTCAATTAACCATATATATAAGGTTTTCTTTACTCTCGCTCATTAATCGATGAAATACTATATTTTCTTAACATAAACAAGTCCTAAATCCATTACTAAGTAAACGTAGAATTTTTTAAAAGTTCCTTTCATGTAGAGAATTGTAAAATTTTGAAATAAGAGAGTTCAAATTCACAGGGGCTAATGCTAACTAATTTGTATGCTATGCCTACATATTCGATTAGTGAATTTCATTTTACTTTGCCATAATGATCGTTTTGGGTGCTAAAATATTATGAATGCCAGAAATATGTTGGCTGTTGGGCAAAGTTGAGGGGGGGTAAAGGGTTATTTTCGTGCACCGTGTTCGACATTTTTAATTTTCCGTTCATTGATTTCTGATTTTTTTATTTCTCGTTCAGTCGTGCATAGGGGGATCATCGTTCATCGTGTTCACCTTATAATATTTTGTTTCTTTATTTATCGTGCATCGAGATCAGCAAGAATTATTTTCCGTTCATCGTGAAAGCCATTTTATATGTGCCGTTCAGCCGGCCACTGTACCCCCCTTTACCACCCTCAAAGTTGAATAGAAAAATCAAAACGCTTCTGTTTATATCCCAAGGAAATGATGCCAAATGCATCTAGAGTAGAAACATGGAAAATAACTATTATCTGAAGATAAACATAATAATGGACGGACGGACGAACGTTCGTAGGTGGGACTTAAAGAAGACGTGAACGATTCTGATGTTACAATAAAACTCAATTTGTCCAGGGAAAAAAAAACCCAGCTTGTTTATCTTTCATTTGATAAAAAGTTCAAAGAGATTTATAACAGTAGTAGTATTGATCAAATTTGAAAACAATAATAATGTTTCATATAAAACATAATATATTTTAGGACAACTGTACGTACACAGCTTAGGCAGCAATATGTTGAATGTACTATAAAACAAATTAAAATGTTTACACATACGCAGATTAACAATAGATGCACAAAATGTGAAAAAAAATATAGAAGTTAAAAGTAAACGTTTATCTTGTCGAAACCTGGGGAGAACAAAAACATTTTATATCTTGTAATATTATGTCGACCGGCCTTGATTTAGACGAGTTCGTTGACATCATTACATTACGTATCTTTTATCATTATAAACCCAATTGATATAAATAGTATAGGGGCCCCTAAGAAGGGGACAGGATGCATAAGAAAAGGCAAACATTATTTTTTTTGAATTGGTAACTTAGTTTAGATATCCTCAGCTTAGACCTTCTAAAAATCTGAGGTAACCATTTGTTTTTATTTCGGGGAAATTTTGATGTCATATTGCATGCAGTGGACTGGTGGATCCAGAAATTTTGAAAAATGGGGGGGGGGGCACCTTGGTCATGCTTCAAGGTTTTTATATAATCTTCTAACAAAATATTTCCGCCAAAAAGAGGGGCACCCCTTGCCCCTCCTTTGGATTTTTGTTACATACATTTCAGTTCAGAAAGTACATCTTAGTCTTAAAATTGAAAACATGGGCGCCATTGACAAAATATATTAAGAAATACAAAAGTCTACAGCCGCCAAAATTGCTGTGTTATAGCCCAGTTTTTCATTATACAAGTTTTTTTTATATACAAGTTTTTCTATCTCAAAATTTCGATTGAATACATAAAATTCAAATAAGCATAACCTAATCACAGAAAAAAATCAGACCTGTACTTCTTATAGTTTTGAGTTTTAGCGTCCACATACATTGTGGACGAACTGACGGATAGACAGACACATCATGGACCGACAGACAAAATGAAAACATAAGGGGTCCTTGATGCTAGAAGCTTTGCTATGCATAACTAACACATTTGTTAAGAGTGGTCCCAGGTCCCATTACTTTTTCTGTCTGGCATGGATAAAACGAATATACTGCTCACTACTTCTTGTGGTAATTAAGGTTATAAAACTGGCTATTCTGTATGCACAGGACCATGACCAGTTTGCTATATATATAAGACTGTCCTAACACTGCAAATATGGCAACCAACCCTCTTTTTTAAGGTATGAAATGCTTAAAGAAAATGAAATATGCTTGTGACATAGTGGCAAGTTGCCGGGTTTCTCGACGCGAAAATATGGGTTTTACATTGTAAAATGGCGAAAGGTGGGTGGCGGGCAAGCCGTGAAAATTCAGTAGCTAATTAACCCAGTTCATTGATATTTTGTATGCAGCATCAGCATCTAAAGTATGTCGCTAACCTATTACCTGTTAAACAAAATCCGGTCATTTTTGTTTGACCCATTTTCGTATCCATAAGGAGTGTAAGAAAGGATGATTTCAAGTATCGAATAAGAAAACCCAATACAAGGGATCTAAAAAGATGTATTGAAACGATATATCGTTAAAATGACTCCTGTGTGAAGTCAGAAGATGAAGTTTATCACTTCAAAAAGTAATGACAAAAGTCTCCAGTCGCCAAAATTGCTGTGTTATAGCCCAGTTTTTTTAATTTTTATTTGACAATATGTTACATCTCGTTCATTAAATATATGTCTATTTGCGTCTGCTGACTCGGATGAAACGTTAAATATGGCGGCGGCCTGGATTTAGGATTCCGTGTCATTGCGACCTACTGTGACAAATAATACAAGTTTCCGATTTATTGTATTTTAAAATATGTATCATTTTTTATTCCCGTGTCCCAAATCTGCTGACTAGACTAAAATTTAATCCTAACACAAGTTTGTAAACTGGTACAAGCTTAACCCATTTATCACAACAATATGCAAGTCAACTTTTCCGCTAGTCTGTCGTTTATCTTAAAACTAGCCGACAAAGAACCCAATGGCAGTTATGGCAATGGATTTAGAAACATGGTGAAGTGTATAGACATTTCCATGTAAAAAGGTTGGCCCAGACCTTTTTTTAGCGGGACCAGCGCGCCCTTTTGCTTGCCTTTAGGTAGTACTCCACAATTAATTTATTAAGCTCATTTTTGCATGTGCTCGACGTTGACTATTTTGTCCCGGGTTTTTGTAATCGCTTAAACTGCTATTTGCACTTTAAACTAGGTGGTGTTCCAAACTCCGGGCATGTTTAGTCGTGTTTAATGCCGTATTTGGTTTCTTTGTTGTACTCGTTGCCCCTAGCAACTCTTAACATTTGTCAAAAATTTGGGGACAAAAATACGCAAAAATCGGGGTTTTGTGCTTTTTTTGAACGTTGCCAGTAGTCGAGCTTTCGGTTCAGGTGAAACGTAACATGTATGAAATGAAAGCCCGAAAACAGTCCTTTCTTTTAAGACCAAATAAACCTATCCGACTTCGGCTCTTTTTTCCGCTAAAATTGTTCAAACTTAAAAATCTAAAAAAAGCACATTTAAATTTAAGCCCATCCGCTGGTCACCATGCACAGCCGGAAGCGACGCTTTATGATCATTGGTATTGATTTTTTCGAAATTATTCTTTAAAACAATAACCGTGGATCGTAATTTTTATATAACGGGTCCAGATTTTTTATTTGTCTTGTTTTAAGACCAAAACGAATCAATTTTTTCATTTAACAAAAAAGTTCACAGGGGCCACATACGAAAACAATACTGTGAAAAAATCCTAATTGTGGAGTACTACCATAATGCTTTTGCATTTTTTGAAAATTTAACATGAGTTGCATTTTTCTCTTCTTGAGTATTTAACCACTTGAGGAATACCGGATATTATGATTTTTTTTATGTTTTACCATAGTAACGCACGCTCAAAAACGGAAGCCCTTTTCTGATCAAGCTCTTTTTTGGACATTTTCCTGCAATAACGTTTTATTCTTTCCCCGTTTGTTTTGAATAAAATTTTGTATTTTCGTAACAAAATTGGTATTCTGTTGTGCTTGAGTCATTTTCTAGCCTATTTCAAACATATTTGTGAAAATTTGGAAGATTTCCGTGAAAAAATCTACAATAATGGCGTCCATGGAAACACATCATCAAAATTTGCTTAACATTTGCATAGCAAGCTATAATGCCTTGCGTTTCTATTCAAGCCGACTAAAAATTACAATTTTATGATTTACATACGGGGAAATATGCTATATTGTGTAATTTTTATTTCTTCCGGGGAAATTATTAACGTTGTTAGTGTTACATACAGCATAACCAGCTGTACAGAATATAACGTTATTGACGATATTTTCAAAAATAAGCATGTTTGGTTGCTATGGGCATTTAGGCTTAATAACTGATATTTTTCCCAAAATTTTTGAAACAAGTAATTCTCAAATATATTAGCTTTATTTTCAACAATTAAACCAAGGACTAAAATCAAGATAAACTCTTAAAATTTTAATGAGAATAATGCCATATGGTAGTACTCCACAATTAATTTATTAAGCTCATTTTTGCATGTGCTCGACGTTGACTATTTTGTCCCGGGTTTTTGTAATCGCTTAAACTGCTATTTGCACTTTAAACTAGGTGGTGTTCCAAACTCCGGGCATGTTTAGTCGTGTTTAATGCCGTATTTGGTTTCTTTGTTGTACTCGTTGCCCCTAGCAACTCTTAACATTTGTCAAAAATTTGGGGACAAAAATACGCAAAAATCGGGGTTTTGTGCTTTTTTTGAACGTTGCCAGTAGTCGAGCTTTCGGTTCAGGTGAAACGTAACATGTATGAAATGAAAGCCCGAAAACAGTCCTTTCTTTTAAGACCAAATAAACCTATCCGACTTCGGCTCTTTTTTCCGCTAAAATTGTTCAAACTTAAAAATCTAAAAAAAGCACATTTAAATTTAAGCCCATCCGCTGGTCACCATGCACAGCCGGAAGCGACGCTTTATGATCATTGGTATTGATTTTTTCGAAATTATTCTTTAAAACAATAACCGTGGATCGTAATTTTTATATAACGGGTCCAGATTTTTTATTTGTCTTGTTTTAAGACCAAAACGAATCAATTTTTTCATTTAACAAAAAAGTTCACAGGGGCCACATACGAAAACAATACTGTGAAAAAATCCTAATTGTGGAGTACTACCTTAACATGTTTAAGACAGGAGCTGGGCCATGGTTCTCTCCATGAAAGATCTGCCTATATGTATTGGTAAGTTATGCACCCCCGGGAGGGGGGTATCTTCCTATATATGTGTATGTGGATGTGCCTAAAATATGGGTAGGTTTTTTTTTGAAAATTTATATAAAAATGGGTATAGTTTTAACAGAATTTTATATAAAAATGGGTATGCTTTTTGTTTTCATTGAAAAAATCTCTGGTCTCATATAAATATGGGTCATGTTTTGTTCATTTTGATATAGATATGCCCCATGAAATTCTGCACCAGCAATAAGCTGAGAGAAAAAAAATCTTCAACCCCAATTATATATGGCAACAATTAAGAGCCATAATATAACAATAATTCAAAAAAAAATATTAAATATTAGTGTAATACAGTTTACTGAATATAAAGATAGGACATAAAAATGTCTATTTTATATATATAAATATGGGTCATGAAAATTGGAAATTTTATATTAATATGGGTATTGAATTCAAATCGAAAACATCCCCACCCAAAAAAGTATCAAATTACCCTCCCCCCGTGTACTGCACCCTTTTTTAATATTTTTAACTTTCTTCGTGTACTTACTTGTAAAACATATTTTCAAAATATAGATACTTGATTTGTTCGAAACGTGATGGAACAACTGTTTTTCCCCGCCCACCAAGGACTTGAAAGGTTTGTGGGATGCAAAGTGGAAAAAAAGCTTTAATTGGAAAGTCGATTAAGATGCTGCTTTCCGAGTTATTCTTGTCTTTTAAATATATAAGCACATGTATCAAGTCCAAGAGAACTTGATTTAAGTCCAAGCGTTCGAACTTCAAAATCAAAGACCATTATAGTTCTTACTAATGAACAAAATGAATTAAAGGCTTCAGTTTTTATTGCATTTTTATTGGGTTTATCTTATAACCACAATAACCAACCTAATAAGAAACTATACGGCTGTGATGACGAATAATATATTTTTTTCTATTGAAACCACGTCGACCTATTTTTTTTTATAGATAAGATCTGTTATTATAGTTTTTTTCTAATAAAAGATACTGTTACAGTGCTATAAAATTAACGTCAGTTTAATCTTCTTATAACCATTTACATTATTTTTTTCATTTCTTCTTTTAAAGTTTAAACTAGAATACTGACTAAGTAAGAGAGGGTCTCCGTGGGAACAAGGTGCGATGCTTGGTTGCTTTCAACATGTGCAGTTGATAGCAACTAGTTATAATTCGGAATCGCATCGATTAATATATTTTAAAAATTGTTATAGTAAAAGTTTGAATTTATCAATTCAAACTGGCATCTTCTCGTATATTGCATCTAGAACCAAATTGTCAAAATCCAAGTTTTACTTTGAGTCAATGCTTTTAAGTGATACCCCCGCTTATACCTAGTCCCGGGTACCTAGTTTACTATGATTTGGTAAAATGCAAGTTTTTGGCAAACGAGTAGTTTTTTTACCCCAATATCAAGAACCTATGAGTAATAAAAGCTGAGAAAAGTGTGGCGGAAGGCAAACATGAAGAAGACTTCCGATGGCTCTAAAATCAAATCCTACTTTACATCATATATATTTTAAATATGTGGAAAGATTTTTTTCCAGTGTTAACACCTTATCGTCCCACTGTTTTGTTATTCCCAGATTTCATTTTACCAGTTTTTATGCCCCGACCACGTATGTGGATCGGCCATATAATTTTACCCTTGTCCGTCCGTCCGTACGTACGTACGTCCGTCTGTCCGTAACACTTTGGTTAAGTTCTTGGTTAAGGTTCATAACTTGGATACTAGATGTTGGGGGTCAATGATATTTCACCACTAGATGTATCTTGGGTAAGGTGACACCACCCACTAGAAATTAGGTCACTGTGACCTATATTTTACGCATGAATGACTTTGGTTTAGTTCTTGGTTAAGGCCCATTACTCGGATACAAGATGTTGGGGGTCAATGATATTTCACCAATAGAAGGGTTTTGGATAGGACTACACCACCCACTAGAAATTAGGTCACTGTGACCTATATTTTACGCATGAATGACTTTGGTTAAGTTCTTGGTTAAGATCTATTACTTGGATACTAGTTGTTGGAGGTCAATGATATTTCACCACTAGATGGGTCTTGGGTATGGCTATACCACCCATTAGAAATTAGGTCACTGTGACCTATATTTTATGCATGAATGACTTTGGTTAAGATCTATTACTTGGATACTAGTTGTTGGAGGTCAATGATATTTCACCACTAGATGGGTCTTGGGTAGGGCTACACCACCTGATAGAAATTAGGTCACTGTGACCTATACTTTATGCATGAATCACTTTGGTTAAGTTCTTGGTTAAGGTCCATAACCCAGGTTATACACATGGGGGTCTATGATGATATTTCAAGAAAGGGAGGGCCATTCTGTGGCTCATAGGCAAATTTTCTAGTTTTAATAACTTTGCATCGATTTTGGTCTAGTCTGCTTGCCGACGGTTTAGTAAGAGTTTTCTGGTTTTCTTTAGACCCTAGTTTATTAATAAAGATTGCTACTAATTATCATCAACCTAGCAGTACGACACATTACAGTCTCTGAGCATTGGACAAATAAAATGTGTGGCGGAAAAGGAGTAGGTTCACCAACTTCCTTTTTTTGGTCCTAAATCAGGTCATATTTTAAAATTTACTTTTCAGATAAGACTATGGTGGATAATTAATATAGAATAATTGCTTGTTACAAAACAAAACCAATTTTAAAGTTTTCTGCATTATTGCGTTGCGTCATATTGCGACACTAAAATTGCCATTTTCAACAGTGGCGCAACTCATCGCCCACAAATATTTTGCTAAAATTTTACAAACACGTCATTTTCTTTTTGTTTCAACTAACATTTCGATGGGCGAAAATTGTGATTGAAAAACTGGTTATGGCCTAAATGTTAAAAAAAAATTTGCTAATTGAGACTATTTTTGAAGCGTCAGTTTGCTATACACCAAGAGCAAATAATTTCTCATTTAACACTGCTGTGATCTGCTATCCAGCTATAAATATACCAAGTTCGAGTAAAACCAATTTTGATAAATTGTGTATTTACAGGGCCAAATATGGGGATTCGTGACTCTGGTCCTTTAAACGCATTTGACAAACAGGAAGTAGACCTTATATGGATCAGAAAACATATCCAACTAAATATAAGCAGCCTCTGAAAAATAAGTTTTAAGCATGTATAAAAAGTGCGACGGAGCTTCGGGATACAGTCGGGCACAATAAAAACAATACACTAGTATCGGGGTCTAAATATCTGATTTATTTTGATTCGATTTTAAAATGCACATCCTTGAATGGTTTTCATTGCTCTTAAAAAATTTAGGAGGAACAGACGGATGGACAAAATTTAAAATGAAGGGCCCTTCTAATATACTATTCAAATCCTGCGAATCGTTTGGTCCATAATGAAGTCTATATAAGATAAGATAAGATAAATTTATTAAGTCCAATTAAGGGCCCAAGAGGGCATGATGACAAAACATAACAATTACAATTGATTGATATATATAAATATGCGTTCAAAATGGAAGCTCCTAGCTCAGAAATAAAATGGGTCTTTTATTATGCTTTCATCTTTCAAATTGTTGGTTGAATGCAAACAAAATACATGTATAAACAAATCATTTTTTTAAAAATTTTACAAAAGTTTTTTTCAAATCCTTTTTATCAAACTACAGCAATTTGTTCACATAAGAAATTTCATTAAACTGAAACCCATTTTTACCCCCATTGACTGTTTATTATAAAACATAACATTTTTAGATTTTTATTTATTTATATTTATAAATAGTAAATTCGTACATGTCACATGCAATCGAAACAGAAAAGTGGTCTTCAAACTCACTGAATAGTTCATATAACCTTGAACTTGAAGGCGGTGCTTCGAAAGGACGTTGACTTTTCAGTGTAAAGGAAACCCTAAGCTCAATTGTGTAATTTTTGACAAAAACATTATTTTTACGTAACAATATGATTTACAAACATGCATTAACTTCGTTGTTCCTTGTGCATACTATATAACGGAGTTCAACGTTCGAGTTAACATGTAAAAAACTTCTTTAAAACAAGTTCTTCATAATGTCTTTGGCATTTGTGGAACTCAATTTAACAAGGACTTTTGCTTGTTTTCATTACACTGTACTATTAATTTTTGTCATTTTCGGTATTCATATTACATGGCATACAGACAGACAGACAGGCGGGCAAAGTGAAAACTAAAAATGCAGGGCAAAAATCAAAAGAGATCTATTTGCTATAAAACCCTATTCCAATTACAGTGCCGAATCCAGAAATTTCGAAAATGTCGTAAAGGGCGGGACCACTTACTGGCTAAGAGGGGACACTTACTTGCTTAGAGGGGGCCACTTACTGACTAAGAGGGGGCAACTTTGATCATGCTTCGATTATTATACCTATATAGCCAACCAAAGGGGGGGGGGCTGCTCCAATCTGGATCCGCCCCTGATTCAGATTGCGCTGCAGAGAATATAATACCGGTAAGCAAAAGAAGGAATATATATATATATATATCTATCAACAGGAAGTAGATGTGTAGAACTACATGTACATGGAAACTTCAGTAGATTTAAGTAGGTGTTTGTAAATACTACCTTCATTACTAGTACCAAATAAATGTAAATTGATTTTTTTTTTCAAAATCACCGACTTCTTTAAAAAAAAACCTTGAACTCGAGGATGGTGCAACGAAAGGACGTTGACTTTTCAGTATAAAGGAAGTACTAACTTAATTGTGTATTTTTTGACAAATACATTATTTTTGCGTAACAATTATTTCAATATGCTTTAACTTCTTGTTCCTTGTGCATTCTATAACGAGATAACATGTAATAAAAAACTTGTCATTGATAAAAAAAAACTTAATGCGTGTCATTTGTGGAACATAGGGTGATACCGGCTTTTGTCATGTTTGTTGGTCCAAAAAAAAATTACCTATCCATGACTCTTAACAAAGAGACGGGCAATAGGTGGAAATGGTAGACATTAGTCTGTTGTCTACTTTTTTCCGTATTGTTTAACTTTTTTTTGGGTAAAAACTCATACTCCGTTAAATTGTTTGGACTGTCCTCAGTTTGCCAGTTGTTAATAAAGGTAATAACAGAACTACCGAACTTGAATTATCAATCTCATTGTCCAGAGAAAATGACAAAAACGAATCAGTCATACCGCAGAATTGGTGGATCGCAATGGTCCTGACTTGGTACATATAGCTGTTTAATACCACTTGAGGAACTAAATTTTAACATGGACTTCTTACATACTTTCTTAGTCCTCTTCGTGCTAAGTAACTTATTAAGCCTTGACTGGGGACCTCGAACTCTGTCTGTCTGCTGCCGTTGTCAGGACCATGCCCCTCATCCAATCTTCATCTCTTTTTCAACGTCCACCACGTTTCCTTTGGTATTGCTCTAATTCGCTTTCTAGGTGGTGTCCGTCTCATTGCAATGCTAGGTATGTCAGAAGTCTCCATTCTGAACATGTGACTAACTTATTTCCCTCTCCTTTCTTTTAAAATACGTGTTGATAGAGGTACAGTCTTGATTCTTGCATACAGTTCCGTGTTTATATTTTTCTGAGGTCAAAATTCGTCGCAAACATTTAGTTTGGAAGGTGTCAAGTGACTTTTATGACACAGAGATCCATATAAAAGGACAACAATAATGTTTGTTTTAAAAAAATTTCAGTTCAGTTTTCGGACTTGATTTTACTTAATTTCCAGATTTTCCTTCGGCTAGTAAAGACGAATTTTGCTTTTGATATTTAACAAGGACAACGTGATGTTTTGCTAATTGGTATATCCCGCTATATCATGTCGATATGTTTTATCCCCCCTCTGCGACGACATGTCGTGGGCATAAATTTTTACTCATATGTTCGTCCGTACGAATTTCCGTCAAGCTTTTCTAAGAAACCGTATAGTAGAACGATTTGAAATTTGAAAGGATTGTGTCTTTATTGCGATTGCGACTTTCAGACATGTCGGACTTCTTCTTGCTGTTAAAACTGGGCCGATATAAAAACTTATGTGAAAATTTCCGTCCGTCAAGAAACGATACACGGGAATAAAATGAAATTCGTAAGGTAGTTTAGAATGATAAACTGTACGTGCTAAGTGATTTTCAGACCTATTAGACATCTACTTACTGTTCGGGCCCCTACGCGGGCCATATGTCTCCCTTGGACACATTTCTATTTCGTTTCATTTACTGAGTGTTTTTAGTCCAAACATACACACAGACAGACGAACAAAGTGAAAACTAAAGGGCGTCTACATCCAAGATGCTGAGGAATCTTTTTCCTATTTATTAACCTATACTGATATTTCAACGGTATTGCTTCGAAGAATACAGTAAGTAGTAAGTAAAAAATAATGAAT
The DNA here is from genome assembly GCA_963971305.1 of Arcuatula senhousia. NCBI lineage: Eukaryota > Metazoa > Mollusca > Bivalvia > Mytilida > Mytilidae > Arcuatula > Arcuatula senhousia. The sequence goes on from OZ020306.1 coordinate 47,026,067, forward strand.
AAAAGTGGGTATCAAATACAAACATATAAACAGGAAGTAGATGTGTTGAACCACGTGCATGAGAACCGTAGTGGAGTTAGTATAGGCATTGATAAATACTATCCACATATCATATCAAATATATACAAATTAAAAGGGAGTAATTGCCGCATTTCATATATGAAATCCTCGATAAGTATATATTTATTTCTATAATTTGATCTTATATTGATAACCTGGTACAGATGTACCTAGTCTTTCATAAATACGGATTAAGGTAAAATCCTTTTTTACGAGGTAAATAATGCCAAATAGAATACATTGTTTGTTTCCTGTTTCTTGCTGACAAAAATAGGGAAGATAGGTTAGCATTTACTTTCACATTAAAGCTTTAGTAAATGTGGAGACTAGAAGATTTTAAGCTTTTATGATGCTTAAGCAACAATGACAATACAATTTTAAGAGTAGGCATAAAAAAACGGGGAAAGGGGGAAGATAGTGTAACAGAAAACATACATTATACTTTATTTGGCCTTTGGAAAAAAAAACTTCACGTCAAATAAAGGAAAAGATTTGATTTCACGAGGTCATTGACAACAAAGGATGAACTGACTCTATATGATTATTAATCCTTTGTATCATATGACAAGGATTTAATGCTACGCTGTCAACTAATGCCGATGTGGCCACAAAAGACCGTGATTAGATAGAAGTTTTTCACGTCATTGGCGACACTGGTACTGCAGATGAGATGTTTGGTTTCTTTGTATTTCCATCTACTAGATCGTTTATCATCATTTTATCTCTGATGTTTGCAAACTGTATCCTTTGAAGGAAATTGATAAGAAGCAATAACAAGATATATTATTTCCTTTTTTTACGAGCGATGGCTTCTAATAAGTATATGTTTTCTTCTGATGTTTTGGCCTCCTTCTTGGAAATGATAAATTGAATGAACCATATTGGCGACAAGTAGCAAATGTCCGTGTACTAGTTTCAAGAAAGCAGCAAAGAAAAAACATTGCCAATGTCTGAGACGCAGATTTGCAGCGTTTATATGGCTTCCTATCAGTAGAAACATAGTTTATCAATTTTGTTTTATGGCTTTGATTTTAATTTAAAGAAAGTTTACTTTGTATTCTTTCTGAAACAATAATTTACGTTCTGCGTTTTATATAACCTCTCCCAGCATTCCCCATTCTTAAATCTGAGTTTTTCACATCATTGGCGACACTAGTTCTGCAGATGAGAAGCATGGCCCCTTTGTATGTCAATCTACCAGATCGTTTATCATAATTTGCGAACCGTTTTCTTGAAGGACATTGAAAAGAAGTAATAACGAAATATATTTTTCCTCTTTACGAGATAATAATATGGTTTTAATAGGTATATGCTTTCTTCTTATATCCTTTGCACGGCCATAGTGTAAAAATGCGTATTAGCGAAAATTCTAACTTGGCAGTACCCGTATAGAGCCTCATTATGATAAATTATAACAGTTGTGATATGTATGAAACCTAGGGAGCCCAAACTCTATGTTCAGAACTTTTTAAGCCTGTACAACAATTCTGGACAAAATGGCAGGCCCCTAAAGTTGTACAGAAAGTCAAAATCTCAAAAATCGATTTTCCCGTTCTGACTACTATCCATGGATTGCCCGTCATCGGTTTAGTATTTTAGGTACGACAAAAAGCTAGAGCTCAAAAGAAGGAGAAAAGAAAGGAAAAGAAGAAAAAAGAAAGAAAGGGGGAAAAGAGAGAAAAATCAGTTGCTTAATCCCAAAAAAAAAAAAAAAAAAAAAAAAAAACAAGTCCGTGCGCATACTTTTACTTGCTGTGAACCCTGCGCGGTGACCTTTGGTGAACCGGATGGAAAATTTCTTCTCGAAATCATGTTCTATATTTATCCCTGATCATTAAAACGCTAAATTGTATTATTTTTACACAAATATTTTTTTGTCAAAACAATTTTCCCGTACCCACCCCTATTCCAACGATTTTTTCTAAAACCCGCGGCCGTCCATAGGATATGTTGACCCCCTACTTTGGAATTAGAATAGGATCAAATTTGCGCCAAGAAGAAAATATCAGTGGACTACACGTAGTTTCAAGAAAGCGATACAGCATTGCCTATATCGAAAACGCAGTTTTGCAGCATTAATTGGCTTTGTACAAGTAGACCCTGTTTACGTTTTCTTTTTATTTTCAAATAGTTTTATCTCGCTTTCTCGTTAGAAATTATTTTTCAAAATTCAATGTCTTCTCATCTCTCCTTTTTAGCATTCAATCAAATTCGTGTCCTCTCGGGAAAACCTCTCCTTCAATCAAATTCTTGTCCTCCAGTCACGGGAATTCGCCCATGAGTCTGTATCACTCATTGACAGATGTGATTTAAAACCCTCATGCATATAAGTACTTTCAAGAAATGGATACAGAGGGGTGTTTCGAAATTAGAGGCCCCCTTTCCTTTTTTTCTGATTTCGTTTCGTGCACATGTTTGAATTCGTAAATTGTTCTTCGGTACATAAATTGTACATGCAATCCTTCCACTTGATTCACCATACCCCTGTTTTCCGTATATATGTTATCATACCAATAAATGAACAGTAACGCGACCTTGTCACCAATTTAGAAGATATCTTTGAAGGACCTAAACTAATTTTGTCCTGGTAATCCGCATTTTTTACTGATTCATGTCAATAACATACAGAAGACCACGTTGGAGAAAAAGATGCTTTCATAGAGGACGTTATTTACTTCCAAAACACGTAAACAAGTTATTGCCGATGGTACTTCATTAACAGAAAATTACTGGAATAAGAAATTGACTTCTGATCATGAGAGGTTTCATAGAAATCAAAAGCTCCTGCATATACAATAAAGTGCCTTTACTTAAGCACCCAGCTAAGAAGTACATAGGTACGCAAGAACTTCAAAACAAAATTTGAAAATATTCGGTAGAGAAGAATAAAACGAACATTTCATAGTTTTTGGTTCTATTCACAATTACAAAATAGGAGCTCTTGTGCAGAGCTTTATCCCGCCGTGGGCTCCCTCTCTTTAAGAACCCTGTAACAACTGCAAAAACTTTATTAAGCTGGGTGCTAAATAGTGTTTAAACTTTAAAGTTCTGTCCCAGAAACATATTTTGTGGTGTACAATTAGAACAAATTCTATGCTGAAACCCTTTCCGCCCTGATAAATAACAATAAACTGAAGTAATTGAAATTTTGTCACTATTTTGTTATTTAAAATCAGTTAATATATTCTATAACGGAGAAAATTGAGTGTCAATTTATATCTTGATAACTGAAATACATTTATCTATTAAATCCTTGGCGAAATTGATCTTATTTTATAACAGTTTTGTTACAGTATTCTATAACATGTTTAATGGGGCAACATAAATCTGGCACTCTATGGGTATATGGCACGCCATATTTATATTTATTCCTCTTTAAAGATATCTCATAAAATTTATAAGATATCTCGTATACTTTATAAGATATCTTATCAAATATATAAGATATCTCATATAAATGGTAGTTTATAAGATATCTTATAAAACATATGAGATATCTTATAAAACATATAAGATATCTTATAAAACAAATAAGATATCTTATAAAACATATAAGATATCTCATAAAGTTTATAAGATATCTTATAAAGATTATTAGATATCTCATATAAAATAATTTATAAGATATCTTATAAAACTTATAAGATATCTTATAAAACTAATAAGATATCTTATAAAGTTTATAAGATATCTCATAAAGTTTATTAGATATCTTATATATTTTATGAGATATCTTATAAGTTATTTTTTATAAGATATCTCATAAAGTTTACGAGATATCTTATAAACTTTATAAGATATCTTATAACTTTTATTAGATATCTTATATGTTTTATAAGATATCTTATATGTTTTATGAGATATCTTATATGTTTTATAAGATATCTCATATGTTTTATAAGATATCTTATAAACTCCCATTTATATGAGATATCTTATATATTTAATAAGATATCTTATAAAGTATATGAGATATCTTATAAACTTTATAAGATATCTTATATTTTTATAAGGCCTCTTTAAAGATATCTCATAAAATTTATAAGATATCTCATATACTTTATAAGATATCTCATAAAGTTTATAAGATATCTGATAAACTTTTTAAGATATCTTATAAACTTTATAAGATATCTTATAAAAAATAATTTATAAGATATCTCATATACTTTATAAGATATCCTATAAACATTATGAGATATCTTATAAACTTTATCAGATATCTTATTAACATTGTGTTTAGTAGATATCTCATTTTCTTTTAAAGATATCTTATATAGTTAATAAGATATCTTATAAAATTTATAAGATATCTCATAAAGTTTATAAGATATCTTATAAAGTATATGAGATATCTTATAAATTATTTTTTATAAGATATCTCATAAAGTATATAAGATATCTTATAAAGTTTATAAGATATCTTATAAACTTTATGAGATATCTTATAAAGTATATGAGATATCTTATATACTTTATGAGATATCTATAAAGAGGAATAAATGTAAAAACGGCTTGCCGTATGGGTACGTACCTTTTTAAACATTTATAGGATATGAAGTGCGAGGGTCGGTTCATTCAATGTACTTTTATATAAGAGAAATATTTTATAAAGTGTTCCAGAATAGTTAAAGCAAAGCTAAAACATCGTGAGGAATGTACGATTATAAATATCACTGCCTGATAAACCAAAATCAATATTATTTGAGCTGTGGATTGTGTAAGAGAATGCCACAGTAAGGAAGTGCACCATAGATACCCCGCACCCCGAAACAGGCAATATGTGTCAGGGTGACAAGTTAAGAATAGCTTAAGGCATACAATTTGTCAGATTAAGCAACATTGTCATAATCTTTCTCATATAAGATTTCTGAGAAAATTCGACAAAAACTTTTGTGTGAACGTACAGACGCAAGTACAACGTACAAGCATGCATGAGAAATACTGCATGCGAGGTGGGGATAATATTGTGCACAATGACACTAAAAGAATGATGCCAATTACTAGTATATAATTATTATCCACTTGCATATTAAAATCTACTAAGTAAGTAGAGCTTCAAATAAGATGAGGCTTCTTTCGTCAAACAATGACAAAACGAATTTTTCGTCAGAGTCTCCCCCCAATAGCACTGTCTGGCGGAGAATATAGATATCAAAACAGAGCAAGTTCAAAAGAGCGACATAAGGTAGACTTTTTCTTAAAATCGTACATGAGATTTGCAACAGTAAACATTATTTAAAGAAAATACAAATAGAAATTTTGTTTGATAGAACTACGAGGACGGTTATCTTTATCTTTAACTAAAATATGTCTCTTATTTTTTTTTAAGTTTTGAGGTTTTGGTGTGAAAGAAAATTTGAAAAATCTTGATTTTTTAAAATATTTTATGATGTCTTGAAAACGGCCTTAAAAGCACACTTTTTGACTAAACATTCTTATATCATCACTGGCATATACTTTTTACAAGTAAGATTTGCTCAGAATCCACCAATATGGAAACTTTGACAGAAAACTGATTTTGAAAGTTGATAGTTTTAGGAACATTACATCAGAATAGGCCAAAATGATGAAATTTATGGAAAATGGTCAAAATATGACTTTTTCAAATGGCTATAGCAAATTTAAATGCACACGGACATATTGTTTCTGATTAAATTTGGTTTTCCTATGGTCTTAGCATTTTAAAAATGGGTCAAAGACAGAAATGGCCGGATTTCGTTTAACAACAAGTAGGTTAGCGACAGACCTGAAATCACATCCCACGTTATGGGAGCCCATGTTGATGCTGCATACCTAATATCAAGAGGTTGTGATTAGTAGTTGCTAAGAAAACTGTTACGAAAATTTTCTACTATTGGACATTATTGTCAAAAATTAACTAAGTTGGTAAACAGGAAGTAGGTGAGCGACAGACATGAAATAGCATCCCACGTTATGGGACCCCACCCTGATGCTGTATACTAAATGTCAAGTGGCTGTGATTAGTAGTTGCTGAGAAAACTGTTACAAATTTTTTTCTACCATTGGACATTATTGTCAAAAATTAACTAAGTCGGTAAACAGGAAGTAGGTGAGCGACAGACCTGAAATCACATCCCACGTTATGGGACCTCACCCTAATACTGTATACCAAATATCAAGTGTCTGAAATTTATAGTTGCTGAGAAAACTGTTACGAAAATTTTCTACTATTGGACATTATTGTCAAAAATTAACTAAGTTGGTAAACAAGAAGTAGGTGAGCGACAGACATGAAATAGCATCCCACGTTATGGGACCCCACCTGATGCTGTATACTAAATGTCAAGTGGCTGTGATTAGTAGTTGCTGAGAAAACTGTTACAAATTTTTTTCTACCATTGGACATTATTGTCAAAAATTAACTAAGTCGGTAAACAGGAAGTAGATGAGCGACAGACATAAAATCGCATCCCACGTTATGGGACCCCACCCTGATGCTGTATACCAAATATCAAGTGGATGTGATTAGTAGTTGCTGAGAAAACTGTTACGAAAATTTCTTTCCCGCCTGCACGCCGCCCGCCCGCCCGACATTCACCATTTTATAACCCGGATTTTTCACTCCGTGAAATCCGGCCAAAAATGTAGGTTTGGGAAAAAACTTGATAATGGAAAATTTTGACCCTTCAGAAGAGTACATACTCAAAAACATACAGGTAAATGTCGCTATTGTGAAAAAGCGGAAATGTCACTGTTAAAAAATGTCCGTGTTTGGAAAGACCGGTTTTGTGTATAAGTCATTCAATTCCAAACAACCGTTCAAAGAGGAGTTGTGTAAGATACATAAGATATTGTTTATATGCAGAAGATGACCTTTGCTAATAAATTTTTATTCTGGTGGGTTTGCAACTTAAAATACACTGCAATTGTCCATGTACTGTGGGAAAAAAAAAACAAAAAACCAGCTTCACATATTTTTATGCCCCGCCAACTTTGTTGGGTGCTTCAGTTGTATGCTCTTATATATTTTCGAGTACTGGAATATGTATTGGAAAGACAAAGTTTACATACATGTATTTCCAAAATTTTACAACGTTTGGCTATTTCTTTAAAAAATGATAAATTTATCTGTTTGGTCATTGTTGTAATATTTTTTGGCTTCTGTTTTTGTTTTATCATATCAATTCGTATTATATTCATATCGATATAGTTTTTCGGTCCGTTCGTCCGTCCGTCCTTCTGTCTGTCACACTTTAGTTTTCCGCACTTTTTTCGACATCGTTGCATATATTCAAAAGATTTTTGGTGGATGAGTTTCAGGTCAAGTTTGAGTTTATTCCGGTCTTCGATTTTGACCTAAATTACTATTACGGCCATTGAACTTAGCAAATTTTGTAAAAATAACGGTTTTCCGCATTTTTCCCCACACCCTTGCATTCATTCAAAAACATTTTGGTGAGTCTACCATGATGAGTTTCAGGTCAAATTTGAGTTTCGTTCCGGTCGACTGATTTCGACCTAAATTACGGCCCTTGAACTTAGTAATCTTTGTAAAAAAAAAAAAACAGTTTTCCGCGGCACTTTTTTTTCAACATCCTAGCATATATTCAAAAGATTTTTGGTATATGAGTCTACCATGATGAGTTACAGGTCAAATTTGAGTTTCGTTCCGGTCCACTGATATTTGCCAGCGGGGCATGAGTGTCATCTTGACACATTTCCTTATTTCTACTTTCACTTTACCAAGAAATTAGATTCTATATAATTGTCCATAATTCCTGGACTTTATACACCAAAAAACCTGTCTGAACATACACATTTAAATTACCCTTAATATCATTGGTATTAGCCAGCTTTACTATGATTTACATCTTCTTTTATAGAACAGTAGTTTTTTTCAGCAAATGGTAGTTTGAAAGGTGCTCCTACGCATTGGTGAACAACAGCAGTACAGAAGGAAGCGGAAGCAATTCTACTTTCACTTTGATCTATTGACATTTGACAACAAATATAAACAGTCGCAAATTTCAGAAGAATGGCTAAGTCAAAGAAGAAAATAGATGTTTTAGAAGCCATAGGCATATCTTTGAGCTCTATTGACACAGAAACTACGGTTATTATTGTTTTTTTCTAGGATCAAAATGTTTCTTATAAAATATTTACCCCCCACCCTAATTTTGGTCTATGAGTATGAGCACATCTTGGGGCTAAGGATTCAGGTCGAACTATCATTCAATTACTTGAGTCATCTGAACAGTTTGCCATGAAATGTTTCTCTAAAATGTAAGGTAGATGGAAAGGGTTAGTAATTAATAGAATCCTTTCCCATGTTATACTGTGGATTCATTTATCTTCATGGGTATCAGTTTTGACACTTTTTTCCCGGAGTTTCTAAAAGAAACCAACATAAAATTTACACTTTGTTGAATTCTTATAACATAACATAACATAACATATAAAACATAACATAACATAACATATAAAACATAACATAACATACATTGTAACACAACATAACATACATTGTAACACAACATAACATACATTGTAACACAACATAACATAATAACATAACATTATTTTTATTACCAAATCAGGAGCCCACTTGTATGCTGCCAATAGAAACAAAAAAAATGGTACCCAATGAAAAAAAAATGAAACCACAGTATACTACACAAGCATAATAGTTCATTTATGTCATGGTAATTTGGTTTTTGAGGAACAAGAATTTATTATGTCCAAAAGACATGATGGCCCACTTTGCAGGCCTGTCAAGTTTTTATGAGCTGCTTGCGTGAGATTTGCTAAAAAATTGAAAGATCAAAGGAAAAAATTAAAAGATCAAAGAAATTTGCCACCAAATTGCTGACTAGATGCGTGACACTTGAAAGGTCTGACTTTGTAACATGTTGGATGTATAATTTTTTGACAAATTTATTTTGTTCATACCGTGATGCCAATGTGAACAAGAGGCTCTCAAGAGCCTGAATTGCTCACCTGAATTACACAGGTACATATATTTGTAGATATTATTGCGCTTAACCATATGCGATTTAAATTTCTGAAATATCTTGATTAGTTTTCAAGATATTGGGCTTAAAAGTAAATTTTGAAAAATTAGGAAAAAGAAAAATAACCCCCACATCAGCAGTCAGATCTTTTCGGAAATTTCAGGACAGGTAGGTCTTAATATGCTGATCACTTTTGATTCTTGCACAATTTTGATATCTAAAACCATTTTTGAGTTATTAACAAAAAATGCAATTTACCCCTAAGTTCTATTTTTAGCCATGGCAGCCATGTTTTTTTACAAATAAAAAATCTGAACGAAAGAGTTGTAGCATATGAGCTATTAAACAAGTGTGCCATGTTAAGATGCAGTTGGTTTTACCGTGTCAAACAAGTTAATCTTTGAAATTCAGGGGAAAAGTAATGAAAAATGGTAAAATTTGATGCTTTAAGGGCCATAACTCCTAAAAGAAATGGTTCTACAGCTTTGACCTAATTACGTGAAATGTAGATCTTGATGTGCTCAATCATATGCAATTTGAATTTTTAAAATATCTTGTATAGTTTTCAAGATATAGGGCTAAATAAGTGCAAAATTTTGAAAAAATCCAGAAAAAGGGCAATAACTCCTACATCAGTTGTTGGATCTTCTTGAAAATTTCTGGGTAGGTAGATCTTGAGGTGCTGATCACTTTTACTTTATAACAGAATTTTGATATCTGCTTCCATTTTTTAGTTATTTGCAAAAAACTGTAATTTGACCCCTATGTTCTATTTTTAGCCATGATGGCCATGTTTTTTTACGAATCAAAAATCCGAACGAAAGTTTTGCACACATAATGCCATTAAACAACTGTACCAAGTTTGGTTGCAATTGGACTTAATTAACGTTTGAAAAATTGTTTACAGACGATGACGACGACGACAACGGCGACGACGGACGCTAAGTGATGGCATAAGCTCACATGGCCTTTGGCCAGGTGAGCTAATAAAAGTTCCTTTATGGAAAAGTAACTTATACCTGAAGGACAGAATTAGGCATACTTGATTAGAGACAGATGGATAAATAGACAGACAGATAGTAACATTATATGTCCCTCTTCTTTGGTAGAAACCCCAAAATTTAAGAACAAAAATGTATAAAAATAAAAGGACTTGAACAGTGTACCATTGAAATTTTTATATGAGCGCAGCTAGTTTGTGGATGTATTATGGTATGATGCAGTCTGCGACTTAAAATGTCCAGTGGCATACAAAAACTTTATTATTAGATATAGATAAACAAAATTTAGTTACCTTTAGTATAATTTTAACAAAATAAAATAGGAGTGTGAAATACTGATAAATTTTTTTTATCATTGTTTATATAATGCTTTATTACACAAAAATCTCATTTTATTATTTAACCTGTGTTATCAAAGCATGGCTAGACATGTGCTTGTTAAAATAGTTGGAACCTTTTATCCAAAATTTATCACAAGTACATGTAAGTGCATTTAGGTAAACAACATTTTATCATGTTACATATTTAAAATACATGTAATAATTCATAAACAATGATAATTTTTTTGCTCAAGGCTTATCTAGTCCAGATTTGAAAAGTTAATTTGTTTAATGGATTTATGTCAATGTTCTAACTTCCATACTTTCAAATGTATGCTGACAATTTCAATTCATTTGTTTATTACTAGATCAGGGTCTTTCTCTGTTCTAATAATTTTAGAATTTAAACCTTTTTGACAAAAGCATCTCAGATGAGTTTCAAGCAAATGCAATTTTGAATTTTAATTTGCATTTGCATTGGTTCATTGATTTTTCACAACAAAAAATCCACAATTTTTTATTGCCTGGTACTTCGGTTTAATTTTCTGTGTTTAAAAGATGTTTAAATATTTTGCAGTCATGACCTTTTTTGTTATCTAAAATGACTGGTTGAAAAGTGTCCCCATCAGTCATTGACCTGTACTACATATTTTACAGAGTTTTGATGAAATTAAGCCAAATCTATTAAATTGTTCTGAATATGTTATATTTCCAGAAAATTGAACTGATTTTTGGTCAGATATCTGTTTTACTGTTACAGTAGTCTGCAAAATTGGCCACCAGCCCCACAGCAATGCCTGTTAAAAAGGCTTTGGGGGCATGTAAAATATGTGTAGTTGAATGCCCGTCTGCCTTGTAAAATTTTCAAAAATGTAGTATGGGTATATTTCTTTTGTAGGCCTTTTTAAGTTTTCTGAGGGCTTGCTGGTTTGAAAAATAAACAAGCCCAACTAGCTTGTGCTGTGAAATTTTTGGTCAGATATCTGTATTACAGCCATTTTTTAATGTGTTGATCATAGAAGGCAGTGGCTGATCCAGAGGGGGGGGGGTCTGGACCCCCCCTTTCGTCGGAAAATTCTTTGATTTTCATGCAAAATTTGGGCTAAGATCATCAAATTATAATTTTGGACCCCCCCTTTTCTATCGAGGACCCCCCCCCTTTTCAAAAATCCTAAAACCGCCACTGATAGAAGGACTGGTACTTGTCCTCCTTTGAGAGAGTTTTCACAATGACTCAAGCCAATCATTTAATTAACCTTGAAAAAATCTAGATACCATATCATTTCAGAACTTACATATATCCAAATTTTAAACCCTAGACAAATAAAGATAAAAACATTTTTATTATAATCAGATAAATGACAAAGTCATATTATTATTTGTCATTCCTATAACATTTATAGTTCACTTTTACCTATTAAAATAGTACATTTCATTGATAAAATGCTGGAGAAAACAGGATTGTGTTTGAACATTGCACTATCAAGATTATTTAATCATGAGCCATGAACTTTTATCTCCAAGGGTTGTCTATTTCACACGTACATTGGTAAATATTAGTACTTTTATACTTGTGTATCTGTCAAACATTCCATTCAAACATGATCATTCTATTTTATTTAAATAAATTCTACTAAAAGAAGACTGAGAAATTATAAATTTTTGAAAGAACCAAGAAATTTACAAATAGGAATTGAAAGAATTGTCATTGAACCTGGACGGATTACATCCCTTTTAAAAAAGATATTCACTTATTTTTCTTTATCTTAGAACAAGAATGGATTTATAGGCTTTAAATCAATTCATGTTCATTTACCCCATATCCTTTCATAAATTATTTCTTAATTCCATATCATGGTCTAAGGGATATAACTCTATTTAAAAATGTTTTTTTGTTCTAGAGTACAGCAGGAAACTATACAATGCTACACCTAGACAAATATCCAGGAAAAGGGAAAGATCTACCTCCTGATTTTGTAAAATATTTCATTCCAGGTATATTATGATAAAAATAAATGTATATTGTATTGTTAAATCAATTTCATCATTTTTTACATTACTATTTTGCATCATAGCTGTAGTGTTCAAACATTTTTCAGCTCTACAACTTATCATATCTGTTGTAGGCCCAACATGTACTCATAGACAACATGGAACTATAACAGTAAATATACTTTGAACTACTTTGTCTGTGAGATTGAAAATAATTGTTATAGGACAAGATAAAATTATTTCTCAGAAGAGCACAGATATAAATAAGATGTTGGCTTGACATAGAAATTTAAAGTATCTGAATCTGTTGTTGTGCTAAAGCAACAACACAGGAACTGCTTTCTTATCCTGTGATCCTGAGTTCACTTTCATTTCGACTGCTGATTGCAATTTGGTTGTTATATCTGGTTATCTTTTTTTTTGGTGGGCTTTTTTTGTGATGATCCTGTCTACCAATTCATCTTAACATTTGAGGAATAACAACATTTGTTAACTTCATTGGCACAGCTTTATTTCTTTCATTTTTTGCAATAATTAAAAGATGAATGTATATTCCTGATAGTTCTATTAAAATTACCTTCATTTTTTTCATTTTAAGATCCTAAACATTTTGCAAAGAAGAAAAAGGGAAAGAAAAATGATTGGTTGAACTGTCAAAAGGAAACAGGACAGACATTTTCTCATTGGTTACGGAGAGGTCCACCCATGCCTTTCAGTAGATTAAAAACAATTTATCTCCTCCCTCTTTCATTCAATGAAGACCCTATCCCAAAAGAAATCATCGACCCATTAAGAGAATATGCAGAAATATTCTTCCAACTTGAAGTGAAGGTATTACCACCAAAATATTTAAAAGGAAAAGTTCCGGAGCGTGTAAATGATTATTCAGAGACTTATCAAGTAAATGCTTCCAAGGTTCTGGACGCCATGAAGCCTTTCATTCCATCAAATGCTTTTTGTGTTGCTGGGATAACCATGTGTGACTTGTACCCCAGAGATGAGTGGAATTTTGTGTTTGGGTTGGCAAATATGGGTGGAAAATCTGGGGTTTACTCTTTAGCAAGATATCTCAGCAATTTTGGTGAGAACCAGACCTCAGTTTATGAACCCGAGAGGTAAGAATTGTAAATATCATAAAAAATATTAACAATGATTTGGTACCCAAATGCCATTTCACATTTTAATCTCTTTAATATCATTTATTTAAGTAATTATATAATTTTCTTTAATTATGAGACAAAACACACTACCTATATCGCATAATTAGACTATTTCGCATACCTAAGGCTATATTGCATGACCTATATCGCACCCCATCACAAAAAATACATAAGTAATTAAAAAATCTTAGAATGTAAATATGTGATATAAAGAATATAAAATGGCAACATCTGTACCACATGCTGTATAAATCTTAAGCTGGCAACCGGCTCCCTACTGTTCAGATAAGGAGCCGGTATGACCCAATGATAAAATTGATATGATTGGGTATCATCCCATTGGTAAAAAGTTGTCAGTCAGAACTTATAAATTAGCGTTAATTAATGGTGTTTACTTATCTAAAGATATACGATTAAAAACGATATGAATCAATTCACACCTAAACGTCAAACGATAAGGAATTTCTTTAATCTTTAACTTAATGACGAGAAATGTTTGCATAGCTAATTAACAGTTAATTAACGAGCAGCGTGGATAAGGCAAGAGGAATGATTTTAATCACATGATAATACCATATTTGTTAAAGTCTCGTATAATCTCACAAGTAAAAAAGTTTACTTGCAAAATCGGGTCATACCCGCCTTTATCTTCAGATAACAGCGGGGTACCAGCCTATATAAATCTTAGACTTTTATCACCATTCTGGCTGATGGCCCTTAGAGTGATTTAGATGTCTGGGGTTTTTACAGCATGTGGGACAGATTTGGGCATGTAAATATTCAATATATATCTTGCAATCACAAAAATGACATGCAAAGTGGGTGGTATAAGGGTACAGTTTTATTTGTAGAACTTTATTGCCTCAATTAAATTACTTTGATTAGGTTCTATTCAGAAAAACTAAAAATGAAAGTTTTATAATTGTCCAAAATCTAAACTAAAGCAATCAACTTTGCTTCACCTAACAAGTTTGGGTTATTAAAGACTTGTCAAAATTGCTCTAGAATAGCCATAACATTGAACAGATAAATATCATATGAATATGAAGAGCATAAATTACAACAAAAAATTCAAATCAGGACCAAAACTATAACTAAGAGCAATCTATGGTAGATATAGGAAGAACCTTCTGGTTAAGGGGATACGTTAAGTTAAAATTGACGTTATCGATAAAATTTACCTGTGAAACAGAAAAACGTCCATTTCCGATTTGAAACGCAACGTCAATTTTACTTGAACAGCGTTGAACTTTAACGTTATTGTTTATCTTTGATGTAAATTCTTAAAAAAAGATGATCCATGACCTATGACAAAATATATATCGTTGTTTAGAGAAAGATTTGGACTTTCTTGTGTTAGTTTTTGGTCGAAATGTAATGAAAAAATTTTGTTTTAATCAATGGAGAATAACAAAATTTTGAAAATATTTGATCTTTTCCCATTACTTCTATACAAATTTCCCGCCAAAAACGATGATTTCAAATTGAAATAACTTGAAAAATCGATCCATGACCCCGTATTTCAAATGAATATTTCAATGTGTCATGATATTACCTGAATTCATGCAAATTTGTTTTGAAAAGTAAGATGGTCGACCAAAGTAACGTATCCCCTTAAGATAATTAAAAAAAAATATTATGAAATATATCAGATTAGCAACCATATTTACACTCTTTGTTACTAGTATTGTATTTTTTTTTTCAGAGAAAAAGAACGGACAGCAACAATCATCAAGAGGGCCTGTAAAACCATGTGCCATGAGATAGGCCACATGTTTGGGATGTCCCACTGTATATACTTTGAGTGTATCATGAATGGGTCCAACCATCTAGAGGAATCAGACAGTAGACCCATGTTCCTATGTCCTGTTTGTTTGAGGAAGTTACATTTTGCATGTAAATTTGATATTCAGAACAGATATGAACAAATGTATCAATTTTGGAGTTCCCATGGAATGAAGGAAGAGATGGATTGGGTTAAAGAAAGACTAGATACTTTGAAAATGTAAAATAAAAAGAAATATTTAAAATCTTTATTTTTTTATGCTGAAGTGAAAGCAGTGATATTGTTAGAAATTCAATAGTCACATATTTATTATAATAACTTATAGGTTGGCTTGATAGGTTTTAAAATTTCAAACTTCAAACACTTATAATGCTTTGAATATTTATTAATTATTGCAAGTAATATGACTAACAATGTAAAATATTCATGTGGTTTTTATGACAAGATATCTATAGTTAATAATTTATGGTCCAATTAATTGCACCAAGCTGGGTCAAAAACCAAAGGATAAAACTGGCCTTCCATTTTCTGGCCCTGAAAGAATAAAAAAAGATCCATGTGTAGATACATATAAGCTGTAACAGGAAGTAGATATATGACAGGTTTAGAAAGTCATAAAAAGTCAAAGTTTAATAGAAAATAATTAGATGTGGAATAATTGTATGCCACACAGCCCACAATCAAGCGGCAATTCAGAAAAACCACAATGGACAACAGCCAGCAACAAGCATTAAGTCGCCTTCAGTATAAGTAACTGCGGTTTCATAAAATTTCAACTTTTTTGAGAGAAAATGTTGGTTACAGGAAAAAGATATGTGTCAAATCTGAAATGGAGACTACAGTATTGGAGCCAAAAATAAAGTAAAATCACAAATGCATGTGACGAGTAAATGATGAGAAAACTGTTAAAAAAGAATGTGTTGCAGATGGATAGACAAAAGGGTAGACAAAGTCAAGCCATAATTGATCTACATGTATTTTCTTTAATTAACCTCAATTATTCTATAATTTGTTGTCTCTTGTATGTTTTAGCTCACCTGAACCAATCCATGTGAGCTATTGCCATCACTTGGCGTCCGTCGTCGTCGTCGTTAACTTTTCTTTGAAAATCTTCTCCTCTGAAACGACTGAAGCGATTGCTTTGAAACTTTGCACACTTCATCTATGGGATGTCCTCTACCAAGATTGCACAAATGGTGACCGCCGTCTAAACAACATGGCCGCCATTACTAAAAATAGACCAGGGGGGTCAGACTACTGTTTTTGTCAAAAAGTATAAGAGATAGATGAAATCTTATGCCAAGCTACTGCTTCAGCATCAAAAGCTCTACAAAAGTCTGCATTGAGTCGAAGTTGTCAGATGACCCCTTATAGGAGTTACGGCCCCTTAAAGGTGAAAAATAGCATTTTTTCATGTTTTTGGCCTATTGAATGAAAACTATGACAGATAGAGAAAAGTTGTTGCTTGCTTAAATGTTCAGCTCATTAAGCCCTACAAAAGTCTCCATAGGGTCGAAGTTGTCAGATGACCCCTTAAAGGGGTTACAGCCCCTAAAATAACGTTTTTTCATATTTTTGGCCTATGGAATGAAAACTATAGCAGATAGAGAGAAGCTGTTGCTTGCTTAAATGATCAGCTTATATAGCTCTACTAAAGTCTCCATAGGGTGGAAGTTGTCAGATGTCCCCTTATAGGGGTTTCGGCCCCTAAAATAACGTTGTTTCATGTTTTTGGCCAATGGGATGAAAACTCATTATAGCAGATAGAGAGAAGCTGTTGCTTGCTTAAATGTTCAGTTCATTTAGCGCTACAAAAGTTTTCATTGAGTCGAAGTTGTCAGATGACCCCTTATAGGAGTTACGGCCCCTTAAAGGTGAAAAATAGCATTTTTTCATGTTTTTGGCCTATTGAATGAAAACTATGACAGATAGAGAAAAGCTGTTGCTTGCTTAAATGTTCAGCTCATTTAGCCCTACAAAAGTCTCCATAGGGTCGAAGTTGTCAGATGACTCCTAAAAGGGGTTACAGCCCCTAAAATAACGTTTTTTCATATTTTTGGCCTATGGAATGAAAACTATAGCAGATAGAGAGAAGCTGTTGCTTGCTTAAATGGTCAGCTTATATAGCTCTACAAAAGTCTCCATAGGGTGGAAGTTGTCAGATGTCCCCTTATAGGGGTTTCGGCCCCTAAAATAACGTTGTTTCATGTTTTTGGCCAATGGGATGAAAACTCATTATAGCGGATAGAGAGAACCTGTTGCTTGCTTAAATGTTCAGTTCATTTAGCGCTACAAAAGTTTTCATAGGCTCGAAGTTGTCAGATGACCCCTTATGGGGGTTTTGACCCCTAGAATAACATTTTTTCATGATTTGGGCCTATGGCTACAGAATAAAACTATAGTAGATGGAGAAAAGCTGTTACTTGCTTAAATGTTCAGCTCATTTAGCTCTAGAAAAGTATTTATAGGGTTGACATCAAGACCAGGTGAGCGACTCAGGCTCCTAGGAGCTTCTTGTTTTTAGTATAGGACACTTCAATTTTGAAATAAAAATAATTGAATGGAATTGAAGAACTTTGAGTTTAAAAAAAGGTTCATATCTAAAGAGTATTAACAAAATAAGGTGATTTCTATGAATTCCAAGTACAATGTATAGTCTTACAATTCAACTTACTTTGGGAATTTTGCTCCCTTTTAATAACTCCTCATCTGTATCAGAACAAACTCCATCAGCAAAATAATTCAGCACTGCTGCTCTTCTTGGCTTATCACTCCTGTTTATACAGAAGAAAGGGAAGAAAATTGTGTTAATAATAATTGAGAAAAAGATTTTAGATGTCTTCAAAGATGAAATATTATTTTTTGTTTTATTTTGGCCGTTAAACCTGAGACTCCGGGTTCTTTATACTGCTTCAGACAAAACATATATCAGAGTAAAAATTTTATATTTTTCTTCAGAATAATAAAACATACAACACAACTTGTGTTTTTTAATCTCAATGAAAAATGAGATAAAATTAATGCATAATCATAAAGACTATAAATTACTAAAAACTGAAAAAAAGGGTCTTCTTACAAAATGGTCAGGAAGGTTCTTGCCACCTTAAAATCAAAGTTTACTCTACAGACTTACATGAAAGTCTAATGTAAAATTCTATTTTGTACATTTTATATTTTGGGGATTTTAGCATTTACAACAATTTGTGGACAGACATACAGACAGGACAAAGTGAAAACTAATACAGGGCTTCAACGGGGCAAATACTTGCAAGTCATTTACTGGGTGAAACCCTATAGATTGGCAGTCCTGACATAATTTTATTCTTCAAACCTGTTGCTATAAGATCCATGGACCATCAAGGCATGGTGAAAACTGGCTTCCCCTTTCTTTAGCCTTGGACATACAGGTTTAAACTGGGCTAGTTCTTCCTCTGTTAAGATGGTCTACAATATAGAAAAGTACAGTGACATATACAGGAAAGTATTGAAGATGGCTAGTTGTATAAATTTTATTTCTCTAATTTTCATCCTATTTTAACTACTTCCAAGCCAGTTGTGAAAAAAATATTTCTTCTCTCTAGAGAATTTTTAGTTCTCATTAATTGATTGGTCAATTTTACAGTAGGCGTGGCCATTGCGACCAAAAACTGCAAGAAAAACATTCACCGATAAATATAGTTCCTTTAGACAGTCACAATATATTTTAGTTTACTTTTGATATTTTCTGACACAATTGTTATTATTATGTTATTATAAATTATGTTTATGAATACATGTATCATAAAAACCTAAATGTTTAGATTACTTTTATTAATTTGTAATTCTTGGTAAAGCGTAATAATATACTGACCAAATCAAAGGTTAGGAGAATTTAAACTTTTAACCAAAACGAATCTCCTTCCTAATTTGGTTTTCCGCAAAATTAGAGAAACAGCGTCTTACATCATTTCTCGTGGATTATCAGATTTCTCAATCTCGTTAGTTAAATCGACAGGGTCTCGAGCTTAAAATTCTATCATTTAACTATCTTGATTGAGAAAAAAGATAATCCACTCAAAACAATGTAAGAAGCTAAATATCTTTAAGAATGAATGAAACATTAACACATTGTCACCATCAATCTTAGCATAAAGGAAATTATTTTAATCCATAGTATCAATGAAGTATTGTTATGGGGGCTCTTTTGTCCATAGTTTATGTGCCCTTTTTTACTAAATTTTTGCCATTTTTTCGCTGCTGTTGTCATATTTGAGTGAGTGAGTTGGTGTTTTACGCCTGTGCAACGCTATATAGGTTATTTACAGGCGATTTGTCATATTTGAAATGTAATCTTGCTATTAATGCTCATAAATCATTTATTGATATGTATTCTGATCAAACCAATAACACACTGTCACCATCAATCTTAGTATAAAGGAAATTATCTTATTTAAAGTAAAATTATTCTTGAATGACAATTATTTTAAACAAATTTTATATTTTGCATTTTACAGTGACAGAAACTTACCACAATGTTATTGTTCTTACTTTGATGGATTCCATATCTTTAAAGTTAAAGTCTAAAACAGGTAAGGGCTCTCCATTATTTCTAGTCCAGCTAAAAAACAAGTAATACTGTGAGCGAGCTCACAAAAGGATACCCCCCGCTTCATATTGGACTCAAATATCAAGTCCAGTTATCTCCCCTCAATGATAACGAAGAGCAATACAAATTCTTCATACACATCTACAGATGATGTTCTTCCTTCATGTAAAGTTTCATCAAAATCCATCAAGCGGTTTAGAAGAAGTTGCGCTTAAGGGGTCTCATCAAAATCCATCAAGCGGTTTAGAAGAAGTTGCGCTTAAGGGGTCTCCGATTGAATAACGTATTAAAAAGTCTTAGTCCAATTATCTCCCCTGAATGATGTCAGAGTGCAATGAAAATTATTCATGCACATCTTCATATGATGTACTTCCTTCATGTAAAGTTTCATCAAAATCCATCACGCTGTTTAGGAGAAGTTGTGCTTAAGGGGTCTCCCATTTAATAATGTATTTAAAAAGTCTAAGTCCAATTATCTCCCCTGAATGATGTCAAAGTGCGATGAAAATTCTTTATGCATATGATGTACTTCCTTCATATTAAGTTTCAGCAAAATCCTTCAAGCGGTTAAGGAGGAAAAGCGCTTAAGTTATGTTGACAGACGGACGGACTGACAGGCAGACAGGGTGTTTCCTATATACCCCCCCAAACTTTGTTTGCGGGGGTATAATTAAGTTTGAAAATTAGTCCAAGAACATATTACTGCAGAAAGAACTTAAGTAGGAATGATCATTGTTAAAAACATTTGTTATTCAAACCAATTAGTTTCTTCAAAATTTATAGCTTAACAAATGAAATCTATAAAAGAAAATTGGGAAATTGATTCAGAATGAACTAGTCATAACTTCATACTTGGGTTATTTTTGAAGTGATAGTTTTCGTGATGTCAACACAAAATACCAGGATTTTCATTTGTTCTGATCATGTCTTCCGTTGATAATTTAAGGTTTGGTTTTGAATCATAGGCATACTCATTTTGATCTAAGACCAGTTGCAAGACAGTTACATGTAGCATTGAGCATTGGTCAGATTGAAAAATGTTGGCTGTTTTAAATTTTCTGAGGAATTTTAATTCTGTTGATTCATGGAAGCTGTGTCCCATACACTTATTCATTAAAAATGTATGAAAATCTTACTATATAGCTTTTAAAAATACCAGTATCTAAATTTTACATAGAAACTCATCAATCAGAAGATCATGCTTAGATATACCAGTTATCAGTTAAAAATAAAGAAAAAATACTGCTATAGTCTTACGTGTGTGATTTTGGTATGTAGTAGATGCCTCCATTTTCTTCATACTGGTCTTCAAGGGCGACATGAACCTGTAATTAAGAATTCACATATCTTTGTGATTATGCTATTTCTAGATCCAATTTGACAAAATCATCTTCAACATTGACACAAAATCTACATTTTCTATTGTGATGCAAGTTTAACAATTTTTATCATAAGTGAGTAGAAGAAAATTAGGAAGCACAGTTTTTCCAAGAATATGTGGCATGTAGATTCAATCTATAGAATTGAATAGTATGAAGTAATTTCATGCCTGTAACCCATAAACTTCCTGTGTTTCTAATACTTTATGATGTGGAGGACATATGTCTTCATCAAAGGTAGCAAATTGATTGACTTATAATTTTTCTTAATGAAAAGAGACATTTTCATGCAATATTGGATATAGTGTCTTATTTGACTGGATGATGTCAAAAATTTTCAGGACATCAATTATGCAATATGATTAACTCTGAATTACTAAAGTAAATTGTTACAAGTACTATTGCTTCAACAGGGGTGGATCTAGGGATCCCTCTTTTGTTCGAAAAAAGATATATAGATAAGGATGGCCAGTGTGGTGCGCCTACTTAGCCAGTATGTGGTCTCCCCGTTTTCCAAATTTCTTGATCTGTCACTTTTCAAAATTGTTATTTACACTTATCATCATAGGTGTTAATCCTCTCGGATCCTGCAGGAGCCTCTGGAAAATTTAAGCTATCTCCCGAGAAATAAATTACTCCCAAGTGGGATATCATTATCCTTCTTAACCCAAACTCACAGTTAGATGCATCATAGGTTTGGTTCTTGTCCAGTAAGAGTAATCTTGATGCCTGAAATATAAAACAATTTTAATCTTATCTTAAAAGTACAATTTTTTCCAACAAGTTTTGGATTACATAATTATCATTTATTAAAAATACAAATGTATAATATCCTATTATTTAAAAGATACACGTACCTTCAATAAATACTAAATATAATTTTAATTAAGCTACCAATTTTTGGAGAATACTTTTGGCTGATGCAAATTCTAAAGCCAATAAGCTAATATTTCTTCTACTTGTCTTTCAATATTGGCTGGTATAGTTACTTTATAAAACCCAAATCACACAAATGTATGTGATTTAAACATTTGTTAAACATTATTCTGTTATAGATTGAAAGTAAATTACATGTATACTCTCAATTCAGAAAATTATCAAACAACAAGTCAAATTCTTACTAGCAATACAGTGATGGGACAAAGCTATAATCACAAATTGGAAGTGTTAAGTTACAAGTTAACTACTGAAAGCTTGCTTTGGATAGCCAAAAAGTGGAGTCCTGTTATAAAGCTTTAAGGTGGAGTTCAACAGTGTGTAGTAGTCCTAGCTTTTAATCTGCACATGTAAGGAAAATGCAATAACCATGAATAACAAATTTACCAAGCCACAACCCCTCCATGTTTGGCAGGCTTAGCAAATAACTGGTCATGCCAAAATCTTACAGCTTTTTGTTGGTTAGGTACCAAGAGTTGAGATGCTGGTGCCTTAAAAAAGTTATGAACAAAAAAGTCATACCAAAGATGTCATATGTGCTATGTTTATGACTGTCGAAACATCGTGGCTTATACAATGTTAAGCTCTTGTACAGGTTAACTCATCACGTGTTTAAAGAGTTATAATTAGGTTTTTTTAACAACTGTTTTTGGCAATTTTTGCCAATTATTTTCAACTTTTCGTTTACTTGTATATTTCAATCTTTGTTCTGACTAAATCAATTTAAAAGTTGGTAGGTTTCCCTAATCAGAAAATTTATTAATATTCCAGATGCTCTGAGATGAACGAAATATAGTGGTGGCATTTTGTGAGGTGATAATGGTGCAAGTAGCAGTCTGTTATTAATGTTAAAAGTTATCTCCTGCTTTTTTTATTTGAATGGTGGGAGATCTCCTGCCATTGAATTCTGAAAGGTCAACGGGTATGCTGTTAACCTTTTGATTTAGCAATAAGAAAAGTACATAATAGCGTTTGATAAGAACAAGTCTAATGCATTTTGAGCTTGCAATGTACTTTTGTAAGTAATTTATTTCATATGTACGCATTGTTGTGTTTTTTTTTATCAAAGTGTTTTAAAAATATTTTCAATAATTAAGTACTCCTTTAGAATCAGGCAGATACCATTAACAGGGTGGCACATCGATAATAAATACACAAAAAAAAAAAATCAACAGAAGTAGGTAAAGCAACTCCAGTAAACTTTGTTTTGACCACTAAATTTTTCAGTCTATCTTGGGTTTAGGAGATATTACCAGTCAAACTTTAGTTACATTGTATAGTGAAAAGTACGGGAAAATTTCCCGCCATATTTTTTTCCTATATAATTAGTCAAAAAATATCTAGGCACCAATTACATATTAAGATGTAAAAACTGCATTGGGTTTGTTTTTATGGTAAAATGAATGCATCTATACCCCTAAATCTGAAATTGGAAATTATCGATGTGCCATCCCCTGCCTGATCCTTATGTGGAATAGTACTTAAAATAAATTCATTTTTTGTTTGGACAAATTCTTGTACAGCTTTTTTTGCCTATCCACAAATATTGCTGTTGAAGAATTTAAAGACTTGAACAGTTAATGTTGATTAGTGAGACGAACAATATTGTTTTTTTTTATCTTGACCTCCATCTCTTATTCAATCTTTTGCAACTTACGACAACTGTTGGCATGAAAACAAAATCATGGAACAACTTTGTCAATCTCCAATGTCCCAGAGAGTGTATCAATACATTATTAGGGTCTCCACTCTGGTTGGTGTGGTGTTCATACATCATATCAATACCAGGGTGTGTGTCTTCTCCCTGCAAATTAAGAAGAGGGTAAATATCACAATGGAATAGTGAGACATCTAATGGGACATTATAGAAAAAAAAATACAAAAAAACATTGGCAAGACTCAATTAAAAAAAATGCTGGAAATTGGACTTGATTTTCATTTGAATGTATTCAATAGCTGTGGAAAGTAATTATGTTTAAATCCCTTGAAGCTTTTCAAAAAATCATTTGAAACCATCATGGGGCAGACAAATGGAGGGACACTGAACAAAATTGGAGGGTATCACATCATAGCCGAATTGAGAGGTTGTGTATAAGATTACTGTGGATTCATTTATTTTTGTGGGTACCAATATTCCTGGTTTCATGAAAAAGAACCAATTCGTGGATTCCTAAACAGCATACAGATCAATGTGAAATTTCCTTTTCGTTGGATATCAATTTTTCGTTGATAAAGGCCACCCACAAAAACAACAAAAATTGATACTCCATGAATAATATTAAAACCACAGTGATCATATAATTAGTTCTTGCATTTTCTTTTGATTAAGGCCATGTAAAACCCTTTGATAATAATTAGGGGAAGCCTTCAGCCCAACTGAACTCCTCTGAAAAATGTGTCATTAAAGTTTGTCTTACTTGTTTGCACTATCAGAGAACTTACTTGCAGATTTGTTAAATTCAAATAATGGAGATTGACCTGCGACTTTTACTTAAATTAATAGCGGTGCCTTAATGGCTTAAACATGAATGTGTTTAATAAAATGTCAAAGTCTCTCAAAAGAAGGCGAAAACTGGTCACAGTGTACTGTGAAATACTTGATTTAATATTTTCTTTTAGTCAGGATGGTGTAATCTTCATTTTTCAAATTCTTCCAAAAAGTGCACATCTTCAATTTGCATGTAATCCCTATGTACATTAGATTTTTTAAATTTTGGAAACCGGGTTACAGATTACAAAAACTTTGAGTGATAAATGGACGAAGTCTAGCGATTCTATTAGCCTGCTATAAATATTGTAAAACACAAAGCATGAGATCTTTGAATAAATGGAGATCATTGACATACAGTAAAAAACCTATAATCATTGATAATTCTGTCACATTCTTCCTCTGTCAGGACAGGAACATTCATCACCACACCCTCCGTCCAGAACTGATTCACCCGTTCCTCTGTCCATAGCAGGCTTTTCCATTTATCCTTATCCTGAATAAAAAATACAAAAACTTAGTACCGTACATGGAAAAAGAATCCAATAAATGGCAGATTCATATCAAAGGTTTTAAAAAAAAGTTTAGATGCTCAAGAACAAAATGGATATTTTAAATATACTGAATAAAAAATAACTAAATTACATTGTGTAACATTTTAGTACATGTATATTGATACAGATTTGTATGTTTATTTGGAAATTATGACTTACAGATCCTACACTTATATTGCTATCACTTCTATCAATTAAAGCCTGCAAAAACAATGTCTCCCCACATATGGTGCCATTCCTATATACCATGTTTCATTGAATTTGGTTCAGTAGTTTCAGAGGAGTTGCAATGACAAACTTTGTGAGGGACAGATGGACAGACGGATGAGAAGGACAAAAACAATATGTCTCCCACAAAAGTGGGGGGGGGGGGCATAATAATTAATAGTTAAAAATTACTTTGAAAATATTGTTTTTCATGGAACACAAAAAAAAACCTGATTTTAAATAAATAGGAAACTTTTGATTTCCATAATGAAGTTGTTAAAACCATGAATTCATGAATATGCATTTTATTCCAAATTTAAAATACCAACTGTGACTGGTTGAAATAGGTCACCAGTAGGTTCATGGACAGTACTCCAGTCTGGGACACCAGGAAGAAATTCTTTTGGTTCAGGAGCTGGCATCTTATAAACTGCAATAGAAATTTATAAGTTTAACTGATTTTGAATTACTTACAAATAAGTAAATATGAGCACAAATATCTTTAATTATTGAAATGCCTAATCTTTTTTGCAAAATTTCTAGCACACAACACAACACAAAGTTTATGATCCTTTCTAGACATTCTAGCATATTCTGTTTTATTCTGTATTCAAAGATTTTGTAGAATCGTCTAGAAACAGCTAGACTTGGAATGTAAATAAAATCACTGAAACAAGCCAAAGCAAGGACACAGAACTATGATGAACTGCAGTACACAAATGAATCTTTAAGAGTTTTTTACAAGGCAGTCACTTTTGTGCAAATTTTTTTTTTATCAAAAAGGGGGGGGGGGTTCAGGCACTGCCTGACCGCCTCATAAATTTGGGGGGATGACAAGCCTCCAATAAATCCATCGACACTGCAAATGATATTGACTTATGTCCCTCAATCAGGCTATGCAAGTCTTATATTATAGTTGTGCTTTGTGGCAAGCTCCAGCAGTCCATGAGCTGTGTTTATGTCAGTGGTTTTGTTTACAACCCAAAGTTTCTTCATCCAGTTAAAGTTGGTCATCACGGCATGAGACAGTGAAGTAGAAGCAATCTAATTTCTGCATTTCTACAACTCTTTAGTTTAGTTTTAACATACATGACATACATTTATTTATTTATCCTGGATTGGGAAACAAGCTTAATGCTATTTGGATCCCTCTCCAGCTAGCAGTTTGCGATTGTGGCCTTTGTAGCAGCCCCCATTGAGCCTACTCTACCAAGGGGTCTTTAACGTGCATGGGATATTGCTCTCCACATACATGGGACAACCTTTTTTTACCTCCCTTCCAAAAGGACTAGCATCGTTCCTCGAGACCATCCTCGCAAATGGTGTCAAGAGAGAGTCAGAAAATTGGTTCATGAAATTTTCACCCAGACGATGATCGAACCACCAACCTTGGTGTAAGTAGCCCAACGCATTAAGGTTCATCTGTACCTTTGTTTAAAACATGACGTTATTTTTAATCTATTTTCAGTATATGCACAGCCAAAACTGCACATAAAATTGAAATATAAAGTGTAGCTGGACCTAGATATTTAAAATTCTTACCTTTTCTCTATGAATTCTTCCCGAACAAATCCTTTATTTTAGAGATCTCTTTTTTCTCTGTTTTTAAAAACACCCGATTTAAGGCTAATATCACTTTTACCCTTTCTTGTGGCCTCAAATTTCATGCAACTTTCAATAAGGGATTTAACTAAAAGTGTTCACCTCGTTTCATGTGAGAGGAACAATAGGGATAGTTTGTCCTTTTTCAATTGAAAATCTGAACAGGAAAAAAAAGAGATCTTTATTTATACGGAACTTAAAATGAAAAATTGATAAAAATTGAATCAGAAATTACCATATCTAGGTCCAGCTATGCTTTATTTTATTATTTTAATTGTAGTTTTTGTTCTGCATATACTAAAAAATAGGTAGAAAATTTCGCTATTTTTTACGAAAGGTACAGATGAACCTTAACCACTGCACCACCGGCTCTCTTTGTATTGATTGATCTATAGAATATGCTCGAATGACAAATGATCAGATGCAGACCTTTCAAGGGACCCACAAACTTTAAATAATCAATGTCAGAGTAAACAAATATTGAAGCAGATATTTGATTGTTTTTATTTTACCTTTTCAAATTGTTTACTTTGTCAAAGACAGATTAATTTTGAATTCGATCCTCAGTATTTTCATACTGTTGTGTTTCAAAAAGATAAAGGAATTCAAGATAGAATAGAATAGAATAGAATAGAATAATTTTATTATGTCAATTATGACGCCCATGTAGAGCTGTTACAACTTAAAATAAAATAAAGAATGATTGTACAATATATTGGTAAAATTAAGATTAACAAAGGGAATGAAAACATATGAAAATGAGAATTATCAATGTATAGAGTAAAAGGGAAAAATATTTTAATTAGCACAGTGACCCAAGTTGGTACTTTAAAAAGTACATAGTATGTGTATTTAAATAATATTCATGCGTCAAGAATTTTATTTCTTTCAGTGTTAATTAATTGTAAGAAATCAATAAGTTTATTTAAAATTATTTGGTCTTCAGAAGATAATAGCCAGATTAATTGGGAAGTGGTATCCAATCTACAAAAGTTATTATTAATATTATTTATTTCCTGTAGAAATTTAGATCTTTCTTTGCTAAGTTTTGGACACTGGAGAAGAAAATGAATTTCATCTCCCACTCCAGCATCACACAACCCACAAATTCTATTCTCTGCAGGGATATTTTTATATCTTCCTGTTTCTATCTCTAACCTGTGTGCACTTATTCTGAACTTTGTAAATAGATTTCTTTTGTCTTCAGCAAAGTAGTCTAAATATGGTTCATAAGAGAAAATATTTTTAAATAATCTGTAGGTTCTCAATTTATTTCCAGACCTACTCTTATTATCATTGAATATATCGTCTTTCCAGATTTTGTTGTAAATAGTTTTTACTTTGTTAATAATTAATAATTTTATGTTACTCTTGGAAGTAATGCACATATTAAGATTAATATTTAAGTATTTCATGATAGAGTTCATACAACTGTACCAACTGTTTTTACCTGCATTGTCTAAATTTATTGACTCTTCATATGCATTTTTTAGTAAAATGTCATTAGAAGAGCATAGACGTTGCAAGTATTTAAACATATAAGTAAATATATTGGTGTAAAGTGGATACCTTCCCAATTCTCCCATCACTGCTGAAGATGTGGACCTTTTTCCAACCCCTAATAAATATTTGCAAAATTTTTAATGAACATGTTCCTGTTTTAAGTTATTAAATATTTTAGAAATAAAACAATAATCACCTTCTTTTAGTTTATTACCAATAAAACTTCCCCATATCTCACTACCATATAACAAAATTGGTTTCACAGTGTGATCAAATAAGTGCATAATTGATTTTATGCTTGGTCTCTTAGATTCAAAATATTTTGTCATTTTATAGAGCGCTTTAAGACCTCTGTTGTATAGGTCAGTCTTGGCTTCTGTGAAGGATCCACAGGTTGAAAAATTGAGTCCTAAATACTTGTATGTCCTACCCTTTTCAATGGGGTTATTGTTTAAATAGAATGTGTTTTTAACTGTCTTCCCACTTTTATTAAAAACTATAGTTTTTGTCTTTTTGATATTTACTTCTAGGCCCCATGTCTTACAATAGGTATTTAATTTGTTAATAGAGTTTTGGAGCCCCTCTGCAGTTTTTGATACCAATACAAGGTCATCTGCATATAGTAAGCAGTTTAAATTAATATTGTTAAGATTAACAGGATCACATTCTGTTTCAAAAATTTCTGGCAAGTCATTTATGAAAATTTTAAAGAGGTTGGGGCTCAAGTTATCGCCTTGTCTGACTCCAATATTAGATTGGAAGCTGTCAGTAACATTATTTTTGTCTATTTTGACTGATAGCTCAGTATTACCATACATTTGCTTTATAATATTATAGAAAAGGTCACTTGTTCCTATCTTTTTTAATTTATAAAATAAACCTTTATGCCAGACTGTGTCAAAGGCTTTTCTGAGATCTACAAAGCAAGAAAAGAGCTGTTTGTTCTCTCCTTGTGTATATTTATCAATAAGGGTTTTTAATACAAAAATATGATCTACAGTTCTTTTACCTTTACAAAATCCTATTTGTTCTTTCTTTATCATATTTCTAGATATCATAAAGTTTTCTAATCTATTATTTAGTATTTTTGCAAACAATTTACCAAGATTACTAACTACAGTGATTCCTCTGTAATTTGAGGGATCATCTTTGCTTCCACTTTTAAATATGGGAACAATATATCCTCTTGACCATTCTTTTGGATATTTACTTGTGCTGAGAATGGTATTGAATGTTTTATTTAATGAATTTAGAAGAATGGTTTGGCTGTTTTTAATCATTTCATTAGAAATGAGATCAAAACCACATGACTTTTTATTTTTTAATGAGCTTATAGCTTTAGAAATTTCAGAATTTTTAATGGTTGTGTCTAGTTCTGTAAATATATTATCTTTTTCTAGATTATTAAGTAAGTTATCAATATCAAAAGGAGGGTTTAAAGGCTCTCTGTTGAGATCTTGGAAATATTTTTTCCAAAGTTCAGCATTAATTTCTGATCCAGCTAAAGAGTTTTTATGCTCAGAAAGACTACGTAAAAGAGACCAATATTTTTGTGGATTATTTTCATGAAGAGAGTCAAGTTGTTCTATTATATTTTTGTAGTGTTCTCTTCTGACTCTTTTTCTTGTTTTTCTGTATACTTTGAGAAAACTAAAAAAGGAGCCTCTAATAACTGGGTCCCTTGGAAACTTTTCTAATAATGATGCCTTTTCATTTAACTTTTTTTTCATATTAGATAAATTCAAATTGTACCATTGAGGTTGTTTATTTACTTTTTTATTCCTATTAAGTTTATTATTATTGCTTATTTTCCTTTTTAAGGACTTTTCAGCTGCTTCTTTATAAATCGAATTCAGGTCACTGACCATCAACTCAATGTTATCAGAATAGTCTTTATCATTAAGTTCATCAATTTTATACTTTATTTCAGGTGAGTTTAGTGCCTCTTCAAAAAGTTGAGCTGAATTATCATTCCATATATATTGAGATGGTAGCTTCATTAGTTTTTCATTATCATTATTGAGTTTTACATTTACATTTATCATTGTGGATACCTGACAATGGTCAGATAAATCCCCATTTAGCTTATGAACTCTAAAAAAAGATATTTTTGACAGAAGTTGTTCAGAAGCAATAATATAGTCTACAACACTACTCCCATTTGGGGTATGACAAGTCATTTGACCAGAGAAGTCACCCAAAGTTCTACCGTTTAAAATTCTTAAACCAGAGTAAATACAAAGTTCATTTAATTCTTTGCCTCTACTAGAGATGACATTGTCTTTACTAAATCTTATAGGGATATTATTATCAGGAACATATTCTTCATCAGTTATATTTGTATCATTTGAATCAAATTCTATGAAATCTAACTCCCCATTTCCTGTCCTAGCATTCATATCTCCAGCTAATAAAATATTTCCTGTTAAAGAGTATTTTCTTATGTCACTTTCTATGCATTCAAATAAATTTTCATCAAGAGAATGTGTATATGAAGATGCAGCTGGAGGATTATAAATAAAACATATAAATAAATCCTGTCTAAGGCCAAAAAATTCCTTATCTAACTTAAGCCATATATAGTCGTTTGTTTTATGTTCTAAAAATTTTACCCCTATTTTTAGTTCACTGCGAATAAAAATTGACAGGCCACCTGAAATTTTATTTGTTTTCTTTGATTTTGGTCTATTAAGGTTAATTACAAGATCAAGAGAATTACAATTACAGATTACTACGATGTAACCACCTGTGTTACCTGAGCTCAAAATACACTCTTTGCAGACGAAAAATTTTGACCACCGGAAATGGATTTTATTTTCCGGAAGTAATTCTCTGACCTTCCATTGTCCTCCCACTTTTTATTTATTTCTTCCTTATCCCATTTTTTGTGAAATAAAAAAACCTTTATGATCCTTTTTACAAGAAAAAATATTATTACTTCATGTTTAATTGAGCAGATAAAAGCTAGAACAAACTTTTTAGTAAAAAGAAATATTTGCAGCAGGGGGTCAATGGAATAGCCAATTTTCAAAACCAAAATGGTCTCCTGAAATTTGAAAATACACAAAGCAAATTATTGCCAAGGTATTTGAAGTGTTTAGATTATATTTAGATGCAATCAAACACTTAATCCTTATGATTACATAATATTCTAGTAACTGTGTTATTGGTAAGTCAATATGAAATGAAACTAGAAAAATATTACTATAATTTAGTACTGAAAATTATTTATGATCTTGTGTGAAGCTAACTAGCATGCTTAACTTCTTTGATGAATCATCTTCTCAAAACTCATTTATGTAGCAAATAACCATTGCTTAGCTTTAGCAGTCATGTAAACTTACACTGCCCCCTGGTGAAAATAGCCTGTGGTGGATACAGAATTTTTTTAACAAGAGAAAAATCTTATTTTATACAGTTACTTACCACATTTTCCTGTCAATTGGGAGGGTGCCTGCCTTGCACGCTGGTTCTAAATCTGTCTTTGATAGCATCTATATTAAAAACGAAAGAATATGGTATATGTTCCGGAAAGACAAGATCCACATATTGAAACGATGTTGATAAATGTACCAAAGCAAAATTTCACTGCGCGTGAAGCGCTTTTCTGGATTAACCTTCATAAGACACACTAGGTGTAAAAAACTTGGAAAACCACTGAGTAGAATATTAGATTTGATAAAACAAAAAAAAGATGTACACATGACTTTTATCTAATAATATGGAGTAGGCATTGCCTAAATGCGAGCATAGCTAAAAGGGACTACGTTTTTTTGTTGTAATGTCGACATTCAGGGATATCGCTATCATTTAATTTCCAATATTTCCATTTGCTTATTTTGGGGCGAGATGGTATGGGGCGATTAAGCTTCGAGACACGTTAGTTTCGTACGTGCATATAACCAAGACGAAACGAGCAGCTTATGTGTATTTATTATTTTAAGAATAATATGAGGCAGGTAAAACCTGTTACGCTCCCGAGGCTTCAATTAATTAATATTTTTTTTGGTTCGAAAATAAAAACAAACTAGCTTTTCTTGTGGGTTACGTGAGCGTTTAATGACGTCTAAAATATTCAAAGATAAAAACGTTAAAAAGACGCCGAAAGTTCGGGAAAACAAGCGCGTGCTATACCGGACGTTGAAGGAAAATTCAGCTCATAGTACAACTAAAATATTGACATTTCTACCATTATCGCTCCCTTCGGGAGCGTATGATGCAGGTTAAACCTGTGACGCTCCCGAAGTTTGAACGTATCCTTAAATATTTTACAAGCTTATATAAGTTTTCAAATGTTTATTGGGCATTTAATTGAAACAAATTCTTATTCGAAAATAAAAACAAAGTAGCTTTTCTTG
Source organism: Arcuatula senhousia (assembly GCA_963971305.1). Lineage (NCBI taxonomy): Eukaryota > Metazoa > Mollusca > Bivalvia > Mytilida > Mytilidae > Arcuatula > Arcuatula senhousia. The sequence goes on from OZ020306.1 coordinate 47,058,973, forward strand.
TGGGTCCTTTGTGCGCTTAATGACGTCAGGAATTTTCATAGAAAAAAAGCTTTAAAAAGACGCAGAAAGTCCGTGAAACCGCGCGTGATTTACCGGACGTTGAAGGAAAATTGAGCCCATAGTACAACTAGAATATTGACATTTCTACCATTATCGCTCCCTTCGGGAGCGTATTATTTTCTTGTAAAAAAACGCAATTTATTATTTTTTCAAGCATTATTTCTTTTCTTATAAATTATTTTAACATTCACTCCGGACCTGTAAAAATAATAACCCTTTCTGGACCATAAAAAATCTAAATCAGCATTAGCAAATTTCTCGCGGAAACAAATACCGTAGAGCTCTCCGCTCGAGCGGACACTTCGTGCCCGCTTGCGAGCTTTGCTCGCTATTATACATGTTATATGTGCTCTGGTTACGGGGGGGGGGGGGGGGGGGGGCGCTGCAAAAAATAAATAGTGTTACTAACATTCATGATTGTAGCTTGAGGTGTTTGAGGTGTTCAGGGTTTTTCCCGGGAATTTTTGAAAATTTTAGTGGTGAAATCAAGTAAAAATTTTGGGGGTCATTTTCAAATTGCTTTTGCCAATGATGAAAGTGATGAGCGCTAGGAAAAAACTGTACAACCATGCCTTAATTATATACTTTATTTTTCAAATGTTATGATCCTGCCCCTTGAGGGACCTTAACTGGAAATAAATTATGTCTTATTATGTCTTATCATTCATTTGTTTACGAAATGCCTATGCTATTTATTTGTACACTTCTGATGGATTACAAGTTGTAGGGCATGACTTAAGAGCTACATTATCAGTACATGTACATGTAGAAATTTAGAAATATTATAACACATGTACAGGGTGTTTCAATTAGATAAGCATTCATGATTTCCAATATACTGACATTAATAAATTTGAATAATTTTTATCCTGCCCTTGTCCAGAAATCATGAGGACTATTCTAGGGATTTTGTTATTTGGACTTTTTTAGATTCCAAAGATGTAGGGAGCCAAATGTCCCAAGACAATTTTTGGACTAAACTGGGCCTTTTTGCAATATATGACAACATTTTTGTCATGCATATATGGTGCATATTCTAATTCATACATAATGTATTACTCAGTCCAACTTGCATAAGCTACATGTATAATGTGAAGGCAAGATTTATTTAACAGTGATGTGTACACAGTCGAACAATTGACATACATGTAAGCTCTTCTTTTTACCGATGGCATGATTAAAAACTGTTCGGCTATATAAAAAGGCCTTTGCATGGTTGCCAGGCTTATGTTGGAGGAAAGCCTGATATTGTAAGCTGGAAAATCAGTGAAAAACACAAGCAACATACTGCGTGGAAACCTTGGCACATATGGGGTTCGAACCCACAGAGGTGTCTACCTGTGATATAGAGTCTTTTAAATACATGTAAATCCTTCCCCATGTAAGATTGGTCGCTCACTACAAACCAATCAATGTCATGATAAATCTTAAATGTGCTACCTTTGAATGAACTGCACTGTCAACCAATAGTAGTTATAATGTACATGTAACTTCTGATTAAATCAAGTTAGTGATTGGAAAATTTCAGATCGTTACTAACACTTGTGTATAGTCACTATTATGATGTGACATTAAATTTAACTTAAAAATTGTAGTAAAATTTCTCACATGCTTAGGTATTAAAAGTTCGTCATTGTCAAACTTTTAATTGCTACAAAAATATTAGTGTTTCCCCCAGCCTTCAAAAAGGGCATGGTAAATTATTTCAAAAAGGGCACATGAAACGTGCAACAGCCACCTGAAAGGGCACATAAGTCATGCACTCAACCATTATTAAGGCACATTAAAAAAGACATTATGCATAAACATTTATTGTTCTCTACACTGTGACAAATCTTTAGAAAGGGCTTTAAGGCTGTCCTACCAGACTTCACTGTCACTGCCATCTGAACATTGCAATATGGTCTGAAATATATAAAGATAAGAACATTTCAGACAATTAAAAAGTAAAATATAAAATTGATCTACATGAACATGATAAATGAGGGCAGTTTAACGACCAAGTAAATGAAAACATTTTTACACAGTGGTCTAACAATGTTTTTGATCTTATTTTCGATTGAAATAGATGAACTATAAAGTTTTAAATACCTTGGAAAGGAGAAATATATCAGCTTCTTCCATTTTAATTGCACAGGATTGGTTCTTCTCCCTCCTTTTCATTTTTATCTTGTCGCATATCAAGTTGTTTATAGTGCCTTAAGTGGTTTTGTTGTGGTGGTTATCACTATCTGGTTCTTTTAGCGTTAATTTTAAATCCAGTTCAGTCGAAATGATCTGGGAACCAGTCTATGGGAGATAACTCAGATTCAAAATAAAGAAGAGGCCCATGGCGCTAAATATTTACGACGAAAACGGCATGGCGCGAGGGAAAATGAATAAAAAGGGCATGGCGTCACAAAAAGGGCAGCATGGCGCAACGCCATGCTAAACATGCTTGAGAGAAACACTAAAAATAGAGTGGGGATGATATTATTGCAAGGACCCAAAAGTCCAGTGCCTTAAACACTTGGCAACCTGTCACCATATCTTCGATTGTTGTTGACTCATATGTATGACTACAAGGCCTATAAGTGTAACACTGCCCTTACTCCACAGGGTACAGGTAAATGTGCATCACAGGCTATTCAAAGGTGGTGCTCCTCCACTCTTGAATTTGCTTCCTCCACCATTTAATTTGGAGCCCCATACTAAAGTTTGACTTTATTCCTAGAGCAATGACGTTTTTGAACAGGAAATACCTCTATATTATGGCTGGTAGCAAAAGCACAAGTGGGAAAAAAAAGACTGGTAACACTAAATTTGTTACAAGTAAGGAAAAGGATCATTGTCAGATATGCACCACTTAGTAGAATTTATGAAATTTGCACACATGGAAAGGAAGAGGTGTAGAATTTGATGTCAAAAGACAAAGTCACAAGATTTGCCAGGATGGTGCATCAAGCTCTTCTTTTCTACATGATTTGTGTGAGTTTTGTAAATGACAGGCTGGACACGAACGCCACCTGAGAGGTGCTTAGACCACTCAACCAGCCAGGCCCTTTCTACATGATGCTTTAGCTACATGTACATTTCATTCAGAGATTTGAAAATGTGTTGTTGTTTTGTTTTGTTGTTGTTGTTTTTTTTTACTTACATTTGAATTGCACCTTGAAGAAAGTAAATTTTACAATTCAATAAAAAGTCATGTAAGAATATGTTTATGGACTAAAATATTAATGAATAAGTCTTAATAATATACTGAGCCTTTCAATAAATTAAAGTTTCTAGTATTTTTAGGTTCTGTAATACATTTTAAAGAAATATTAAAGTATTTCTTTCATGTTTCTCAAACTTTTTAGATCTGTTATCATACATTAAAGTACATAAATTAGATGTTCATCCTTTAAATTAGAATAATTGTATATCATTTCTATGCTGTCTTGCTTATTTTCATTGAAGCCAGCCATGTGGATACTTTCAGTCTTGGCTATTAAAGTACTTAAATATTTCAGGTACAAATACCTGTACTCATTAATCTTGCAATTAAGACTTTTATTACCATATTAAATGACTTCCTTTTCAAGTTTGTATCAGGATAATTAGATTCCAGGTGAAAATGAATACCTGTTCTTTTGTCTAGTCTGTTACTTAATTACAGTTTTGAGATATTTTAATTAATTTGAAAGTTAAAATAAGCAATAAGCATGATAAGTTGTTCAAGTAAAGATAAAGTTTTGTAAGAGTTGTACATTTGCATACATGGGTGTAAGTTTTAACCAAACTGTATGATTTTGTGAGTTTAGGTTTGTAGACATTTACATAGATTTTTTTCAAGATTTAATTTGATTTTTAAACATTTTTTTCATCAGAGAGAGGGGGGGGGGGGGTTATTCATTTGTCTTAAAATTTGAAATGGAGAAATAAAAGAATATTCAGTTAGACAATTAAGGTTTAAAGTTGCATTTATTTAATATACATTATACATTGATAAAATTGAATAAACAGTCAACTATGTTGACAAAATGGATATAAGGAAATTAAAACACTTCTTCAATTGCTTGGTGTTTTTCTAGCACCTTGGTAAGGTAATGTTTTATTGCCCTGGGTCAACCTGACACCAAAAATGTACATATTTTCTTTTTGTAACCTAGTGCCAAATTAAAGATAAGAGGAGGATAATTTTGTTGTTGTAATTTTTCTTTACATAATTATGATAATAGAAAAATGTTTTAACACACATTTATTTATTTAAAGATAATGTTACATAGTGGCCTAAAGCTTGGTGTAGCACTTAGTGGAATTATCTTTTTATGTCTTGAAAATATTTTTATTAAGAAAATGTTTGTGAGATAGCACAGAGGGAATTTTGTCTTGTACTATATATACATGTATTTGCAGAACAATTGAATAGCATTTTGTGAGTTTTGAATGAGGATGTATTTTAAACAAAATTCCAAAGCATGTGTTCTAAATGTAAAGTGCATTTACATGAATGTTCATGTACTTTTTATGCGGTTTTTATTGCGTGTGGCATAATGTATTCATTATCACATTGGATTTAATATTCATTTTGTGGTAGGATACATACTTAATTATCATAATTATATAATATTTTTTCAAATGCATCTTTCATGTCTTTTTTAATCGACTGATCACCGTTCAAATTATTTTGCATTTAAAATATTGGTTCAATGAAGTCATAATGATAAAGCAAAAATGTAATTGCTTTTAAATTAACATGTATATTAATGGATGTGCATTTTGTAATAACCATTGTTTCCACATGTACAGCTTGCAGGGGGTGGGTAGGAGGGGATCTCATCCAGCACTCCTGTAAAAAAAACAATCCAGCTATTCTGGTAAAAAATGGAGCAAAAAAAAACATAAATATCCAGAATTCCTGCAGATTTTAGGTTAAACCTGAATTCCCAGGGAATAAATAGCCCTTTACTGTTGTCCTGAAAAAAGCTCTAACTGACCCTTTTTCACCCGGGTTAACCCGTGATCGTGAAATCGGTGGTTATCGTGAACTCGGTTAGGGCAAAATGTAAACAAACGAGAATTAACCAATGGGAAAAGAGAAATTACGACTAATATGTAGTCGTTAACGCGGTTAATGTTATCGTTCAACCCGGTTTGTTCCTTTTTACTGTTATCGTGAACCACGAATTTGTATAATGTAATATGTACCAAAAACTTCTTTCTCTTATCAAATAGTGTTAGTTTAGATGTTTGAAACCTTTGTTAGTGTAACAAATTAACTTTTTGGTCTGTGAAATTTGAAGCATCTCATTAACTGATTAAGGAAAGAAACCGTAAACGGATTATAATAATGTACAATATATAGTAACCATATGCAATTTACCACTCTCAATTACAGCCGGTGTTTGGGAAACTTGAGGTATATACATGCGTCCGATTAATTATTTCTGACCCTGTTAAAGTACTTTATAAATAATTATCTTACTTTTTTTAATTTACTTTTCCATAACAACTTGGTTTAATTGTTTTGGTCGTGGTCCAAAATCTTGGAACTAAATATAAACGGTATGGCAAATTGCAACTTCGAATTCAGGTTTAATTTTCAAGCAAAAAAGGTTAACAAAATCCTTAGCCGGACAGACACACGGACACGAATAGATTTCATTAACATAGTAAACCAACAGCTTATTCAAAATTGGCACTGTATACATGTGAAGTACAAATGCACGATCAATTAACTTTGTTTATAAAAAAAAATAAACCATGTCAAGACATAGTGACCGTCTTTATGTTATACAGGATGTAGATCGAGAGTGACAGACCTCAAATCAATTCCAATGCTATGGGACTGCATACTTATGCTACATACCAAATACCAAAAGACTGCAATAAGTAGTTGTTGAGTTAATTGATTTTTAACTTCGTGGAATCCAGCAAAAAGAGGGACATTTGCGACCCTTAATCATATTATTGACCTTTATAATTAATTCTCAATCTTATGGCAGTCGTTATGTACAGAATATTTAACATGAAAAGGGCTTCACTTGGTTCCGAATCCGTGCTATGCACGGGAGGCGAATAGGCCATCAAAGGCGCTAAGCTTGTCGGAAGAAGTCCACTATAAAGAGCGCTCAGAAACGCCTGACATTGGATCCGTTCGCTTAGCCCATAAAACGACTGGGATATGTGCCTAAGGTGGTTGAATGGGACAGCCCTGTCATAATGAATACCGGAGTCATCATGCTATAATTCGGAAAACCTGACCGCAAACCATAGTTGGTCAAGGTGAGTGGATAGGGCCAGTGGCTGATCCAGAAATTTTGAAAGGGGAGGGACTTCTTATTTAATACAGTTCCTAACCAAATTTTCCTGTAAAACGGGAGGGAGCGCGCCCGGCACGCCGATCCTTAACCCACCTTTGATTAGTCATGCTTCATGCACGTAAAAGATCACTTTGAGGATCGCCAAGTAATTCATCAAATATAAGCTAAATTTTCCGCCCCTAACCACCTCGCCCTTTATCCTGTGGTTTTCAAAATTTACAGTTCTTATGTTTCCCACCCAAACCCTTTTTTCTCGCTCAGTGTGTGTCGGTTCAACAGGATTCAGAATTGTATTTTCGGCAGATAAGGGTTGCCTATGTGAACCTGGTTAAGGGTTGGCTATATCCCACTCTGTTAAGTGTTCAAACTAGTATATGACCTCATTTCAGGTAAGGTTTCTTCATTGTCAGTCACCATAGGTTAAAGTTTCAGATCATGCGATTTTTTTTTTTGGGGGGGGGGGAGGATGGTTTCGTTTTTTTCTGGGTACATTGGCCTATGGTGCATTGGGGGTACATCAGTCTTATGAGTTGGTACATTTCCTTCTCGTTTATGGTCGTACATTAGCCCTTTCGCATGGCATAAATGACCAAACATTTTTATTGAAAGCCTTATTCTTTATATAGCAGAAATCCTTTTCAATGTTTATCTGAACCTGTGCTGTCAAAACATATTTTTAATAATAAAAAAAAAGATTTATCATGTTTTTGTTTTTTTATCGGAAATGATCGGTCACTTAAATACTGTGCAAAAGTATGCTGTTAAAATCGTATACAAATACTTTAGGTGTTTAGGTCTATGATAATGATTTACTGACAACGCAATAATGTTAAACTATAAGTATTTCGGTAAAACTTGTTTTAGTTTCTCATAAAAAAAATGCTCGTTGATTCAGTCCAGAAAAGCAAGAGGTATAGGTTGTACACGGTTTTTTATTTTGTGATTTTAGATTTTTTTTATTTTGTCACAACAATTTGTATATTGTATGAAACTGCACACTCCGTTTATTATTTTATGGGGTGTTAACAACTAATAAGGAAATATATTTTATGTATTTTTTTAATGATCATAGAGAATGCTTCATAAAACGTTAGTGCGCAAATCCAGGAATTCCGTTCCAAAACGTTCATTGTAAACCTTTTGTTTTAGTTATCTCAACAGAATAGCGTCATTAAAACAAATGCAGTACGTTTTAAAACTAGAAGTTACCGTTGAAGGCATATGTGACTATGTTATGTTGACGATAACTTAAACCGAGTTAAACGATAACAGCTTTGATTTTTAACCGCGTTAACGACTACATTTTAGTCAAAATTTCTCTTTTCCCATTGGTCAATTCTCGTTTGTTTACATTTTGCTTAACCGAGTTCACGATAACCACCGACTTCACGATCTCGGGTTAACCCGGGTGTTTTTGCTGGTTAAAGTGGTTTTGTTAGTTTTACATGTATGCCCCTTCCTCAAAAGAATCTGTTCAGATCCATTTGTTTATATGTCTCAAATCAGATTGGCTTCCAGGTTGAAATTACTTTTACAATGTACATGTAAATGGTGCAAGATGGGGAATCATGTCTTTTTGACATTTTCTTTGTTTGTTAAAAGATCATTTGCACTTATGTGTAGTACAAAATGTACTTTTACATAATCCAAAACTTAAACTTTGTGAAACTGTAACAGTAAGGGCAATAAGATACATGGTTGTACATGTATTATACAGTACATGTAAATTTGTTTATGTAGTTGTACTTGTAGTATTTTGCATGGGCATGGTTAACAAAAATCTTTAAAAAAAATTTCTTTGTGATCAAATCAATGTCCAAACTGCTGAGTCAGCAATACAAGTGGTCAGTGGCTTTTGATTTGCTTAGTCAGCAATATCCTGTACATGTACAAGAGATCAGTGGCTTTTACTCAGAAAAGAGGTAGGGGCTCTAAGACCCTATTTTGGCCCATAAATTTCTGTGTCGTTTATTTAAGGACATATGCTTTATTTCCAATCTTTAAATACATGTAATGCAAATCAAGCATTAGGCCATTATAGCATTGTAAGATTGTAGTCTTTCTTTACACACGTCCTTAAAGTATGACCATTTTACAGATAATGCCAAAAATGGTCAAAAACGTCACATTTTACAATGGTTTTTGTTGAATTTGAATGCCTCCACAGGCTTGCACCAAAATGAAACTTGGCAAAAATATGTAAAATGACACAATACCTGGTTGTGTGAAATATCTTTTTGGTGCAGACATGCGGAGGTATTTAATTTTTTGAAAAACTGATCTGAAATTTGTAAATTTTGAATGTTTTTCAGTTTTTCCTGAATTATGACATCATTAAACAAATGATTGTGACGTCATATGTCAATGAAGAAATGAGTTATTCAGCTTGTTTCAATACAACAATACATAACATGAATAAGTAACAGTATTAACTTCACTAGTTCTTAGAATTTATTTTCTCCAAAAAAATGGGGCAAAATAAGCACCTTATAGCCCCTATCTCTTTAATAGAACTAACATCTGTCAAAATAAAAGAGAATTAAAATATTACATGTAGTTATTTTCATTCAAAAGGATTAATTCTTTGACCATTTCTATACAATTGGTAAAATCCCATTAACCTCTAGCCACTTAATCAGGTATCAGGAAAGCACTTGTTATAGAATAATACCTAAAGAGGATTAAAATCTTTCTGGGGACTTTGATCGTTGATGGAAAAAGATATTGAGATCCACGAAGGTCTTTTGTAAATTGTCATTTGTCCTTACCCTATCTGAATTTTATTACACCTGTTAAAGTTCGAAGTCAATAAAGACATTTCATTTATTCGCCAATTTTAAGATGTGGGTAAACATTTAAATTTTCATTGAAGGAATTTTGCTGAATATGTACATTAAAAATTCAAAAGACAGTATTAATACAATAGGAAAATTGATAAAAATTTCAATCAAGGTGAAAAATCAATAAAGAAGCCAGATTATGTTGATAAATAAAACAGAAAAGGTGGGTCAAGAAAAAATTGTATCCTCCATTTTGTATCTCCAATATATGACCAAAATTAACTTGTAAAAAAAATTTTCTAAATCAGACCATAAATAAAAAATGTCACATTTTTGCCCCTTTTGGGCCCCTCATTCCTAAACAAAAAGAGAGGGAACACCCAAAATCATCCCCACCCTTTAATTTATGGTGAGTAACACTACTGTAAAGTTTCATAGCATTTGGTCAACAAGTTATTGTGGAAACAAATAAAAAAGTTGCTTTTTGGCCCCTTTAGGGCCCTTACTTTCTAACAAAAAAAGAGGGGACACCCAAAATCAGCCCAACCCTTCCTTTTATGGTAAGTAACATTACTGAAAAGTTTCATAGCATTTGGTCAACCAGAACAAAAGTTATTGTGGAAAAAATTTAAAAAGTCGCTTTTTTGGCCCCCTTTGGGCCTCTAATTTCTAAACGAAAAAAGAGGGGACACCCAAAATCAGCCCAACCCTTCCTTTTATGGTAAGTAGCATTACTGTAAAGTTTCTTAGCATTTGGTCAACCAGAAAAAAAGTTATTGTGGAAACAAATAAAAAAGTCACTTTTTTTATCCCTTTAGGGCCCCTAATTTTTAAACGAAAAAAGAGGGGACACCCAAAATCAGCCAAACCCTTCCTTTTATTGTCTCGCCTGCGACGAATGTCGCAAAAAGCGAGACTTAGGTATGGTGATTCCGGCGGCGACGGCGACGGCGGCGGCGTCCACAATTGGTTAAAGTTTTTGCTTAAGTCTGTTTTATGTGAACTAGTTATGTTACACCATTGATATTTGGTATGCAGTTGCATCAGCATCAGTACAGATCAGTTTTAAAAGGATTTCACCTGTATGCTCCTGCAGTCACGGTCTACTGACTTTGAAATTTTACACTGATTTGGCCGAGGTTAACCTTATTTCTTAAGTCTGTTTAACATGAAGCAGTTATGTTACACCATTGATATTTGGTATGCAGTTGCATCAGCATCAGTACAGATCAGTTTTAAAAGGATTTCACCTGTATGCTCCAGCAGTCACGGTCTACTGACTTTGAAATTGTACACCGATTTGGCCGAGGTTAACCTTTTTTCTTAAGTCTGTTTAGCATGAAGCAGTTATGTTACACCATTGGTATTTGGTATGCAGTTGCATCAGCATCAGTACAGATCAGTTTTCAAAGGATTTCACCTGTATGCTCCTGCAGTCACGGTCTACTGACTTTGAAATTTTACACTGATTTGGCCGAGGTTAACCTTTTTTCTTAAGTCTGTTTAACATGAAGCAGTTATGGTACATCATTGATATTGGGTATGCAATTGCATTAGCATCAGTACAGATCAATTTCAAAAGTATTTTGTCTGTATGATCCTGCAGTCACAGTCTACTGACTTTGAGATTTTATACTTTTTAACTTTTTACTTATGTCACGAGTGTTTTTTATAAAGCAGTTATGGTTCACCATTTATATTTGGTATGCAGCTGCTAAAGCATTAGTTAAGATCAGTTTAAGGAGAATTATTACTTCATTTTATACTGTGTCCAGTTGCGACAGGCGAGACATGTCTCTGTGTTAACAGTTTATGATAAGTAACATTACTGTAAAGTTTCATAGCATTTGGTCAACCAGAACAAAAGTTATTGTGGAAAAAATTAAAAAGTCGCTTTTTTGGCCCCTTTTGGGCCCCTAATTTCTAAACTAAATTATAAAATGACCCCAAAAGGGGAGGTGCACATCTTCAATATATCTGTAATCACTGTGTAAAATTTCAGAAAGATCTAGTGTATGGTTTTGGAGATTCAGATTACACAAGACAGGCACCCCATAGCGGGACGGACGGACAGACGGACGGACAGACGGACAGACGGACGGACGGAGTGACCCGACTACTAGACCTGCTTTCGCCTTCGGCGACGCAGGTAAAAAGACCAGTATATATTTTGTTTGCTTATAAAATATAGGTAAATGTAATGTGACTCCCATTCTTAAAAGATTTGACATTTTAAAAAGTCGGAAATTGAACTGTTGGATATTTTCATGTGGAAGAATTTTAAAGTTATTGGGCTTGCGTGTCAACAACTTAATTGTACTTTGGACAAAAGATGTCATGCAATTTAAGAAATAAAATGTTGTATGCTATTAACATGAAAATTAGTTTTAATTGAGATTGTGATTACATTTTATGATAGCACAAGTCTGTACTGCATGTGTATATGTTCAGTTTGAAAATTGTGTTCCCAGAACATAATCTGTTAACCATGCCGTACATGTATTAAGTGTCTTTCTAACATTTACATGTACATGATGTATACAGGTACTATAAATTTATATCTAAGTGCATATGTCAATTTCAAAAGAAACTTTGTTTAAACTAAAATTTTGTTTGCATGTACTTGTCGGTTTACCGTTGCAACAGTATAAATATCAATACTCATATTCATGATATTGTTGTGCAAATTATCATATTTTCGTGAATGTCCCATATACAAAAGCAGTGTTTAGATCTCTTGGTTCATCCACCCGTCCTAAATGTTATGAGATCGGGCATTATGTCTTACGGAAATATTTTTGTTTTCTGACTAAATACATGTATATCTACATGTATGGTCTATTTATAGCTATCTCTAACGTGTTTAGTAACATTGTTTGATTATATACTAGACATTCATATATTTACATGTACAATGTACAAAAATGTAAGTACAAAATGTACATGTAAAATAAAAAATGCCAAAATAAACAACCCATTCATGTATTCTCATGGCATTGTAGTCTTCTTTGTTTATCATCATAATATTTTATATATTTTCTCAGCACTGGGAGTTGCATGAAGCCATAAGGCTTTACAAAATTATTATTTTAATACTTTGTTTTAGGCACTCTGCATGCTGCTAATTAGAAAGTCAGTTTTTGCTTGCATCTGCCTCTTTCAAGTTTTAGGAAGAATTTTATTCAATGATGTTTTCATTAATGAGGGATGAGCCAAACTTGAGAAGTGATGTTTTGGTTAGCAATCATGATGTTAAGATGTGTTTATTATTTTTTATCAAAAATGATTTATTATGTACTGTATTTATATGTTTTCAAAGGTAGTTTTTGTGGATTATGTTGTAAGAACTATCCATAGGTACAAATATATAAGTACAATTTTATGCACAATGATTACATGTATGTGTATATCCCAACTAACTAACTTGTCTGTACATTATACAACTTTCATAACAGATTTCTCTGGTTCTTCTGAAGGGCTTGATCTCAAATTTGGTAGCAGGTCAGTTGGCCATCTTTTTCCAGTTTTCAGAATTGTCAAGTGTGGGTGAATCTTAGCACTACTTAGTGCAACCCCTTATAATAGATTAAGTTTGTCTCAGCTGCTAATTAATTTTTGTATGTACTGTAGATTTTTCATTAAAAACACACTAGAAATTAAATTGCATGTACATGCATATGCATATTGTATACATGTACATACTGCCGAGCTTGAACTGTTTCCTTAACATATGCAGAACTCTTGATTCCTAAAATGACTAATAGTTGCTAAAAGGACTTTGCATGAAGAAAAAAAAAAGTTTTATAAAACTTTGCAAACTGAATCCATATTCCAATTCATTTAAACAATGAGATTTATTGAAGCACTAAATGGATTGAGGTGCAGTCTTTTGTTTGAATATCATTATAGGAAAATTGATCCTTACTTTCAAATGACTGTTTAAAAAATCTTTTTGTTTACATTTTATAATAAATTGCTAATATGATCAATATTATGAATATTATTAAAATACATAAACTAGACTTAAGTTTATCTTTAAACAATAGATATTGAATTTCTATTGAAATCAAAATGAATCACAAAAGTTACAATGTACTAAATATTGCAACATTGAAATACTGTGGTTTCATTATTATTCGTGGGGTATCAATTTTCAGGGTTTTCATGGGTGACCTTTACCCACGAAAATTGATGCCCCACGAAAAGGAAATTTAACATTGATCTGTATCTTGCTGTCTTCAAAACCATGAATTTAAGAATCCATGAATTGCTTTTTAATCAAACCATGAAAATTGGTACCCTTGAAAATAAATGAATCCACAGTAGTCAAGTTAAAAATTAGTTAGATATATGTCTTACAAAATATGTTTTTACAAATGTATTTCCCCCTACAAAAGTATAGGGACAATTCAGGTTCAATTGTTCATCCGTTCTCCTCAAGTCAAGTCAGGTTAGATTTATCAATGTTGTGATGTTAGTCATCATGAATTTGTACAAATTTCCACCATGCTTATGCAATATGTAATCAAATTTGTGAAGCTTAGCTCAACACAATTCTTTATATATCATTACAGAGTCCTAAAATAAAGAATCTTCATAATGGATGGTGCTGAGTCAGTCAGATCAGGTCGTAGCGATCGCTCCGAGAGATCACATCGTAGTCACGGCAGCAGACATCATCGCCCACATCATGGTGGACACAGGGCCAACAGCCGAGCTTCAGAGAGAAGCAATTTCAGAGAACCGAACAGATCTGATAATCGTTCAGTTACGATAAATACCCCAGGGTCAGAAAATGATGACCCTATGGAGAGGGTGGAAGTTCAGATCCTCCCTCAGGACGATAATTGGGGGGACAATACTACCGCTATTACTGGTAGGTCTTACTGTTAAATTACTGTGAAGTCATTGGCATCAATTTCAATGGATTGAAAATAAAATGTCATTTTGTGGGTTATTGAAATTGTTGGCATTTGGAGGTGGTAGTGGAAATCAATTAAAAAAAAGTCGTATTTGAATGGGATCTGATTTTGTGGTTTTTGCTTGACAAATGAAAAAAATGAAAATATGTTCATTATGTATCATACTAAAAAATAACACTTTCACTTTTCACACTATAACATGTGAATTATAACGTGCAGAAATATAAAACACCACCTGTTAATTGGAAGATTCTCTGATTATAGATGTTGTAAATGAGAATACTGTAATTATAGGAAAGAACTATTTCTAACTACTTGAAATTTTGCAAAAATGTAGTTGTATGCACACATTAAGGCTGAAATTAGACTCCAATTTGTACAAACAGTCAAGTACATGTACACAAATGAATTTGTTCAAAATACTTAACTTTACATGAAATACAGTATTCACACAAAATCATGCAAGTGTGCAATTTTTTTAATTTAAAATTTTAACGATACTTATATGAAATACTTGTTTATCATGTGCTATTTGAAGAGGTTCTTACCAATTAATTTGTTTTAGGAAATACCAGCGAAACTGGCTTTTCTGTTGATGATTTCCGTACTAAGTTTGGAAAGGAGAGTATGGATGACAATATCGGCATTGGTTGTGCTCGTTATGTTGGGACCGTCCTGGCAGGAATTCTCAGTGTTATAGGATTTCTCTCCCCTGTCGCCATGGTTGTGTTACCCAAACTTATAAATAACTGGGAGACTGGAGAATGTCGACCAGAGTGTGAAGGTCTTTTAATCAGTTTTGCATTTAAACTTTTAATCTTGTGCATAGGAACCATTGCATTGTTTTTCAGACAGCCCAAAGCGACCATGCCTAGGGTATACTTATTCAGAGCTGTCGTGCTGTTTCTTGTATTCATTTTGACATTTGCTTTTTGGCTTTTCTATGGAGTCAGAATCTTAAAAGATAAGAAGACAGCATATTATGACATTGTAAAATTTGCCGTTTCTCTGGTCGATGCTCTGCTGTTCATACATTACATTGCTGTTATCTTACTAGAAGTCCGTCAGATCCAACCCATGTACGTCATCAAGGTTCTAAGATCGCCAGATGGCGAGGCAAAGAACTACAACATTGGTTCGTTAAGCATCCAGAGGGCTGCTGCCTGGATTCTAGAGCAATATTACAAAGATTTCCCAGTCTTCAATCCATACCTGGAAAATATAACCAAACGCCCAGCCAAGATGACCAGTCTGAAATTCTACAATGTAGATGGGAACCAACCTCAAAATCCTCAAGACCGTCCACGAGCCATCTTTGCCTCCCAAGCCTCACGGAGGCGAGATGCAAGTCACAATGACAGGTTTTATGACGAATTGGAATATGAGAGAAGGGTACGGAAAAGAAAGGCTCGACTGATGGTAGCAGCGGAAGAAGCATTCACTCATATTAAACGCATGCAAGATGAACAAGGTAAATTAGGTAAAGGATCTTTCAAAATTAAAGAGTTAGGCAAGCAATATGCAGAGATAATGAGTAGTAGACTAATTGTATGTGACACAACTTACATGTACATAAATCAGCAGCAGTTTAAAATTTTAATCTTTATTGGAAAACAGCTACATTGTATATGACCAGTGGTCAACACTCACTGTTTTGGATTGGCCCTAGCTACATGTAAATTGAAAATAAAATGCATTAGATTAAAAAACAATCTTAGAAGTGTCGGACTCCCTTCTTGATGATTGTCTGATGTATGTTATTAAGACTGTTCAATCATCTTTTTTGGTTCATGTATGTTGATCACTTTCTTGTAGTTTATCAAAAGTGCTCTAAGATTCCATCAATTCAAAATCTGCTAGAAACATAGACTTTCTTCATGCAATCACTTGAGCTTATCTGATCTATCAAGTCATAAAACCTGCATTTATTACAAAAGCCCATCATGCTGTATTGTTTTTCAAAACAAAATTGAGATGCTAATTCTCTTACATCATATGGCGAATTAAGCTGTGCTAAAACATGTTCAAAAGATACATAAACATAAACTATCTCTCCATAACTCAGCGTGATACAACATCTTGTTTGATGTGTAGTTTACATGTTAATTGATGTAAATAGGAAAAGGTTATTGAAAACATTAATGTTAAGCGATAATTTTGGGGATCAGGTTACTCAGTCTTGCATTGATTTTATCATGCTGATTGAGTCAGGGTATTAAAAGGGGGGGTGAAAAACTTTAATGTCTAGTGATTATTTGGGGATCAGGTTACTCTGAGTGTTGCACTGTCTACGAGCTGCTGATCAACTCAGGGTATTAAAAGGGGGGATGAAAAGCATTAATGTAAAGCGATTATTAGGGATGAGGTTACCCTTAGTGTTGCACTGTCTACCAATAAAGATTTTATCATGCTGATTTGAGTCTTGATAGAGAAGAGGATATTAAAAGGGGGGATAAATTATTGGCAGCACTTGAAGAATCAAGCACTGCCAATAATTTATCTTAATTTAGATGTGAGAGAATCATTATATTTTAGATGGTACACTCAAAACATTCATCAGGACAAATTTTATTATCATGATAAATATGAATGAATCTGGCTTGGTTTATTTATAGAATAGGAAAGTAAAATTTGAACCTTTAAAATTTTAAGTTTGGCAACAAATTGACAATAAAATAGTAATTTAAGCATTGTTTCTTGAAGCAAGTTATTTCAGGATAGTAGAAAGCTGTCTTGAAATATGTTTTCAATTATTATTGCTTATTCTTATACAGTTGTAAGTTTTAAAATGAAATGTGCACAGATTTATTATCAAAACAAACAACAGCAAAACCAAAAAAAAATTTTTTAATGGTAAATTATACATGTACACAAAATTATTATTAAGGATCTGAATATTAATACATGTACATTTAAATATAAAAAGTTCTTGGGCAACTACATGTACATGTAATTTCAACATATTTCCATGCATACTTTGAACATGTTGAAGAGTCAACAAAACTATCTTGTTTATACAACCACTCTTCAGTAATTGTTTAACTTTATTACATGTAACTAAATTATATGAATTATTTTACAGGTCCAGCCATACCAATGGATCCTCATGAAGCAGCACAAGCAGTTTTCCCATCCATGGCTAGGGCCTTGCAGAAATACTTACGCATCACAAGACAGCAGCCTAAATATACCATGGATAACGTCTTAAATCATCTAGCTCTTTGTATAAACTATGACATGAGCCCCAAAGCTTTCCTAGAGCGCTACACCCCAAATGGTGCCATTATCATGAGCGAAAAAGACTATAGACCCATTACCAAGTGGGTAGTTGTGTGCGATCAGCTGTTGTCGCGAGAAATTGAGCACAATCTGACATTTCAGTTGCGGCAAAATGACGTTTCGTTACTGTGTGTTGTCAAGAGACTGCCTCATTTTAATTTGACTGAGGATGTCATCGATCCTAAGACCAATAAGTTTGTTCTGAGATTAAATTCAGAAACATCAGTATGAGACTCGTTGAGACTCTTATGGAATTTATTGCCCTGAGATTGGGAAGACATTACTCTGCATCTGACTTTAGCAAGAGATGTGAACTCTTAAGAAGACCTTTCCAGCTCTTAAAGGTGTATGATGATTTGCTATGTTGATCAGATGATGAACAAAATATTTATGATGTTAATGTGTACCCATGTTATTTTCGCACATGTTCAGCATATGTAACAGTTAATTTGTCTCGAAAGGTGCCATTGTATTTTCATTTTATATAAAAATTTGAAAAAAAAACAATTATACATTGTACTGCTGAAATAAGTTTCGAAGTTGTATTTTTATGCATTTATTAGACTTTTAAAGACATTTGTAAAAGCAAGATCTGTTATTATTTTTGAACATTTTTAACAACTACATCATTTTGTACATTTAGTACAAACTGTATAATGGAGTAATCATGATAATAGATCCATATCATCCTGCAGAAGTAGAAATAACTTGTGAACTTCATTTTACATGTGAACATTTTTGTAACTTATCATTAGCTTTTGTAGGGTAAAAGATAAACAAATGATTAAATTGCATTGTTATAATTTGTAGAATAAAGGCACATTGTATCTTTTGTAAAATATATAGAAACCAAAAGTTGTGGTTATATTTATGTAGCATAATAATTTAATATAGGCATTATAAGTTGTATTACCAATCAAAATTTGCGAATATTTACATGTATTTATGGCATGTGATTATTTTATTTTTAGCTCACCTGGACCGAAGGTCCATGTGAGCTATTACCATCACTTGGCGTCCGTCGTCGTCGTCGTCGTCTGTCGTCGTCGTCGTTGTCTGTTAACAATTTTTCAAAAATCTTCTCCTCTGAAACTACCAAACAGAATTTAATGAAACTTGGTATGAATGATCCTTAGGGTGTCCTGCACCAAACTTGTGTTTTGATTTTTGATCCGTTAAAAAACATGGCCGCCGTTACTAAAAATAGACTAGGGGGGTCAGACTACTGTTTTTGGCTTATAAATCAAAAAGTATAAGAGATAGAGGAAATCTGAGGCCACGCTACTGATTCAGCATCAAAAGCTCTACAAAAGTCTCCATTTGGTCAAAGTTGTCAGATGACCCCTTATAGGGGTTACGGCCCCTTGAAGGTGAAAAATAGCGATTTTTCATGTTTTTAGCCTACAGAATGAAAACTATTGCAGATAGAGATTAGCTGTTGCTTGCTTAAATGTTCAGCTCATTTAGCTATACAAAATTCTCCATAGGGTAGAAGTTGTCAGGTGACCCCTTACAGGGGTTACGGCCTTTGAAAAAAGCGATTTTTCATGTTTTTGGCCTACAGAATGAAAACTATTGCAGATAGAGATTAGCTGTTGCTTGCTTAAATGTTTAGCTCATTTAGCTCTACAAAAGTCTCCATAGGGTCGAAGTTGTCAGATAACCCCTTATAGGGGTTACGGCCCCTGAAAAATAGCGTTTTTTCATGTTTTTGTTCTACAGAATGAAAACTATTGCAGATAGAGATTAGCTGTTGCTTGCTTAGATGTTCAGCTCATTTAGCTCTACAAAATTTTCCATAGGGTCGAAGTTGTCAGATGATCCCTTATAGGGGTTACGGCCCCTGAAAAATAGCGATTTTTCATGTTTTTGGCCTACAGAATGAAAACTATTGCAGATAGAGATTAGCTGTTGCTTGCTTAAATGTTCAGCTCATTTAGCTTTACAAAATTCTCCATAGGGTCGAAGTTGTCAGATGACCCCTTATAGGGATTACGGCCCCTGAAAAATAGCGATTTTTCATGTTTTTGTCTTATAAAATGAAAACTATTGCAGATAGAGATTAGCTGTTGCTTGCTTAAATGTTCAGCTCATTTAGCTCTACAAAATTGTCCATAGGGTTGAAGTTGTCAGATGACCCCTTATAGGGGTTACGGCCCCTGAAAAATAGCGATTTTTCATGTTTTTAGCCTACAGAATGAAAACTATTGCAGATAGAGATTAGCTGTTGCTTGCTTAAATGTTCAGCTCATTTAGCTATACAAAATTCTCCATAGGGTAGAAGTTGTCAGGTGACCCCTTACAGGGGTTACGGCCTTTGAAAAAAGCGATTTTTCATGTTTTTGGCCTACAGAATGAAAACTATTGCAGATAGAGATTAGCTGTTGCTTGCTTAAATGTTCAGCTCATTTAACTCTACAAAAGTCTCCATAGGGTCGAAGTTGTCAGTAACTCCTTATAGGGGTTATGGCCCCTTATAGGTGAAAAATGGTGTTTTTGGCCTATAGAATGAAAACTATTGCAGGTAGAGAAAAGCTGTTGCTTGCTTAAATGTTCAGCTCATTTAGCTCTACAAAAGTATAGGGTCAACATCAAGACCAGGTGAGCGATTCAGGCTCCTGGGAGCCTCTTGTTTCTGTTCAAAATCTAAAAATTTTGTTAATGTTCTTTCTCTCTCTCTCTTTCTTCTTATTTTTTTTTTACTTACAACATGTACAAGTTTTTGTTTATGATTTTGTCCTGTTATATCAGTGAGAACTTTTTAAAGTGAATATGTATTGCCATATGCTCAATATTTTCAACAAGCAATTTTTATGTCAATTGAAGGTTGTGAGTTTAGGCCTTTGCTTTTGCAACACTGAGAGATAAAGCTTCATGTATTTACATTACTAATTTTGATATCATAAATTATATACAAATATCTATATAAAATTGGTTGTGTTTTACAGTTGTTTTAATGTACATGTTTTTTTGGTTGTAATCAGTCTTTGTAAAATTCGACAATTACATCAAAACATACTACATGTAAGATGCTCATGCAAAAAAAAAATGAAATTAAAAATGAAATTAGTCATTAACATTTTATCTACATATACATGTACGTAGCATGAAGGTTTTAATTTGTCCACTTTTCATTGTAAGGAATTTTTGTACCTTTTTGTCAACTTTTACCTGTTAAAAATAGGGATACAACTACGGTTTCATAATGATTGTTTAGTGTCTCATCTGTATTTGTGTAAATAATGTCACTCAATGTTGATTTTTTGTACATGACTTGTATATCTATATATGCTGGAACATTTTTTTGTAAAATATTTAATTTTTCATACATTTTTATACTTTTTACCAGTATAATTGATGATTTGTGCCCCTTGTATATTTTTGTGTTTTTATACATATATATGTATGTATTTAGTTTTATTGGACATATCAGTCTTAGTACATGTATGTTCAAGTTCATGATGTTAAAAAAAATTAAGCTTTAAGTTTCACATTTCTACTCATTTCTTTAACATACAAAACAATACATATTCTCAAGATTTTTTTTTAATTTAGAAATTTATTTTCTCCATTGCAAACTTGTAGCTGAAAATTTATATAAATTTTTAAAGTTATACAGTACATATTCTGAAGACTCTTTTTTGAAGAAATTTATTTTCTTCATTGCAAATGTGTAACTGAAAATTTATATAAAATAACATGCACTCTATATTTTTTTAAAGGATTGCAAAAAAATTGCGGACGTTTTATGGTATGTTTTTTAAATTGTAATATTTCTTCGATTCATTGTTTAGAAATCCCTTCACTTTTCTGGTGCTACTTTTTATCTAGTATGAGGATGATTTTAGTGCTAACTCATTGTAAAATCCATTCTTTGTATGCATAATTCAGTCATATTTTATGAAAATTTTTAGTCATTTATAGAAAAGATTATAATGAAGTCCATTTAAAATCAAATTAAAACATCTCAGAGTAATACATTTACATGTACATGTAATATGAAATTTAGTTTTAAGAAAACAGTTTTAGCTAGTAAAACTTCTTTATGTATGTACTTTAAAAATTTGTCTACAAAAACTAGAAATTCATGTATATACAAACATAATAATTGTTTCCAGTTTATATATTGAAAATATTTTAAAGATTTCCTCCAACTAAACCTCAATTCTAATTTAATTTAAGAAGTAAAAAGAATATTTTCATGTAATTGATCATTAAATGCATTGAAATGGAAAGGTTTGTTAGCAAAATTTAAGGATTTGAAATAAATCTATAGATTTTTAATGAAGTTTAATCTTGATTGTGTTTATAAATTTACAGATTTCAGATTTCAGATTTTATTGAAACACTCAGACACATACATGTGTAACATGAGGACATACAACAAAATAACATATATTACAAATGAAAGAATGAGCTAGTCATACAGCATATAAAGTTAAAATAACAAATTCAGTTTTTGTACAAACGATGCAATGTTTGTTAAAAGTTTAACATTACAAAGAGACAACATACCACTCATCTTGTTTTTATCTGGATTTATAAAATAATACCTTGGTATATGTTTTTGTTGCAATTGTTTAACATAGTCATTTTGGCATTTAAATAAATAATGGAATTCGTCGCCGATGTATGTACATGTATGTGGAGATCTCATCATTGTTAGCTCACCTGGCCAAAGGCCATGTGAGCTTATGCCATCACTATGCGTCCGTCGTCGTCTGTCGTCGTCCGTCGTCCGTTAACAATTTCAAAAATCTTCTCCTCTGAAACCACTGAACCAATTTAACAGAAACTTGGCAGGAATGATATATGACATGTTGGCAACAAACGATCCTCATTTTGAAATGCTTTGATAAAAAACATGGCCGCCATTGCTAAAAATAGACTAGGGGGGTCAGACTACTGTTTTTGGCTTATAAATCAAAAAGTATAAGAGATAGAGGAAATCTGAGGCCACGTTACTGATTCAGCATCAAAAGCTCTACAAAAGTCTCCATTTGGTCAAAGTTGTCAGATGACCCCTTATAGGGGTTACGGCCCCTTAAAGGTGAAAAATAGCATTTTTTCATGTTTTTGGCCTTCAGAATGAAAACTATTGCAGATAGAGATTAGCTGTTGCTTGCTTAAATGTTTAGCTCATTTAGCTCTACGAAAGTCTCCATAGGGTCGAAGTTGTCAGATGACCCCTTATAGGGGTTACGGCCCCTTAAAGGTGAAAAATAGCCACTTTTCATGTTTTTGGCCTACAGAATGAAAACTATTGCAGATATAGATTAGCTGTTGCTTGCTTAAATGTTAAGCTCATTTAGCTCTACGAAAGTCTCCATAGGGTCGAAGTTGTCAGATGACCCCTTATAGGGGTTACGGCCCTTGAAAAATAGCGTTTTTTCATGTTTTTGTCCTACAGAATGGAAACTATTGCACATAGAGATTAGCTGTTGCTTGCTTAAATGTTCAGCTCATTTAGCTCTACAAAATTCTCCATAGGGTCCAAGTTGTCAGATGAACCCTTATAGGGGTTACGGTCCATGAAAAATAGCGATTTGATTTTTCATGTTTTTGGCCTACAGAATGAAAACTATTGCAGATAGAGATTAGCTGTTGCTTGCTTAAATGTTCAGCTCATTTAGCTGTACAAAATTCTCCATAGGGTCGAAGTTGTCAGATGACCCCTTATAGGGGTTACGGCCCCTGAAAAAAGCGATTTTTAATGTTTTTGGCCTACAGAATGAAAACTATTGCAGATAGAGATTAGTTGTTGCTTGCTTAAATGTTCAGCTCATATAGCTCTACAAAAGTCTCCATAGGGTCAAAGTTGTCAGATGACTCCTTATAGGGGTTATGGCCCCTTATAGGTGAAAAATGGTGTTTTTGGCCTATAGAATGAAAACTATTGCAGGTAGAGAAAAGCTGTTGCTTGCTTAAATGTTCAGCTCATTTAGCTCTACAAAAGTATAGGGTCAACATCAAGACCAGGTGAGCGATTCAGGCTCCTGGGAGCCTCTTGTTTTTATACTATTTTTAGCTATTTTTTTTCTTTAGTTCTGTAGTGAAGATCTGAACGAACCTTTTTTGTACATTTTTAGTTCAGTATTTTCCTTCTATTATCTATTTAATCTTTAGGCATTGATTTTTCATGTAATCATTTACAATTTTCATCAGGTAAAAATAAAATATCTGATATTAGTTTGTTATTTTTTGGCAACAGGAACAAGAGTGGTGCTAATTAAGAATTAATGTGTACCACCAACTCACCAAAAAGGGAAGATTAATATCAAAATGTCAAGAAAAACAATGTAACTCAAGCAGTTATACCAAGAGAAAAAATGTGAAAAACATCTGAACTTGACACAGACCTTTAAAAAGTAATGACTCAGTGAATGTTGGGTCAAACCAAGTGTTACCGAGCTAATCTTCTGAAAAATGAGTGTTACAAAATTACTATCAGAACAACACAAAATGCAAGTGTTAGGGTTTAACTCCCCTTTGGACACACATTGGTCATATACATGTGCGAGGTAACTAACAAATCATAGAGCCGGTGGTGTAGTGGTTAACGCGTTGGGCTACTAACACCATGGTTCGTGGTTCGATCCTCGTCAGGGGTGAAAATTTCATGAACCAATTTTCCGACTCTCTCTTGACACCATTTGCGAGGATGGTCTCGAGAACCGATGCTAGTCCTTCGGAAGGGACGAAAAAAGGTTGACCCGTGTATGGGAGAGCAATACCCTATGCACGTTAAAAACCCCTTTGTAGAGTTCGATAAGAGTAGGCTCAATGGGGGCCGCTACAAAGGCCACACTCGCAATCTGCTAGCTGGAGAGGGATTAATATAAGCATTAAGCTTGTTTCCCAATCCAGGGTAAATAAATATGTTTAAACTAACAAATCTAAATGCATAAGTGCAATCCTGTCGTTATTGGGGGAAAAAGTTCAATTATGTTCCCTGAATATATCTTAAGTTTGATTGTCGTTTTCCATATACATGTAATATTCATCCTTCATTTAAACTTTCATTGAGCTGGTAAGGAGTTGCACTAAGAAGTATATGAACAGATAGACAATCATGATTATACTCACCAATCAATTGTACAGGGGAGTGATTTAATGAAAGAACCTATTGGACTTAAAAATTATCCTTGAGCTTGTAAAATTTCATGATACACAACTTCATGTTATAGTTTAATTAAATTCTGTTCAGTAGATTTTGAGATGTGTCTACATGATGATACCGGTAAATCAGGATATTCAGCAAATTTGTAAGTTCCAAGTACAAAAATTTGCAAACAACATTGTACATATGGTAACCTTCTTGCATACCAAGTTTCGTTAAATTCTGTTCAGTAGATTTGGAGATGTGTCTACATGATGATACCGGTAAATCAAAATATTCAGCAAATTTTTTAGTTCAATGTACAAAAAATGTACAAAAATTTGCTGAATAAAATTCCTAGTAATATGCACAACTACATTTTACATATGGTGAACTTCTTGCATACCAAATTTCAATAAATTCTGTTCAGTAGTTAAGGAGGCGTCCATTAGATGATGAATCAGGAGTTTCGCCAAATTTTTAAATGCAAAGGGCCACAACTCCCACAAAAATTTGTAGATAAAAATATCCTGGTAATATGCATATGGTGTACTCCTTGCATACCAAGTTTCATTAAATTCTGTTTTGTACCGTAGTTCCAGAGAAATTGTGATCACAGACAGACTTAAACATTATACCTTCTGTAATTTTGTTGTGTCCATAACACAAACTGTGATTACAGACAAACTGAAACGTTATATCCTCTGCCATTTTGCTGTGTGCAGTATAATTATACTTCCATTCGTAAGAGAGGGGTCATATTGCAATCATCTTGTTGATTTGTTAATAACTTTCATAACTAGAACTAAAGTTATTGTGGGAACACTAAAGTTAACAGACAATGACGCAGATGACAGCATCATACCATTATACGTCCACAAATTTTATGCGGTCGTATAAAAATGCCAAACACTATATGAATATGAGAAGCATAGAACAATTAAATCGAAATATGTTGAACTAGAATCCAAATTATGACCTTAATCAAACAAGGCCTGGTGTAGGAAGAATTTTAGTTTTGACAATTTTGAAAAAAAAACTTTCTGAACTTTGAAGTACATGTAGCAACTAGGATTGTTTTAGGCAACTCTCCCCTTCGTTTTGTGAATTTTATGTAATAACCAAAGGTATGAGGTCAAAGGTCAAGGTCAACCATGCTACTGTGGACACATTGTCTTATAGTGACCTACCAACATACCAAACACCTAACATCGACATAGTGACTTTCCTGGACACCAAATATCTAATGCCAATGTCAAAAGACAACCAAATTATTGCCCATGGAAGAAAATTGTCCAAAATATCAAAAATTAACTTGAGGTCAAAGGTCAAGGTCAACCATAGTGGTATGCGACACATTGCCTTGTGAAGACCTAACTACATACCAAAAATCTAAGACCCATGTCAAAATATAAAAAAGTTATGGCCTGGACAAGGTTTCCCTGAGAAGAAAATGAAAAAGATGAAGAACTCATGGTAAAACAATATGTCTCGCTTCGGTGAAGGGGAAACATAATGATGTAAAACTGAAAAGGCTTTATATCAAAACAATCTTGGTTTAGTACAAAAGTTTTTACTGATGTTTTTTGTTACATCACAATAAAAGAAAACAATGATATTATGTTTTATAAACATGATGACGATAAATAAATATTATGCCGTAGACAAATACATACAAACAGATCTACACAAATACAAAATGCTGGATTTTTCTTTCATTAAAGATTGAGTCACAAAAGCATACATGGGTTTTTAAAGAAGCATTTCATAGGTTAGAAAATAATAGAGATTGGATCAGATCTACGACACCATGTAAGTTTTGTATAGAAGATATTAATCATACAACGAAATTTATTTTCAGAAATTTGGGTAAAATTTGAATAAAATTAAGTTATTTCGATCAATAAGTCTGAAAAACTGTTAAACTGTTGTAAATTTCTTTTTTGCTTTACATTAGAGAAGAAAACAAAACTAACAAGGGTAAAACAGTATGCTCCCCTTCTTCTTCAAAGAGCAAAGGAAAATCTTTTGAAATCTAAACCCCAAAATTTCTGAAATAATCGAAAATGTATGTTGATCATTTCTTCTTATCCAAACAAAACTGCTGTCTCTAAAAGAAAATTTAGCTAGTTTTTTAACTTTGTTTCAGAACCTTGAAATTACGAAGAGAACATTATTTATGGTATATCTAGACTTACAAAATTTACCTGGTACTTTAGTAATTACTGGTAAATAAAATTATAAACTTTGAAACAAACTACTTGCACACAGTTAACATCAAATCATTGGCTGTTTTCTTTAAAGCAAGAAAAGATTCTTAAAAGGTAGAAAAATCCAATCAAAGTTCATTGCAAACATGATTTACAATTTACAAATGATGGCAAAAAATTTACAATGATTACAATGGTTAAGTTAGTTACAATTTGATTAATACACTTTAACTATTTAAATATTGCACAATTATTTTGTTTTATCACTTAAAAAACATTAACAAACATCTAACATTCACATTCTGAAAAATCTGACACAGTTTGTTTACAATTACCAAGCAACTGATCATCATATGACTTGTATGTTTCACATCATATATGTATTATGAAAAGCAAAACAAAATTTAATTACATGGTGGTCCTACATAAAATTAGGGCATTTTCAGAATAAAATGTGAGAAAGGGACAGGAGGAGCTTCTACTAATAAAGTATGGGTGGTGGGATTCAGAGATATATTTTATGAAGAAGCAATAGTGTAATATTTAATTAAATTGTATGTGTGGTAGTGAAGAAAAAGTGCCTGTCCACCCCCTCCCCCATTAAATTCTGGAACAGCTTTTTATACTTGTGGCAGTGAATTCAACTAATGCTGGAGAAGCTGGAAAACAAGATAATTCATTTTCTAGTTGATGTTGAACTACACTGAATTTAGTTGGTTTCAAAACTACAAAAAAATCTTTTAACTTTCATAATTCTGAATCTCGACATTTTAGGAATGCACCTGAGCCAACAAGGGGAGTTGAAGCGATTTCATAACAAAATGTGATGAGACCTCAACCTTCCTATTTATACTGCACAATTGTGTAGTTCCACAGGGGTCCTTAGGGAAAGTAACAGGAACGAAGTTGGGAATGTGCCCATAAAGAAAAGGAAATTGAGAATCAAATTCCTCAAGATTTTTATTACCCCTTCAGTCAACCGTTCTGAATATTTCTAAGAACTTTATACTTCTTAAGAGACAAAACATCATTTTTTTCAGGCGTAGATAATACAAAATTCATAGGATACAGTTTTAAGTTAAAAATTATAAAATAATTAATATTTTTGGCCATTTTTTACACAATATTTATTGTAATTTAAATGTTGGATACAAAACTCAAAGTTTAAGTAGTATTCATATTTTGATTTTTTTTCATCCTTTAATACTTGTTTAATTTCAATTTTTTTTTAGAATTTTACTATTATAAAATTATTTTCTTTTTAAGATGAGAGTAAAAAATTAAGTGTCATGGAGCAAACTCTTTAAAAGAGTAAGTAAAACTCGTTCAATCTATACCATATATATATACATGTAGTAGCACATTAAATAATTACCAAGGTAAAGCTATAGGAAAATCTTAAAACTACTGACATAAAATAAAGATATTTATTCTAAAATTAATAATTCCCGTAATTCTTTTTTGGGTATGGGCAAGAATTTAGGTAATCACAGAAATCAGAAATAAAATTTTTAAAGAGTATTATCATTTTACATTAAAAATATGAAACTTTTGCATGTACAAAATTTATCTCAATATGAGAATTTCCTTTTTAAAATGGCAACAACAATTAGCCTGAAATTGTTGAAACAAAATGCTATTTTCAAGCCCTTAAAAAATCTTGACTGGACAGAAATTTTTAATATATTCCACCTAAATTAATGAAATAATTTAGAATTAATAGAAGTGTACAACCAAAAATTTAAAAATTATATCAATTGACGATCAAGAAACCATGTTGATAAGGAAATTCAATAATTCATGTCCATACAACCAAAAGCAAAGAAATCAAATTTTAAAGTGGCAGATTCAGAGGGGGCAGAGTGTATGCCCCCCTTTCATTGAATTAAAAAAAAAGTTCTGTTTAAAATTGACCAACCAACTTCAAATTTTAATCAAAATCTGACATTTTTAGCAATTACGACCCCCCCCCCTTTCAAGGACCTCTGGATCCGCCTCTGTTCTATATCAGTATATAATGACACTTAAAAATGAAACACTTTCCATCCACTCTGACTAGAAAAAGAAAGTTATAACACAATGAAATCTTGACTTTCAATATATATTCACTAAAAAAATACAATGTACACCAAAGTTCTGGTAAAGCTGCATACCTCATTCAATAAAAATGCAATGTATTTTTAATCAAGTGTTTTCAAAGCATTTAGTTCTGGTAAAGAAAGTTTTCTACATATTCTTAATTCAGAAAAAGGAAATAACCAAGCAAGATATAAAGCACTATTGTAAAAAATGTATACATGTGTAAAAGTTTTGCTATGATTTAAGAAGTAACTTTGTATATTTGGTTAAAACAAATTGAGGTAAAAATTCTATATATCAAGCAGTTGTACTTCTTTCAATTGTACACTTAAAATAAAGAGCCTCATTTTTCAAAAATTAAAAAAAAAAATTTAAATTGCCAATTTTCATTTCAGAAATCCATCAAAAATAATTATATGGAATTAAAAAAAAATTTCTTACTTATGACTAGAAAGGAGTTGCTAGGGTAACAAAGTGTCAAAATAAACAAATGGAATAATATTAATAACAACAAATACTAAAACTAGTTTAACATCATTGCTTAGCACCATAGAATGGTTTTGGACCTAGTCGTACTGGGTTGGGTCTAACCAAACCTTCTAAATGTGAACTGTTCGATGGAATCTCTAAGCTATGTCGAAAGTTTTCATTTCTCCGAGGTTCAACATTGCAGTAATTTGGCGATTCACTCCTCACCCGTGGACAATGTCTCAGCTGAGTTGAAGCAGACAAGTTTTCTTCAATTTTCTCTTCACGTTTATTATTTTTTTCCTCGAAAAATTGCATGAGTTCTTTAATACTGCCCCTCCTTTCAACTTTCCTAGATTTCTCATTTCCATTCGGCATTGTCAGTGACTGACTCATTCTATTTTGTGACTCACTTGTAATTACGGTTTCACTTATAGTTTGAGCATTCGTAGGAGAGGTCACTGTTGTTTGTTTCTTTTCACTTGTTTCATTGAAACTGACATGCCTTAAAGTCTTAGGTGATTCCCCTTCAGAATTTTGCCGAACAAACCTTAAAGTAAGATCAACATTTCTTTGGCCTTGCGGAGATCTACTTCCTCTGGCATTTTCATCCCCTCTCAGCACTTTGGGGGATGTTCTTATTGTTTTTGGTGACCCCTCAATAACAGTTTTTGGAGATGTCCTTGAGGTGTTAATACGAATCGTCATTTCTGATTCAGACATGGCTGATTCACTAGAAGCCCTTCCTCGAGAGCTGCCACGATGTTTGGGAGGTTTACCAAAATTTGTTATTCCAATTGTAACTTTTTCGATTTTCTTTGGTCGAAATTCATATCCCAAGTCAGTAGAGATACTTCGCCTACTGCCTGGCATTTGCCAGAGTTGCCCAGAAACATGACTAGAAAATGCATTGCTTCCAGAATGTCGAAAATCCTCCGATAAATCACTTGAGTATTGCTCAGTCTGTGAAAATGACCTATGGTTTGCAAAATGTAGCCTTGTTTGCCTTACTCTTTCATTATTGAAATTTTCTTGTCGGAAATGCACATTAGAGTTTGAAAATTGAGAGTTTTGGCCTGACACACCACCACTTTCAAAAATTTGTTTCAGACTATGTAATTTTGATGATTGATGAGATTTTGAAAATTCCATTTCACTATCCTCTTCAGACATAAAATCCTCGTGACGAGACGAAGCCATTTCTAACGCAGAATCGTCTAATGAAGATCGGCTACAAATATCAGACAAAAAGGATGATGACATGTTTTGAAGTTCTGATGGAATACTTCTACGCAATGAAACAGTAATATCAGCATGTTTTCTCAATTTACTTTGATCGACAAAAACTTCATCGCTAGTGTCTTCATCGCACGAGTCAGTTACAACATATTCACTTTTATAATAATCCATGCTTTTAGACTTATGAAGTGGAGGTTTTGAAAATGTTTTGGGAATAACTGTAGCAGCATTATTTGGTCCTATTCCTTGTGGTGTGCTAATTGGCGATATTACAGTTTTTGGTTTAGTTTGCATGGAGTTCGATGCAACTGTATTTGTTTGTTTGGTTTCAATTCCATTTGAGATTCCAACTTGCATTGGTTGAGACTTTGAAATTTTTGGCTGAATAACAACTTTTCTCCTAACAAGCACAGGTCTATATTCTTCTATATATTCTTGACTTGGAGGTGCCAGTTCAGGCAATTTTGTTTGACCTTTAACCATTGATTTATCCGTCTGCTCCACAAAAGGTGTGACAACAGCCATGTGTTCTAGGCCAGTGTTTCTTAAATTTTGATTTTCAGGGTTGATAACCTGATTAGAAACTCCAACAATTTCAGCTTCAAAAAGTTTGTGCGCTTGGTTTACATCAGGAGATTTTTTCATACTTAGCTCAAGATCTTGATTAATAGCATTTTGTGCAGCTTCTTCAGAATTGTCTAATTTTTCAATCACTTGAGGTGAAGCATGTATGATTGGTCCTTGTGAAAGAAAATGAACAGTTGCTACAGGCATTTGATAGGGATCAGCTGAAAAATGAGTTTCGATTTCCATCAATTGGATATTTCTTGTAGGACTTCTTGGATCTGAGAATGGACTATGAATAGATTCAATGTCTGACATATTTGTTTGTCCCTGTTCACGCTCAGCTTTTAATCTTTCCTGAATTTTTTCTCGCATTTCATTGGACAAATTTTGATGAGTAGGAATTCCAAAACAACTTTCATTAAAATCAATGTCGTCTGCAACTGAATGAAATGGTAAAACGTTTGCAAGACTTTGTTGTTCACATGCGCCATCTATATCAGTTTCCATGGGGACTGGCATATTGTTGTTAACCAGATGACTTGTCTGAACACTGGCCATAACGGGATAAGATGGAGGAAGGGCTAATGGCCCTGAAGAAACTCTATTTCTATTGTCTTTAGCACTTTTGTTTGTGAAATTGGTTCTCAGCACTTTTCCATGGTCGGTAGGTTCATACTCAATGTATGTAGGTTCTGAATTAGCACTTGAGGATGTATTACTTGAAGTATCCTGTGTCACAACCATTGACTGTTTAATCTGTGGAATATTAGACTCAGTCTGACAACGTTTTATCATTGGTTTTTCTAGAGTTAGAGTTTGCTCATCTGTACTACACTCTGGAGTTTTCTGTCTAACTCTAGGTTCATATTCCTCCAAATTTTCCATAGCAGCTACAGTTGAAGACCTTCTTAATGTCCTTTCCCCATCAAAACCATAGTGTCTATTTATACTATCTGCCAATTTTTGAATTGAAGGTTTTCCAAGGCTTTCAAACTTGTTGAAACTTTCTGACGACCATTGCAAAGATGGTCTTTCCATTTCAATTTTTGTTTCAGTGTTTTGCACCTCATTAAGTCGTTCCCCTTGACTGCCTTGTCGGCAAACATCTCCTGTTGGAGCAAGCTGCGTCCTCCAATGTTCACTAAAATTTGACAGATCTTGTAGTTTTCTATTAAACGGTACATCTTCCGTAGGGCTATCTAAGCTTGTTTGAGCCATTGCACCTTGTGGGAACTTAGACCCTTTTGACTGGTTCTCCTTTTTGATTACGGCAACAAAGTCTTGATTTAAACCAGCCAGATCTTCCCACCTTGGTTGTTGTCGTGGAGATCTTGGACTCTGCACAACAAGATTTTCTCCATCCACTCTTTGACTAGTTTTGAATAGCAACTTTTCAAAGTTTCTTTCGGCAACCTCTTTTTCTTCTTTATTATCAAATAGAGTTTCATCAATAGCAGTTTCAAGCCTTTGTGGTTCATTGCGTTGAATTTTAGCAGGTGAGCCCTTTTGTAATGGGCTAGATGGATTGTAGATCGGGTTCTCTACAAATTGTCGTGGTTGAGGACTTTCCTGTGGTGAAATTAATTTGTTTGGTCTATTTACCAATGGACTAGAATGGCCTAGGTCTTCTTGTGATGGGGTCCTTACTTTATTTGGTCTCTGGACTGATGGGCTGGCATGTGAGTGATCAACTGGTGTATGAACTTTATGAGGCCTGTGTGAGGCAGATATTCCATGGTGAATTTCTTCTTGAGAAGGAGAATTGATTTTGCTTTTGTGTTGTGAACTGGCTGGGCTACCAAGATGAGAAATTTCCTCTTGAGAAGGGCTTTGAAATTGACTTATTCTTTGCAGTATTGTAGGACTAGTTTGGGCCAATTCTTCCTGGGATGGGGTCCTATTTTGATTTGGTCTTCTAGCACTTGGACTTGTATGGATTTCTTCTTGTGATGGGCTTCTGATATTTTTAGCCCCCCTCTGTCCAATGGGAGGACTGTTAGTGGGGGTAGTATGTTCCCCATCTGATCTATCTACGTTTTTCCACCTCCCCGGTAGTTCTCCTGTGGGACTGATAAACCTCCTACGGTACTCTCCTGGGCTTAAATCTGACAGAGGACTAGTTATACTGGAGGCAGCAGAATGACGTTTGGAAGATTGGTTTGAACGAGCTTGTTTAGTAAAGAATTCGAAATCTTCCTCAGACATGTCAATCTTGTTTCCAGTCTCCGCCTTATACTTTTGAAAATCGGCCAAATCCTCATTGGAGAGACCAAAATGAACTTTATCAGTCTCACTACTTTTCATCACAGTTTGCTCCATGAACAGTTCACCGTCAATGTTCGTTTCAAGCTTAGTGTTTGTGATCTGAGTTGGTCGTACTGCCTTTCGTACAAGCTGTGGTGTTTCCACAACTTGGATCTCTGCCCCAGGCCTATCAGTATAAACATGAGATTCAACATTCTCAGTGTTGGACTTTTGTGAAGAATAATCTGCTGAGTCATTAGTTTTGGCTTGAGACAATTGTTCCCTTTTACTCTGTTTCGCCTTATCACTATCTCCTTTAAAAGCCTTATCAATTTGTGCATTTATTTCCTTCAAAGTTCTAGTCAAAGGTGATTCAGTGTCATTAACACTATCCAATGAGGCACTTCTACGACATTGTCTTTGTCCTTTAGAAGCATCATCACTCTGACTTATACTGCTTACACTAAAACTCTCAACTGATGTAGATAATTCACTGATGGTTACCGATGACAACAAGTCAGTTTGACTTCCTGATGTCAAATTTTCTAGTGATTTCTGAATGTCTGAGGGAACACTGAGACATTTTGACATTTTTGACGCAAATGGAGGTGACACTGAATTTGATTGAGGGTGAAGATTGTCATATACTTCTTCCTCATATGAATGTTGTTTAAATTCAATGGTTTTTGTAGTAGATGATGTTCGAGATTCATAATTTTGGAATTCAGCTGAGGAAAACGGAGAATCTAAATTATCATATCCACCAGGAGAAACATCTGAGCGACTATGTCCTCTATCGTTCAAATTGTCTTGGATGTTAGGGAATTTTGGCAGTGGCTTTCTATTTGCATTTGCTGGGTCAGTTTCTGCAAGAATTTCATCATATTCAGATTTTCTTGAAGAATAGAAATCTCCTGTTGGAGCCTCATCTGGAGAGGTTGCTGGTGATGCATTCATCCAGTTTTTCCTCTTTGCACCAGGGCTTTCAGGTAGGTTCCCTATAGGTTGAATCTCTTTGTCTCTTTTTGACCGTTGGTCTTTAGCAGATGCTTCCTTTAACTTTTCAGAACTAGCAGACGGTTTAAGTCTCTTTTCGTCTGCTGATTTTCCAGAAACTGAATCACTTGAATGTTTTAAGTCTGTTGACTTTGGACTGGTGGATGCAAACACTGTAGCATCATCAACGTGAAGAACAAACTTTTCTTTATCAGTTAATGAATCGATTCTTGGACGAGAACCTATCACTTTCGTTTCTTCATTTTTCAAGCTTTTTGCTACTTTTTGTACAAGCTTTTGTTGATTTTCTTTCTCAAAATTTGCGTCAGTTTTTCTCCTTAATTTTTCACTTTGAGCTACAGGTTTAGGGATATCCTTTTTCTCCTTTGGCGGAATAGGAGCTTTTTCTTTACTATCCTTCCTCGGAGTTGTGGACCCTGACGGAGTTCTCCTGTGTGTAGGTTTTCGTTTTTCTTCACCTCTGACAAACGATTGTTTTCTCTCAGCCTTTTTATCTTTCCTTACTTCCATCCCACTGTCAATTGATGAACTGGAATCTGAAATGAAATAGAAATTTCATTAGTAAACAGTTTTCATTGAGATGCTATTAATTTACAAAAAAAAAAAAAAAAAACATTACACGCAAAAGACATTGGAGCCAGCTGATACAACAAAAGTTTATACAAAGGAGAATTTAAAGGCATAATCTATAAAAATATTTTACATTTATTTTGACAGAAGCATTCAGAATTGATAGACCATTTAAGTAAATCCATCAGGGGCGGATCCAGGATTGACTTGGGTGGGGGGCACGAGTGAAAATTTTTGAAAGGTCCTGTTTTTTTCACGCCTCCGTATGCTGCATCATAGACCTGTATTTAACATACAGGTCTATGGCTGCATAAAGGGGCATGTAGCTCCTTAGACCAGGCACGGATCCAGGATCTTCGATTAGAGTGGGTGTAGGTATTATAGTTTGCCGAGCGGAGCGAGGCGCGAAAATTTTTGGCCTTTTTTGATTGATTTCATGGGAAAAAATCATATTTTTCACATTTAAGGGGGTGCGGGCCGGGTGCGCCCCCGCCTGACATCTCTATGGTTAAGCGAAGCTACAAAGGGATTCCATTACCCATAACGAAGCAAGTTAAAATTTTATGTTTAGACTTCTCAAGAATTGAAATCGGTTTAGCTACTCAGGGAATTTTTGATATGCACTAGCTTGTGTTATTCTTTAATTGAAAATTTTGATAATATTGTCAATCGTCTCTTACTGTTTTGATCTTTAATTTTGCTATAAAATTCAGGATCAAACTAGAATTTGTGGTTAAAAACTTAATACTCTTGGGTAATATCATGTATTCACCATTAGGGTGTTTAATAATAATATTTCGACAGCAAACTTAGCGGCTGCTCCATTACATTTAAGTTGGTCCAATTAAAATCCTCCAGAGTAAGCGAACATTTTTTTTTATTATTAGAACTTAGGGGCATGCAACACGATGATGAAATAGGAAATAATAATATTTTCTAACCATGTAAGCGCATTGGATGCCCCAGTGCTTAGGTCAATAAAACTTCCTAAACCTTTTGTTTCATAAACAAGATTTGTCAATCAAACTGACGTCATTCATTAAATAATTGCATGAAGGTTCAATTTTACTATAAAATTCCAGTTTATATTGTTTCAATTCCCATAAAAATAAAACATAAATAATATCAAAATTGTTTTTAAGCAAATACTTACACTGATTTCACTGTTATTTAAACACTAATTATTAAAGAAAAAATACAAACAAAGAATTATGAATTTTAATGCATTGTTGCAAACCGAAGAATTATTTTCTCTATTTCATCATTATTTTTTTTCTATAAAGAACACAATTGTATACATGTAGCTTTTGCCCTGGCATATACATGTAAACAGTTAAAATATGCATATACATGTATCAACAGGTATCAAATTCCATGTACCTGTAAAAATCACATCTGGTAACAGTTAAGCCATAAATCAATTGATAAACAAAAGGACAGGATATATACAAGTTATGTTAATTGTTTTATGTTTGGATAAGAAAGTGGTGGATTATGATCATGTAATTATAGGCCTAATTTTATTTTTAAAGAGGTCAAGTGGGGGGGCACGTGCCCCCTGTGCCCCCCCTCTGGATCCGCCACTGTCCATTTGCAAAATACATATGACAGGTAGTAAATATTGATATAAAAAAAGCCTATTAGCTGATTTCACTAAGATATTTAAACTGGTCTTTGTTTGATGATGATATTTTATAAATATGTACATATCAATGCATTTATCTCAAATATGGTTGTTTTTTCCCACTATGTTTCTTTCTTGATGTTTATAACCATGGTCCTTTTTGGTTTTCATTTGACAATTGTGTCATTCATTTATTTCAAATTTTCTCGCTGTCTTCAATTGTGGATTTAAATTGCTGCTTGTTTTTGTAGGTTTTGTCACATACACTTATTCCACATTTCATTATCATCTATTACTCAGAAAATATCCCCTATACTTGGTTTCTTCAGTAATATAGAATTTACCATCAATCATATCAACATCAATTGGAACCTCTCTGGATCCATGCTCGATAAAGCTTGGAAAATCACTGCTCAGTAAACATCTAGGTGACTCAGATGATGCAGATCTTTTGTGTTTGGTCCTTGGAGACATTTCCTCATCTGTGAAAATAAACATAAAAGTTACTTAAGGTTACATGCACTTGTTCTACACAAAATTTTCTAATGATTATACTTATTTTGTTAGGTGTGCCATAATGAATATTTCTTACTTAAAATAAGATTTTTGTGTTGTTAATTTTTAAATCATGATAATTTTTTATTTATCAAAAATAGTTATATACTTGTGTGTTTTAACAATCCGGAACAGTTTTTTTTGCTATTTACCAAGCCAGGCACCCGAGTTCACTTTTGTGTTTTTTTTTAACATAGTTCACTTTGCTGATTGAAGTTTAAAGGTGTTGTACATGAATTTTTTGGTCATGTTATGTGTTTCATTTTTGTTTTACTCTTTTATGTCTACTGTTGGCTTGGCCCTTTTCAAACTCAAGCCTGTTTTACTTATTTAGGTACAAAGTTATTATTGGGGGTACCACAGCCTCCGCCCCCAGAATATCGAATACCGTTTAAACAAGAGGCTCCCAGGAGCCTGAATCGCTCACCTGAACTACACAGACACATATATTTTGTAGATATTATTGTGCATAACCATATGGGATTTAAATTTCTGAAATATCTTGGTTAGTTTTCAAGATATTGGGCTTAATAAATGCAAAATTTAGCAAAAATTAGGAAAAAGGGCAATAACTCCCACATCAGCAGTCAGATCTTTTCCAAAATTTCAGCACAGGTAGATCTTAATATGCTGATCTTTTTTGATTCTTGCACAATTTTGATAAGTGAAACCATTTTTGAGTTATTAGCAAAAAAATGCAATTTACCCCTATGTTCTATTTTTAGCCATGGGGGCCATGTTTTTTGACGAATCAAAAATCTGAACAACAGAGTTGTAGCATATATGCTATTCAACAAGTGTACCAAGTCAAGATGCAGTTGGTCTTACGGTGTAAGACAAGTTAATCTTTGAAATTCAGGCAAAAAGTAATGAAAAATGGTAAATTTTGTTGTTTTAAGGACAATAACTCCTAAAAGAAATGGTCCTACAGCTTTGATCTAAATACATGAAATGTAGACATTAATGTGCTTGATCATATGCATTTTAAATTTTTGAAATATCTTGTATAGTTTTCAAGAAGTGAAAAATTTTGAAAAAATCCAGAAAAGGGGCAATAACTCTCACATCGGTTGTTAGATCTTCTTGAAACTTTCTAAGCAGGTAGATCTTGAGATGCTGATCACTTTTGTCTCCCATCAGAATTTTGATATCTGTAACCATTTTTGAGTTATTAGCAAAAAACTGCAATTTACACCTATGTTCTATTTTTAGCCATGGCGGCCATATTTTTTGACGAATCAAAAATCTGAACGATAGAATTGTAGCATATATGCTATTTAACAACAGTGCCAAGTTTAGTAAAAGATGGATATATGGTGTCAGACAAGTTAATCTTTGAAATTCAGGGGAAAAGTAATGAAAAACTGTAAATTTTTACGCTTTAAGGGCCATAACTCCTAAAAGAAATGGTTCTACAGCTTTGACCTAATTACATGAAATGTAGATCTTGATGTGCTCAATCATATGCAATTTGAATTTTTAAAATATCTTGTATAGTTTTCAAGATATAGGGCTTAATAAGTGCAAAATTTTGAAAAAATCCAGAAAAAGGGCAATAACTCCTACATCAGTTGTTGGATCTTCTTGAAAATCTCAGGGCTGGTAGATCTTGAGGTGCTGATCACTTTTACCCATGCCAGAATTTTGATATCTATTACCGTTTTTGAGTTATTTGCAAAAAACTGTAATTTGACCCCCCTGTTCTATTTTTAGCCATGGCGGCCATGTTTTTTTACGAATCAAAAATCCGAACGATAGTTTTGTACACATAATGCCACTAAACAACTATACCAAGTTTGGTTGCAATTGGACTTATGGTGTTGGACAAGTTAACGTTTGAAAAATTGTTTACAGACGACGACAGACGACGACGACGACGACGACGACGGACGCCAAGTGATGGTAAAAGCTCACATGGACCTTCGGTCCAGGTGAGCTAAAAAGGACAGAATACTGTTAGAAAAATTGGAATATCGAATACTCTAAAGATCACGGCGTTAGCGTAAAAATTCGGAACATTGTGTACCGCGTTTCACACCTTGGCGTACCAAATACCCTTTAAAAAGCACGGAATACGGCGTACCAAAAGGGCTGTGACACCCTCATTATTAGAAACTGTATCGTTTAGATCTTTTGAGATGGCCTGATCATTATTTGAATATGGACCATAATAAAAGAAAGACAGATGAATGGATTAGGATAACACTATATTTTTCAACCACATATGTGCACAGGCTGTAAAAACAACAAGAGGCTCCCAGGAGCCTGAATCGCTCACCTGACATATGTGCCTGAAGTAAAGTTTATAAGGCAAAATCTATTTAACGTTGAAAGGGTAATAAGATTAATAAGGGGGTCATCTGACAATATGGTGGATCTAAAGGTGCTGATCACTTTTGTTGTCAGTCAAAATCTAAAAATCTGTCACCCTTTTTGAGTTATTTGCAAAAAAATGCAGTTTAACCTAATGTTCTATATTTAGCCACAGCAGCCATGTTTTACAACCAATCAAAAATCCCAACAACAGTTCTATACACCTAATAATAATAAACAATAATACCAAGTTTGGTTCCATTTGGACTTAAAGTGTCAGAGGAGTTAACGTTTTCAATGTAATGAGGAAATGCTGTTAAAATGCTCAATTTTGACCTTCCAAGGGCAATAACTCCTAAAAGGAAAGGTCCTACAACGTTGACACTGTTACATATTTTGTAGATCTTGATGTGCTTAACAATATGCAATTTAAATTTCTCAAATATCTAGTATAGTTTTCAAGATATTGAGCTAAACAGGTGCAAAATTTGCAAAAAATCCACAAAATGGGCAATAACTCCTACATGGGTTGTTGGATTTTCTTCAAAATTTCAGAGCTGGTAGATCTTGAGGTGCTGATCACTTTTGTTCCCTATCAAAATTTTAAAATCTGTCACCGTTTTAGAGTTATTTGCAAAAAACTGCCATTTACCTCTATGTTCTATTTTTAGCCACAGCGGCCATGTTTTACGACCAATCAAAAATCCCCACATCAGTTCTATTCACCTAATGCTAATTAACAACTATACCAAGTTTAGTTCCATTTGGACTTAAAGTGTCAGAGGAGTTGACGTTTTCAATGTAATGAGGAAATGCTGTTAAAATGCTAAATTTTGACGTTCTAAGGGCAATAACTCCTAAAAGGAAAGGTCCTACAACGTTGACCCTGTTACAAATTTTGTAGATCTTGATGTGCTTAACAATATGCAATTTAAATTTTTCAAATATCTAGTATAGTTTTCAAGATATTGAGTTAAACAGGTGCAAAATTTGCAAAAAATCCACAAAAAGGGCAATAACTCCTACATGGGTCGTTGGATTTTCTTCAAAATTTCAGAGCTGGTAGATCTTGAGGTGCTGATCACTTTTACCCAGGCCAGAATTTTGATATCTGTAGCCGTTTTTGAGTTATTTGCAAAAAAACTGCATTTTAACCCTATGTTCTATTTTTAGCCACGGCGGCCATGTTTTACGACGAATCAAAAATCCCCACATCAGTTCTAAGCACCGAATGCTAATAAACAACCATACCAAGTTTGGTTGCAATTGGACTTATGGTGTCAGAGGAGTTAACGTTTTAAAAAGTTTACGGACGGACAACGGACGACGGACGGACGACGGACGCCAAGTGATGACAATAGCTCACATGACCCTTCGGGTCAGGTGAGCTAAAAAAACTGTAAAAAGGGTTATTTTTTCACTTGGTTTAATATTTACAATTTCTTATTAAAAATTTGCTTGGTTTAATTTCGTGAATCATCTGATATTTTATTGACATTTTACATGAAAATTAATCTTTGATTGGTTTTATTTTTGTGAATATATCAATAACGTGAAATTCACAAAAACAAACCCCTATGTAACATTCCCCTGAATATAAACATTGTGTACACAGGCAATTTTGTTAACGTTAATTTAACTTTAGAAATTAACGTTAGATTAGTGTTAATTGAGCTTCGATTGTTAATTTGACATCAAAGTTTAACATTTGATGTCGCATAACTCAACAGAAAAATTAAAGTTAAAAAGTTTAACACTAAATCAATATTAATGTTTAACATTGAATTAATGTTAAATTTTTTAACGTTAAACTTACGTTGATTTAACATTAAATTAGTGTTACATATACATTAAATTTGTGGCAATTTGTCTTAACGTTAATTAAACGTTAAGACAAATTGCCCTTATAGATATTGTTTATTGTACCTGAACAAGAGTTAATCCTAGAGAAATCATCGAACTGTCTTGACAGCCTGTGATCTCTGTTTGGTAAGTTGATGAGCGATTCGGCACTCTTAGCTACCCGTAATCTACGTCTTTTCCAATTCTGAACATCATCTTCTGTAATGGCCTTTTTCTCCATGTCCATCAAAATGTCTTCTAAAATGATAAATAAATATGAAGTGTTAGGTAATACCTCAATTAATGCCTTTTATAAGGAATTATCTATATCAAAACTAGAATGTTACTCACAAACTGAATTTTGTAAGTAAGTTCATAGGTCAACACATTGATATATTCCTTCAAAATCATCACAGGACTTTATACAGTTTGTAGAGTAAATACAAATTCAATTCTTCAAGATGATCTTTATTTTCCATGTATTCTATTGTTCCAAAAGGGATTTTGTCTACAATAAATTCATTGATTGATTGATTTATTGTAATTTAATTAAATTTTCATACTGACATAATGTTATATGTAATGCATCTGTAGTTTTTAGAGTTTACACAATAATAATTTCCTTCTTTCAAAAATACCATTGACAAATAAAACTTGACCTCATATTAAACACTGAGAGTATCAAGTTTCAAATTTTACATACTGGTGACTAGATAACCAAAGTAATATAAATACCACACAACATTTTACAATTTGCAATAACATAAAACAATTCTGAATTCATACCTCCTTTTTGTTTCATACTCCCTCTACCAGACGACCTTGTAAATATCGACCTCCAACTTCCTGGAGATTTCTTCCCTTTCACATTGGCAGATGTGTTATCTCTTAATGGCATTCTTTTCCTAAAATATACATAGGTAACATTAAAACAAAATGTTGATTGTTCCTATTTAATGAGTCCCCTGTTTCTACTCCCAATACATGAACACTACATGTAGTTCATAATTTACCCTTCAGGAGCTCATAATTTAACTGTCAATTTGAAATTGACATTGCAAGTAGCTGTTAAGTTGTAACGTGTGTCTTAATTGTGATATTCAAAATATTTTCTGATTTGTTGTTCTACTTGGAGATAAAAAAGTCAATGTGGTACTTATTTGCTTTTTCTCAGTCAATCTTAAGGGATAGCTACTAAACTTATGTATTTCTGTAAAAAAGGTTGACTTGGAGAAAGAGTCCACCTTCATATTCCTTATTCAAACTTACTTGTATTTTGGTAGGTCTATCACAGTATGGTATTTAGAGGGTAGCTTTTCAGGACCGCCCCCTACATTGATGTACTTCTGTGACGGAGGACGCAGACTGGCAGACAACGCCCTCTCTCGCGCCTCCTCTAATGTGATCAGTTTGGTTGGTGTTGATATTGCTAGAGACTTGGGTCTGGGTTTCTTTCTTGATTCTGAAGGAAATAAAATATGAAACTAAACTTTGAATACATTTGTACATGAGAAATTCATTTTCATTTTAAAGCTAAGGTGATCATATATATTGCTACTGAAATACTTTTCTTTCTTAATGGCTGGTTTGTGAGTAAGAAAGTGTAATAGCTAGACTAACATCATAACAATATTTGTTTGTCAATGTTGATACATATAAGACGGTGGTGAAGTGTTAATTTCATGAAGTGTTAGCTTTTTCTTTGCTTAAATCTTTTTTTTTTAAGTGATAGTGTCGGTACTGTGTTATGCTTTTTTTCTTTTTCATATAAATAATGCTTTATGTGATTTAATTTTGCATGGCTTTCTGCTGAAAATCCAATTTAATCCATCAATACACAGACTTTAACAGACAGAGTTTCCTTTAACATTGTTCTTCCCTAAGTTTTTCAAACACTGAAATGAACAATGATCCAATGGCAGATCCTAGTCATCCTTCAATGATTTTCTATATATTCAACCAAAAATTCTTTCATAAGGAGAGGATCCGTCTAAGCAATCGCTGAACATAAACTATGTTACAGATACTTACGAGTAATTTCTGGGGAATTGTAAGAAGGCATTTTATCACTAAATATGAGATCAGCATAGACAATGAGACATTCAGTTACGACGGCCTGTATCCCCACACCCTGTAAAGCTGCCGCTCCACCGCCGCTCTCTAACTCTTTGGACCTACACAATAAAACATTTGTATTAATATGATTTCATTTGAAGTTATGACACATTTATTGTTTATGTTAAAAATTTGTATTTTTTTCATCGTTTATGTTATACATATAACCTCTTACAATTACACACAGTACACCATGTATACATGTATTATACTTGGTACACTATTACCTTTTAAATTCTTTTTTTTGCCATTGACATAATTCCATACATACAGGTGTCGTTTTATGACACAACAAATACAATTAAAAAGCTATTAAGGTTCAAAAATGTTTGGATGAAAGGAGATAGGTCTTAACAATCTTTTTAAAGATTTTGTTTCCTGGCTGGATTATCTTTTTTATGCACAATACAAAGAAGCAAAGAGGCACCAATGGGGCATTTGAGTGACAAAAGTCCGAAAAGGGCAATGACAAAACCGGTAAAAACGAACAAGAAAAACACGAAGAAAC
Organism: Arcuatula senhousia; assembly: GCA_963971305.1. NCBI lineage: Eukaryota > Metazoa > Mollusca > Bivalvia > Mytilida > Mytilidae > Arcuatula > Arcuatula senhousia. The sequence goes on from OZ020306.1 coordinate 47,102,751, forward strand.
ACAAAACACAAAATCAACTGAACGGAAATCAACAACGCAAAACCTAATCGTAACAAGAGTGAACTTAGGTGCTCCGGAAGAGTAAGCAGTTCCTGCCTGCTACAGCACACCTGTCGTGCTGTCAATTTCCAATTCAGTGTGTCAAATCAAGTGAAGAAGACAAAACAAAAATCTAGGAAAAAACAACATCTGCACTCATTTGACAAACTTCTACTGTTAAACAAAATGTTATATAAAGATTCAATTATGTCACATGGTATGCAGCAACCTTTTTTTTCTCTAGCACGGTTATATTTTAAAATTTTATAACTTTTACATTGAATGCAATATTTTGTAGTTTTATTGGTGTGTAAAAGCATGGACCCATGCACATTTTTAATGAAGCCCTATGTCTTTGTCAAGGTCCTAGGTGCTGGTGATTTTTATCGAAAAATAAAACTTCATGACCAAAGTACAATTAGCCAATTGAAATCACCGTTCTAAATACATACAAAGCAAAACAAAAGCCTTTCAGTTCTTTAATTTGAAGGACTTTATATTAAAGTCCATGAGAAATAAATACCATTTTATTAGAGCGCCTCTAATAAATAGACAAAACGCTCGTCAGGCAGTTCAAAATTTGTGATGAGGATCAAGAATAATCTCATGAATTATTTTGAAGTGGTTTTTATGATAAAAATAACAAACAAAAAAAATTAATTTTCTTCAAAATTGCTTTACCAATTGTAATGCACAATTGAAACAAAATATTGCTTCTTAAATTTGTTTGGGTAAGATTCCATTATTCAACAAAAATCATTTTTTGTCAATATATTTTACATTGTACCAAAATATGTATGTAATGTAAATCCAAAGGGAGATAAATGAAGATTTCATCTTTGTTTTTTGTACACTATGGATTTATTATTATTGGTGGGGTATTAATATTCCTGGTTGGCCTTGACCCACAAAATTTAATACTTCACGAAAGTAAATTTAACATAGATCTGTTTGCATACATGTGACAGATCTGTGATGTCAAAGCGGGATATTTTGATTTTTTTAGCTGGAGATCAGACAAGAAAGTGGGAGATTTTTAACACTCATTTAATTACATTTCAATGTCAATTGAGGGCACTTACGTGTGCCAAATATACATGGCTTCACTGATTAATCTCCCACTGTTTATACAATTATCAGGGGAAGTATATCAGAATAAACCATCAATTAACACTTTTACCTGTTAGATTAATGTCTGCCTAATTAATAAACCCCTAAAATACTGGAAATGTTTTATTACTCAACAATTCAAATGTCCCAAAAAAAACTAAAATTTTGTCATGTGTTGAAAAAGCGGGAGATTTCACAAAAAGTTGGAAGAATGGGAGAAGGGTAAAAGTCGGGAGATTTTGTCTGTGGCGGGAGAATCACATGTATGTGTATGGTGCAGACTTCAGAACAACGAATTTAAGACCCCACAATTTGCATTCAATGATTGGAACCCACGAAAAAAGAGGGATCAAGAGATTTTTGAAATGGGTGTGGTTTTCATCCATAGTTGAGATCAATCTCGGCTCATTTTTTATGAAAATCTTTTCCAAGTTAACAAAGTTTTCCAAAGAGAGGGGGGTTCCAGCTTCCAGAATCCCCTTCTGGGTCCAACACTGATTATTAGTACATGTATAAGAAGATATGTAAGATGTATCTTAACAGAATCATCAACCATTCAACTAGAGACTACCCTTTGAAAATCTGAATTCACATAAAAGTACTACATTCACACACTTTTCAATACTTTGTTTTAACACTACTGAAGATCTTTTTTACCTGAGAAGATTTGGTGCCCAGACAATGGCTAAATTTTTGGAATGCATGCCAGTTTCATTGCCATTCGTAGAAACTTTCGCCAGATGCCTCATCAGATATTCAAGTGTTCTGAAAAAATCAAACATACTGAATAATGCATGGCAAAATCTGTATCATTGAGACACCTGTATCAGACCGAGGGCCAATGGCTCCAGGTATGATATAGGTTGAGGGTTAATAAAACAAGCTGTTTTTGTTAAGAACATAATCAATAGGAGATGAGAAGTACAGTAATTTAAAAAAAAACCCTTTTTTTATCAACATGATAAGGGCTGTTCCAGCAAAACATAAATGGGACAGAGGGAAGGCACTTCTTTGAAAGAGGAGTCACCCATAGAATTTAATTTTTAAACTAACATTATTTTCACTTAGTTTACACAAGCTTTTAAAGCCGTCCCATAGTGGCAATTTAATTTTGCCATCTCCCTTTCCCATGTATGTTTTGCTGGAACAGCCCAAAGTCCCAGTCAAACATTTTCCACTTAATTAGAAACCCGCAAAATGAAATAATATAGATTGAATGAATAGAATTGTTAGCAGAATGAGCAAAATTAAGTACTCTTGAACTTGAATGAAATTGCCAATTCGTGAAAATAAGTACCTGCGAAAACAAGTACGTTTACAGTAAATTGCAATACCCTTAGAGAGCCATCAGACTATACCACCTAAAATTTACCTATAATGAGGGGGAGGTAACTGCTGGACCACGTCATGGATTTTAAATAACTTGTTATCATCATCTCTTACAGCATCCTGAAATAAATAAGTTTTATATAAAAAATAATCCACCAAAAAATAATTTGTTTATGATAATTCTAAAATATTGTGTCATTTTTAAAAAAGAGCTCTCTGTCTTTCATGGTATGAGAAAGTTATATATTTTATTCCTATATAGAAATCTTTATTTTATTGATTGTTATCATCATCTCTTACAGCATCCTGAAATAAATAAGTTTTATATAAAAAATAATCCACCAAAAAATAATTTGTTTATGATAATTCTAAAATATTGTGTCATTTTTAAAAAAGAGCTCTCTGTCTTTCATGGTATGAGAAAGTTATATATTTTATTCCTATATAGAAATCTTTATTTTATTGATTCAAAAAGATGAACTCACACCATTTGTTGAATCAATCAGTAACCTTTGGGTCGAATGGTAATGTCACCTGCCCGTAAAATTGTCTTCTGTTTTTGCTATTTCTGTGTATCATATTATTATTCAATACAATATAACAGTTGTTACCCTAGTTGGGATATGGCCCAGAGCTTCTTTCCCTCAAAAAGTCCTCTGGTGACCTTTTCTTGGGGAAAGAAGCATCTGGGTTACACAACAAAAGCTTATTGTATAGACTACATGCTGTGACTGCACACATCACATGAATAGAGCCATATGATTTCTTCTATGGGAACTATTCTTTATATTCATTGATGAAGGTCACCATTTCAGTAACCTGGTAAATAAATAATGCTTAAAAAAGCATCTCTGATGAGTTAACGAAACACGCGTCAGACGCAATGTTACCATGGAGAACAATAACAATCAAAGAATTTTATTATATTGTTTTGAAATGGTTTTAAAGATATTAACTACTTGCAAATAAATTCTCATTCTTACTAAAATCCTTTAAATAAATTCAAAAATAATATAAAATATGTATCTTGCCTTAATTTGTTATTCAATAATAATGATATAAAAGAAATATTTAAGAAATAAAATGAGATTTTAAATTTATTCAGGGGAGGTCACTCCAGATGACATTTTTCATTATGGTAAAACAAATTAATGAAACATTATTTTATTTTCAAAAAATGTCTATCTTTATCATTATTACAATCATTTAAAGGACCACTTAAACATAATTTGTTCTACATTTAATTTCAAAACCTTTTATATGTGGGAATTAACATCTACGAATTTATTATTTAAAACACAGTTGTGACGTCATGCCATTGTTAATGCAATACTTTATTTTACCGATAAGTACTGTTTAGTCTTAATATTGAACTGTTTTCAACTTAATAAATGTATTGGATTGCTTTTATCTGATATTGGACAGTCAGTAATAGTATTTTTGTGACTTTAACATTTTCTAAGTCGGTGATTGCAGGGATATATGCAGCAAGTATAAAATTCAACACATTTTTGACAATTTAAGCCGAACCTGGATTTGAACCTGAAATCATTCTCTCCTCAGGCAATGTCATTAAGCCTATGGCTACCCATTGCTTGATTCAAAAGTGTTTAATTGGGGTATTTAAATCATTGTATAAACATGTATATAAACATAATTAATCTGAATCGATAACAAAAATTGTTTTGTCCATAGCTTAAATTATCTGATAGTATCAATGTATACAACATAACGGATAAAAAAAAATTATATTTTTTATCATGTTATCCTTGAATATAAAAGTTTGTATGCATAAACTGTGTTTTGAGTAAGATATAATAAGCCTTACACAGTCCACACCTCAGACCATACCCATAGGCAGATTTTTTTAAGGGGGGGGGGATTAAGGGTTCAATTAAGGGTTTGATTTTCAAAAAATTCCTTTTTTTAATAGTGCTTTTAAAACCAAATTTCAGCTCATTTTTACCTATATTTTTCAATTTTTTCGCCTACGGGGGTTCATCCGAACCCCTCAAACCCCCCTGGCTACGGGTATGCAGATCCTTTACTTAAAACAAGTAAATATATGTACAAACATTTTCATTCACACAAAAATGTAGTGAAGAACATATAACAAAGTAACATGAAAATAAACACAAGTTCAAAATATGTTGCACTTAGCATAAATGGAACTCAAACAGGTTTCAAAACTATAAGTGATGAGATACAGGTTTTTTATACATTATATATTTTTTTTAAATTAGGAAACATGCATTTGTCAGGGTTCACCACAGATTGAAAATCAAGGGTGGGGGGAATTTTTTATCATGATTTTTTTTTTGGTCGTGATAGCTGATGCGTCGTTTCTTTTTTCAGTTTTATACAAAATGAGAAGGCATAGTCAATGTGTATTATACTTTATTAAAGAGTAAAGCATGTAACAATAAAACAACATACAATAACATGTAGCACACAGAAAAAGAGCACTAGTTAATTCATCTCTATAGTCAGCACTAGTTTTAAAGTTCTATGGCTGATAGAAGGATGATCTGTGTTTGGTTTGTTTTGGTGTACTAGTATTGGTTTGGGTTTTTTCTTTTGTTTGAGTTGGGTCATGTGTCTGAGTCCGGGTTTGGTCTTGTGTTTGAGTTTGGTTTGTGTCATCTTGTATTCTTCTCACTTTTGCAGTAAAGAAGGAGGAGATATCTTGAGTAGCTGAACGTTTCATTGTGAATGTGTTTGAGTTTGGTTTGTGTCATCTTGTATTCTTCTCACTTTTGCAGTAAAGAAGGAGGAGATATCTTGAGTAGCTGAACGTTTCATTGTGAATGACCAAAACTGTTAAGTCCCAAATTTATACTTATTCATTATACTAATTAGTTCTAATTACTTTCTTTGATCCTTGTATGGAATTGTCAGCTTGCATTGCTCAATGTCAGCTTGCACTGCTCAGATCGTAATGACCGCCGTGAATAGTTCTCATCCATCTTATTATCTTAATCAGGATCCTTTAACAACAAGCTTTAATCAACCCAAATTGTTCTGACTAATTATTTTCTTCTTGAAATATATTAATTTGTACAGTTTATCTGTCAAAATATTGTAACAATTATCGATCTTTTCATAAATTTTTACTTCCTTGTTTTTAAATAGTCGTGATGTGCAACATACAAAAAAAAAGAACGTTTTTTTTAAAAAAAAATATTTGAAGAAATTCCTAACAACAATAAGATAAAACTTTTAAACACTTTTTAATATCTTTAACTTTTAATAATTTTCATTCATTAATTAATCCTGTTGAAAGAAACAAGACATTGTCAATCACACTTTATTGATCACCCAAGCGCGAACAGGTAAAGCTGTCCAGGTGATGCCCCGAAGGCCTGATTTAACAGGTCAGTGATCTTGTAACAGATCTGACACACTAATTGGGTTACAAACATCCTGTCATAAATAACAAAGTTATGATTTTTGAAGCGTGGCGCAGCGCATTTGAAGCGTGGCGGCAAAAGATCAAGCGTGGTGCTCAAGAACTCAAGCGTGGCGGCCCCCCACGCTAAAATAGCCTGTGGTGAACCCTGTTTGTGAGTTTCCTTTTGACCCTAATTCAGCTGTCAAACAGTCAATGTAACTAGTGTTTCTTGCACACAAAAAAATGATGTCATTTGGTGCATTATCTGCAGGTACAACAACACATTTGTCATGTAAGGTGGACAATATTTTGGCAACATCAGCATTGCTAAAAATGGATGATGCCTTAGTGCCAAACTAGCTTTTCAAAGAATTGATTCTCTTCAAAACCAATGACCTCACAGCTTCAACCCATTCTGACAAAATGTAACTTTCTTTTTCTTGTTCTTCCTTGACCATTATCATAGTGGATCAGCCACCCCAAATTTAAGAGCCAAGTTTAAGAGCATTTTGGTGCGAAGTTTTAGTAACTATGGATATAATATTAACACTATGATAGTGAATTTGTGTTTTATTCTTAAAAATATTTAGTTTTTAGCACAAAATCTTACTTTTATCTTATATTGAACTTTAACTTCACAGTAAAGTTCAGGATTAAAATATTGAAAATGGTAATATTATTAAAAAATCTTCTGACTGGAGCTGTTTTTTGTTTTAATAGTAGAAAACAAAAGCAATTTAATGTTTATCTTACATTTCAGTTGTTGTAAAAGCTCAACATAAAATTTGAATTTGCTCCATTACATTTGTCAAAATTTAAAATAATTTGTAGCTCTGTGTAATCCAAGATGTCAAAAGAGCTATATCATTGCAGCTAAGCCATCAACTGTAAATTTATCATAAAAGTGGTAGGTAAATAAAGAATTTGTGGCATTAATTAATGCAAATTTATCATAAAGCCATTAGTTGAAAAAAGATATGCGGCCTTTACTTACTGCAAATTTATCATAAAGCTGGTAGGTTAACAAAGGATTTGGCAATTCACGAAAATACATCTTTAGGAGAGAACTAATACTGTGAATGTCTTGAAGATAGATCTCAGCTGTCAGATCTGGAATTCTGTCTTCATCAAATGCAAGCCTGGAAAAAATATAATCACAGGTTTTTACATCACAGCAAAAGAAAAATCTGTCATAGTAAACATTTTGTGGTTTTTATGAAAAAGGGTCAATTTGTGGATTCTTAAATTCGCTGTTCAGAAGTCTGCAGCATATAGATCAATGTTAAATTTCATTTTTGTTAGGTATCAAAATTTGTGGGTCAATGCCACCCAAGAAAATTGATACCGCACGAATAATAATGAAACCACAGTATCTAGCAAAAAGTTGTCTTGTTATGATTCATAAATATGCAAAATTTCATGGAGACCAGTCTCATGGTTTCCAATATTTTATACATCTAAAATGGTAATTTTGTAAATTTTATTAGAGTAAGAAATTAACAAAATTTAATTGTGTTCATTCTTTGTTGAAGAGGCCAATATTAACACTCTTTGAAGATTATTATATTCTCAGTATTATGCCTGTTATTCTAACCTTAATTTCTGAATATTTGATGTGATCCCAGACAGTCGATATATTCCATCTACAATACCATGTTGTTCTATAACCTCTGAACAGCACTTTAAGACTAATGGCACTAAAAATAAAGAGTTAAGGGCTAAAATGAGAAAGGCATTGTCTAAAAGCCAGCAAAAGTATGGAAATATAATTCACTTTGTTAAGGTTGACCAGTGGGACAAAAGATAAGGTATGACATGGTTTTAAAAAAACAAAAGAAAATGGGTCAAAGACATAAATGGTCAGATTTAGGAAGTAGGTGAGGGATAGACCTGAAATCAAATCCCACCTTATGGGAGCCCATGCTGATGCTGCATTCCATATATCAAGAGGTTGTGATTAGTAGTTGCTGAGAAAACTGTTACAAAATTTTTCTATTATTGAACATTAGTGTCAAAAATTAGTCGGTAAACAGGAAGTAGGTGAGCGATAGACCTGAAATCAAATCCACATTATGGGAGCCCATGCTGATGCTGCATACCACATATCAAGAGGCTGTGATTAGTAGTTGCTTAGGAAACTGTTATGAAAGTATTTTCCCCGCCCGCCTGCCACCCGCCCGACATTCACCACTTTATAACCCGGATTTTCACAAATGAAATAAGGCCAACAAGTGAAAATTCAGCAGCATTTTGGGAAGAAAGAAAGAGACTTTTTTAAGATTAATCATTTATCTGAGGTTCTCTTTCAACACTTGATTTCAAACTCTTATCTTCATGTTTCTATTGAGAAATTAAATCATTACATACCGCATAGCGGGTTATTTATGTGGGGGTAAATTTTCATGGTTTTTGTGTCATAAGGTATGTGAAAAAATTTTGCAGGTTTTATTTTGGCAGTTTTTGAATGTGTTTATATATGTTTTGGGTTAAATAGATAATTTCGCTGGATTTATTTTTGTGATTTCATTCCACCTGCGAATAGAAGTGAAATTTTAACCCTCACGAAAATAACCCACTATACTGTATGTACACAACAAATAAAAATTTACCATCATTTTCTGTATTCAATAAGTGTTCTCCAAGATCACATCCAAAGACTCGTTCCTTGACGATACCAGTCTGTTTCAGCTGATTTCTGGCTGGTCTCGTTGTGAAAAACATCCGTAAAAAGGACAGGAATTTACCATGTTTCCTAACCACTGCAAATATATGAAAAAATGGACAAATGTCAAAGAGATTCTAATAAAATTAATATCTATTGTTTATGTCTTTTAACATATTTTAAGGAATAAGGAACATGTGTAAAATGTTGTAAAAATTTTTGAAACTTTTTTATATTTTCTTCAATTGTCCATCCTATGTACACAATAAACTAATGTGAATTAGATTTTACAAAAGAAAATTCTCATAAAATCAGAATTACTATAAGATTCATTATAACAGCATGAATCAAGATCTGTGTGGGTTTTTTTTTTGTTCTTAATTAAAAAAAGTTTGTAAAAAATCAAAATAACAGTTCATGGCAAAAATCAAGAATATGCTGTTTGTGAATATTAAAGATCCTAATTTTTTTACTTATATTTTTCATAAACAATTGCAGAATTTTTTTACACCTCAACTTTTCATTTTTAGGCTTATTTAAGGTTTGACACAAATCAAAATGCACAACCTTGGTATTTTTTAATCTTCAATAACATTTCTAGTTAAAAAATGTCATGCATGCTCAAATCTGAATGATCTGATACTAAGCAATGCAGTTAGTCACTCGGCCACAGTCATCACATTCCATGAATCAGAAATCAATAATATTATTCAATCATTAAGAGCATTCATTAGGGAGATTACGTAAGAATGCATGTCAAATGACGAAAACTTGTTATCTTTGTAAACTTGTACGTGCACCATAATATTCAATCAATGTTTACATCAAGGACAGGTATTATGCAAACATAAAATGTCAAGGTCAACTAGAAACTATTTTTAATTGATGAGGTTTAACTGATTGCATAATTACAACATAATTTGTGCATGTACAGCAGATTTTTTATTTACAGTTTTATCTTATCTATATACAGTTGCAAATGTACATTGCTATCTTTTTTAATGTTATTTTTCAATAATTGTGATGAAACTGTACTACATTTAAAACCATTAGCTTAGACAATGCTTATTTTACTCATAAGTATTTGTGGAATACCAATGTAAGTGACCAACCATGGATAAAATAAAATTGATACCTAAGAAAATAAACAAATCAACAGTACTTAATGTACATATATATACTCCTTACTTAACAGAATAATTTGCTTAACATAAATAAAATCTTATTAAAACAGATTTTTAAAAAGTTTTTACTGATCATCTAACCAAAATTTATTAGGCAAAATATAAAACAAACAGATTTGATCACATTAGAATTAAAAACCATGCATGTAGTTCTAAATCATTCAAATCTAAATTGGAATTATTCATTCTCACACTGTAAATACTATCACAGAGACTCATTTAGGTTTTTTAATTGGTTGTTACTTTTCATTCATGTAAACAGCATGGACAAGGTCAATATTTAGTACTGTTAGTATAATTAAACCATGCATACAGGGTCTCCTACTGTTTAATGGAATTCTGTTCTCGACTGAAGATGGCACTTTATCACCAATGAGTTCTACACATTCACTGGGGAAAAATCCAACCTGTAATAATCGAAAGTCAACATTTTATATATAATGGATGAGACCTACAATAATCGATAAATGAGAGGCTTTTAGAAAAGAGTTCAAGCTTATAATTCAACTTTAATGTTTGTACTCCAATTAATTCTGCTTTTCAATTTTTGGTTCTAATGTCTCTGATGAGATTTTGGTAAACAAATTTTGTAACAAAGATTTATAATTGTTCACTGTCAACAAGTTGTTTGTTTTGCCTTTTTAGGTCAAAAACTGTTATTTTGGAATGGAGTTGGGAGGATAGTTCTCACTACAACTCTGTCAATATTTAGTTATTAAAACACAAGAATTTGTAATGTTTTTTTTTTAAGTTATGCAAAATACAATACGCCAAAATATCATCCGAGACCCAGTAGAGGGTGATATATTTAAAGAATGTGATATTCTGGCGTAACACCCTCTACAATAGGCAGTATGTGTTATTTTATACTGAACATCTTGTTTATACTGTTACTACTAGTAAAGTCAATGACCTCACTGTACAGTCAGAGGGTGATATAATTGATAGAAGTGTGTTATATCAAAATATCACCCTCCTCTTAAACCAATCAAAATTAAGAAAACTTATGTGAAGTACAATGTATAATATAGCACTTTTTCCCACTTAATAAGATATTTCTAATCTCCATCAATATGATCAATGAACTTCTCCCTTTTGTATAAAGAACCTTGAACCCTCTCTTCCCCTTCTACCACATGGTGTCCTTAGCAGCAGGTATATTTGTTACACCCCCTCCCCCATTTTCATGACCTCACATCATGGGATCAGTAGCTTTATTATTTTAAACTGTTATTACATACATAAAAGCCCCTTTTCCCTCCCACCACATGGTGTCTTCAGCAGCAGACCCTCTGGTTTAATGCTACCAATCCCACCCCCAAAATATAAGATCTAACATACCTCAAAGCCCCTTTTCCCTCTCCACCACATGGTATCTTCGGCAGCAGGCATGTCTATCACAGATACAATATCCCCCACCTATAAATAGACAATAAAATTTGAATACATTTTATTCTGTGTGTGAACTTTTGAAAACAATGGTTCATACAAGTTGTTTGATTTTAATGGGGAAAGCTACTGATAAAATTTTTTGTCCATGCTGTGATTGTGATCTTCACACAGTTGACCAAAATTTTGCTTTTTCTTATTTCTGTTTCTTCATTTAGAATCTGAATAAATGTAGATGACATAACTTATATTTCTATTCAGCAGCAATCTAAAAATTCACAATTAAAAACAGACATTTTAGAAAGTTAAGACTTGTCAGATTATTTATTTGGTCTTCTTAATTTTAACCTATACTTTCATATCTTTAATAATACTTTACTCCCTGAGCTATGTATTGATAGCTGAAATTGCAGCTTTGGTTGAAGAATTAGAGTGTGTGTGTATGTGTTGGTGTTTAACGACGCACCTGGGTCATGTAGGGCGATCAGTTTTACTGGTGGAGGAAACCAGAGTACCCAGAAAAACCATCGACCTTGAAGAATTAGAGGATACCCTTATAATACATACTCATGCATCTTTACCCACCTCTAGTGATATTTCATCTACTGCCTGAGCTGTGTATCTTTTGACAGCATGAGCAGCGGCTATGGCAGGAGTGTTAATACCAGAGTCATCAATAGCTAATAGTCTGTTTCCACGGTTGTCCAACTGTTAATAAAAATAAGCATTGTAACTGTAAGGCACAGATATGCAACTATAACTGCTTAACATTAAGTTCAATGCTGTTACAGCAAAAAGTCAGTTTTCTGATAACCAAAACATTTCCTTATGTAGTGTAATTTTGGTCTTAGATATGCAATTCTAAAATATTATTATGATCAAAATTTTTTATCCTTTTTCATCCAAAAGCCAAAAATTGGCCTTACTGTAAGTTTAGGACAGGCCATAGTGTTAAATTCTTTGCTACTAAATGTAAAGTGATTTCAAATCATGAATTATTATGAGTTGGCTTATAAGTCACATGCATATATGTAGATTTTCTGTGTGATAATTGTATTTTCGGTGTGTCGATGTTAAGTACCACCAATAGTTCATGGTACCCTACTTACCTCAAACCAGTTGAGTATGGTACCACAGTTTAACATACTGTTAGCTATACTAGTAAATCTTTGTAAGTAGCTGCTAAGTTCTGCCTCCATTTCCTGCAAAACAAGGAATCTGTGAGCTACTGCTCACTCAGTATACCCCCGCTACCCCCAAAATGAACTATATCTGTAAACAGGAAGTAGCTATTATAAAGATCTAGTTTTGATACTTGATTAAAGGACCTCATACTGAACTTATATACCAAACTTCAAGTTATGAAAATTTTCAACAATTGACTTTCAATGATGAAAATTGACTAAGTCGGTAAACAGGAAGTAGATATCTGACAGACCTAATTTCAGTACTCACCATAAAAGACCTCACACTGAAGTCCTATACCAAATTTCAAGTCACTGTGATATTTAGTTGCTGAGACATCTGGTACAAAAGTTATGTTGGGACATACAGAAGGACGGACAGACAGAGGTTAACAAGTATACCCCCTCTTCTTTGAAGCTGGGGTATACTAAAACTAACATCTCAATAATAGGCAAATGTAAAGTCATGTGTCTTTTTTTCAAAATGCATATAATTGTGCATTGTGCAATGGTTTTGCAACATTTTGAGTTTAATATTTAAAAATATTCATTTAAGAGCATATGGAAACAGAAAGTGTTGAAAGACACCCTAATGGTCATCCGGGTAGTTTAAATTGCTGAAACATTGAAGTTGTTTTGAATCAATTGCTAACAAAAGAGCAAATTATTCACTGTATTAAATATGGGACCATATATTTCAGGGTCATTTAATCCTTAATAAAATAAATTCCTTGATTGCAATCTTTTTGTAAACTTATTCCCAGAGTTTGTGGAAACTTCAGCTCCTTTTTTCCAGTCATTTATTTTGCGACAGACTGACATTTTTTAGTGTTATAAGAAAAACTTATAATTTTTGTTGTTGGTCATTCATTCCACAATATTTTTTTTAAAAACTTGTGTTTTTTTCAGAAGTCCTTACAGAGACTTCTGCTGGTAGAACAGAAAAAAGACAGATCAATATCAAGCAAACAAAAATTACAGACTTTACATCCAAAACATAATTTAGTTTAAACATATTTATTTATCCTGGATAGGGAAACAAGCTAAATGCTTATGTAAATCCCTCTCCATCTAGCAGTTTGCGAGTGTGGCCTTTGCAGCGGCCCCCATTGAGCCTACTCTTATCGAACTCTACAAAGGGGTCTTTAACGTGCATGGGTTATTGCTCTCCGCATACACGGGACAAACATAATTTGTAAGGACACATTATCAATTTTCAGTCTACCTCATAGGTCCTGGAGCCTTCCTCCTGTAGTCCAATATCAGGAAGATGGCTGAACTTCCTATCAAAGATACATTTATGTAACTGTCTGTCCAGCAGTCGGAAGTTCTTGTACGTGCGACGGACGTTCCAAGACTTGTTATTGGAGAAGACTTTAACGAGGAAAGTTCTCTCCATGTAGTCTTCCCCATTGTGTCTGTAGTTCTCTTGCTCTTCATCACAAAGACAAACCTGGAAAGAAGGTAGAGGCTGTAAACATGAAAACATTGAAATTGTGAGGGGGTAATGTGTTCCAAGAAATATCTGTGAAAATATCCCAAACCTTGTTGTTTTTATATTCTACAGATAAGAAATATTAATATTACAAAGAAACACAAACTTATCCTAAAGTTGAGTGTGTGTGTGTGTGTTGGTGTTTTAACTCCCTTTATCAATGCACCTAGGCCATGAAGGGTGGTCAGTTTTAATGGTGGAGGAAACCGGAATACCTGGAGTAAACCACCGACCTTGGGCAGGTTACTCAAGTTGAAAGGTCACCTTTACCAAAACATGAAATTCGCTATTACAGTACATATCTTTTTTCATCTAAGGCCAATTGCAAAATGCTAAGCAGTTACCACTGGTCACATTGAGGCTTGGCTGTTTTTCATTATGGATTATAAAACCAACACTTATTTATTGAAGTTGTGTCATGAAATCATATTCCATATCTCATAACTACCATATCGGTTAGGGTTTTTTTTTGGGGGGGGGGGGGAATTATTTTGTTCTTAATTAATTATAGATCTATGATCCCCCTTTTCCCCTTTACTGACTGATAATTAGCTATATAATTTGGTTTCATTCAGCAGGATTTTCTATCTCAAATGGTGCAAGATGCAGAATGCTGTTGCATTGTTTTAACCTGCCATGAAGAAAATATGTATTTTTCTGATAATAAAACAGAATTCTACCCATTTAAACAACCACTAGAACATTACATTACGACCTGATGAGCATTAAATGCACAATTTATTAAGATACAAAACGAATCACATAAAAAAGAAAACATTATTAGAGCCATGAAACAATAAGTTATCTTTTTCGCTGGCTGACAATTAAACAGATCAAAAGGATCGAAATGAAATCATTGTATCTCTTTATAGAAATTTACTCTGTGTTAATCTATTTAACTCAATGTTAATTGTAAATCGTGACGTAATCATTAATACAACTGTGAAATTCTATGCCTTCCCACGGAATTCTTGCCAAATCTAACCCAGAAAAACAATTTAATAACAAAAAGAGATAGTGATTACAAAATACTTGTAATCAGATTTTCCTGATGTAACAATAAAATTTATAACGATTGAACGTAATATTTTAAATGGCTGAATACAACAATTTCCAATTACAATTTCAATTATTTCAAGCCATTAAAAATTGGGCCTTATTGTCTTTTTAATGCTTTTATCTATCAAAAGATTGGAAAATTAACCAATTTCTTTGAGCTAAATGCAAACAGAAAAGCAATTATATTTCCCAGTAAATCTAATGATAATTCCATGCAGTATTGATTTGCAAACTAATAAGAACCAAGAAGAGGGAAAATAAAATATTAACAAAGTACACCAGGCAATCCAAACAGGAAGTTGATTTCCATCAGGTTTTAAAAGTACTTTCCACCCACATTTATATTAATCATGGTGAACAGCTAGACTATCCTTAGTTGAAAAGGAGGAAGATTGATTCATAACACTAAGTCTGTTTGAAAATTATTTAGATTTATAAAATATAGCATTGCTCAAAACCTGTGGCTACAATATTTTATGTAGGGGTTTGAAAGGGGATTATTCTGTCAAAATTTCTCAAGACTGAAATAGTGCTCAATCAATTAGCTGTTAATTATAATTCCATGCAGTATTGATTAACCAAGAAGAGGAAAAATGAGATATTAACAAAGTACTCAAATGTTGCAACCAGGCAATCCAAACAGGAAGTTAATGTCCATCAGGTTTTAAAAGTACTTTCCACCCACATTTATATTAATCATCCTTAGTTGAAAAAGAGGAGGCTGATTCATTACACCAAGTCGATTTGAAAATTTTTTAGATTTCTAAAATATAGCAGTGCCCATACCTGTAGCTAAAATATTTTAAGTAGGGGTTTGAAGGGGGTTGTTTGGCCAAAATTGTTGACTTTTTGATGTTTTCAGTTCCTTGTTTAAGAAGGGTGTCTATCTGTGTCTATTTCAGGACTAAATTGGAATTATATTGTATTTTATTTAGACCAAGGGCCAATTTCTACTGCTTACTGTTTTCAATTGTGATTTTTCTACATTACCACTTGTTATGTGAGCTGTGTTGTGTACACTTATTCCGTGTCTCATTATTTTCTATTCTCATACTTTATTAGTGCTTAATCAATTTGCTGTTTATTTTTACCAATATATATAATTTTTTTCCCTCCAGAGGGGGTTTAATGAAACCACTTGAATCCCTAAATGAATAGTGATTTGGGGTTTAGTCAGGACTAAAATAGTGTGGCTGACTGTTATCCATTGTTCCATTGAAGATTTTTTTGGTCACTGTTTTATGAATACTTTTATTAATGTACTCAAATGATTAAAGTTGTGAGTTTGTAATAAAAATGTTTTTAAGTTGTTCTTTGTCAGATTTGCCCCCCCACTTAATTATTGGCAACCTGATGAATGCTGAGTGCTGTTTAGTGGTTTAGTGTTGTTTCTGTTATGTTGTGCAGGTTTTTTGTGTTGTCTAATGATTTGTCTGGGTTTGAACGTCCCAGAGTTTTTTTTGGGATGCTTGTACACTTATTCCAAACTATTATCTATAGGTACCATCAATTGTTTCTTTCACAACAGGGGGGTGTGTTGTTTTTTATGTCCTTACCTTAATTTTACCAAGTTCTACAAAATCATAATGGAAATGAGCACATTCATGTAGTTTTGGAAATCTGGATGGTCCATCATACGTACTGAAAAGATAAAACTTATCATTATAAAGAATATTTGAGAAAAGTATAACAGCGAGCTAATTAACCTTAAATCATGAATTCTGTATTAGGCAAGTTAATAGGTTACAAAGACAACAAGTTTCCTCTAATGAAACATTTTATAGAACTCAATCATTTTGAACTACATGTAGCTGTTTATATCATAATTTATTACTGTACAAAACTTCATGAAATTCCACCTTGAAGTTTCGGAGAAACCCTAAGTCAGGGACTGACCAATTTTTGCTTGAATATATGGAAAATCACAGATGGGTGACAAGGTCAGGTCCTCCTACATACCATTGGAAGGCCCCCTTTAAATTTCTGGAACTGTGTAATTACCATAATAAATTAGCATGCAGTTACATTGACATTTAAACATTTTAAAGTACATATTGCACATGTTGCAGAAAAATCTCTTAAAGGAAACTAATTAACAGTAACAAGTTACATTAACCATATCACATATCCTATATCACATCTACAAGTTTACATCTGATCCCTAAAGGTTACTAACAAGGCCAAGATGTCTTAAGATGTATGTACATACTTCTTTATTAAAATATTTGTTTTGAAATTATGTAACTTCAGCGATAGCAATCTGAATTATGTTAAACATTTACTGGTTCAAGAAGCTAACATACACATTAGTAGAGCTCTTGATATGCTTGGTTTTAACTTTTACTTTTAAACTTTACAGAGAGAAATTTTCTTGCATAATTCTATTTGCATTTTACTTCAAGGCAGTCGGAAGAGGGGTGCATTGGGTGCGATCGCTCCCCCGTTTTGGAAACAAAATAACGAAAAACTCTCTAGAAATGCACCAAAACCCACAAAAATGGGTCCAAATTAAGAAAATTTTCTCAAGTTGGGAGGGGGATCCCCCTCTCAGACCCTTCCCCGCACCCCTTCCCTGAAACCTGGCAACAGCCCTGTACTTTATGCATTTACAACTCCTTTGATTATATTTTTAACTATTTTCAAGGATATTTTCTAATACACACATTAGTAGAAATTTGATAAGCTTGGTTTTATTTTTTTCAAATTTACACAGGAAACTGTTCTTATGTAATTTCATGACCTTTTTACTTTATGTTTCTTACAGTTTTTTGGCAATGCTGTTTAACTTTCATTTTTAAGGATGCAAACACATTATGAAGAACTTTGATATGCTTGGTTTAGGTTTAACATTTATTCCTATCTTTTCATGAAGTTCCAACTAGCAGCTTTTGGAAGTGAACAAGATTTGTTTAAAAGATAATGAAGCGCCACCTTGTAACATACCTCCATCATGGAAAGGTAGTTTTTGGACAGATGGACAAATGGACAACCAGAAGTACAATCATCCCTAACACTATATGCCCCTTTTCTATAAAGTTGGGCAAACAAATGTCCTAACATGATTTTATGTTTATCATACTTTGCTATAATATGAAACTTTAACAAGAGGCTCCCAAGAGCCTGAATCGCTCACCTGAACTACACAGATACATATATTTGTAGATATTATTGTGCTTAACCATATGCGATTTAAATTTTTGAAATATCTTGGTTAGTTTTCAAGACATTGGTCTTAATAAGTGCAAATTTGGCAAAAATTAGGAAAAAGAACAATAACTCCCACATCAGCAGTCAGATCTTTTCCGAAATTTCAGGACAGGTAGATCTTATTATGCTGATCACTTTTGATTCTTGCACAATTTTGATATCTGAAACCAGTTTTGAGTTATTAGCAAAAAAATGCAATTTGCCCCTATGTTCTATTTTTATCCATGGTGGCCATGTTTTTTTACGAATCAAAAATCTGAACGATAAAGTTGTAGCATATAAGCTATCAAACAGTGTGCCATGTTAAGATGCAGTTGGTCTTACTGTTTCAGACAAGTCGGGGGGGGGAAAGTAATGAACAACGGTAAATATTGACGCTTTAAGGGCCATAACTCCTAAAAGAAATGGTTCTACAGCTTTGACCTAATTACATGAATTGTAGATCTTGATGTGCTTAATCATATGCAATTTGAATTTTTGAAATATCTTGTATAGTTTTCAAGATATAGGGCTAAATTTTTGAAAAAATCCAGAAAAAGGGCAATAACTCCTATGTCCTTTGTTGGATCTTCCTGAAAATTTCAGAGCAGGTAGATCTTGAGATGCTGATCACTTTTGTCTCCAATCAGAATTTTGATATCTGTTACCGTTTTTGAGTTATTTGCAAAAAACTGTAATTTGACCCCTATGTTCTATTTTAAGCCATGGAGGCCATATGTTTTTAGGAATCAAAAATCCAAACGATAGAATTGTAGCAATAATGCTATTAAACTACTGTGCCAAGTTTGGTTGAAGTTTGATGTATGGTGTCAGACAAGTTAATCTTTGAAATTCTTGGTAAAAGTAATGAAAAATGGTAAATTTTGACGCTTTAAGGGCCATAACTCCTAAAAGAAATGGTTCTACAGCTTTGACCTAATTACATGAAATGTAGATCTTGATGTGCTTAATCATATGCAATTTGAATTTTTAAAATATCTTGTATAGTTTCAAGATATAGGGCTAAATAAGTGCAAAATTTTGAAAAAATCCAGAAAAAGGGCAATAACTCCTACATCAGTTGTTGGATCTTCTTGAAAATTTCTGGGCAGGTAGATCTTGAGGTGCTGATCACTTTTACCCTATGCCAGAATTTGATATCTGTTACCGTTTTTGAGTTATTTGCAAAAAACTGCAATTTACCCCTATGTTCTATTTTTAGCCATGGCGGCCATGTTTTTCAACGAATCAAAAATCCCCACGCTAGTTTTATACTACCTATGCTAATTAACAACTGTGCCAAATTTAAAAGCCATTGGACTTATGGTGTTAGAGGAGTTAACGTTTGAAAAATGTTAACGACGACGGACGACGACGGACGACGACGGACGACGGACGACGACGGACGCCAAGTGATGGCAATAGCTCACATGGACCTTCGGTCCAGGTGAGCTAAAAATCTGTCAAAGTCAAAAATGGCTGGATTACGTTAAACAGGAAGCAGGTGAGGGTCAGACCTGAAATCGAATCCCACATTATGTGACCAAACACTGATGCTGTATACTAAATATCAAGTGGCTGTGATAAGTAGTTGCTGAGAAAACTGTAACAAAATTCTTCCCCGCTCGCCTGCCCGACATTCACCATCTTATCCCGCACACTGCCCGCCTGCCTGACATTCACCATCTTATCCCGCACACTGCCCGCCTGCCCGACATTCACCATCTTAAAACACAGATTATTCACTCCATGAAATCCTGCCAAAAATGATAAATTGCGTCTAAATCCTATTAAGAAATATGAATGGAGCCTGAATATCATTTGAATTTTATCTGTTCATTGGATGCATCACAAGCCCTTCAACATATAAAGGGTCAAGACTTTTGGGACAAGAACTGCAAATAATGAATACCGGTAGGTACTTATTTTTTACAATGTACTTGATTTCTGTTTTAATTTTCAAAAGATATGGTTGAAAAACGTCTGTACGTGTTTAGTTTACATCTTATCGTAAAATGAGTGTATTGAATCTTAAAATTTGTTAGGTTAGACGGTATGCTTGTAACTCATAATTATAATCACTGTATGAAAACATTTTAGAAGGACTTTTATATTTTTTTAAGGTTTAGAAAAAAAGAACATTGAGTGTGGAAACCAAAGGCACACAGCCATGTATTTCATATGGATATCCCTCTCCAAAATAATCCCATATTAGGGTCATTTCTTAGCATGATCTGCTAAAAATTTTGATATTTTTCTAATAATTGTCCAATTGCAATTTCTTAACTATCCAAAGAGTTTCCCCCATAGATTATTATAAAGTGCTTTATAAATACGAGCTAGGGAATACTGTTTTGAATCATAAGTTTTACAGATCTAGGATTAAAATCTCTCTAGATATTACAAATACCACCAATTTAATGGTATCCTAAAATCCTCACATCAATTATTACATGTAGTACCAATTCCACGTCTTCCACATAGATTTTTACATAGAAAACCCATTAATTTGAAGCAATTCTAAAATTGGTAATACTAAAATTTTTATCTCGGCCAATCATAGACATGGTCGTAAAGTTGAGACCTGTAATAATTGCAAAGGCTCATGGGAAATCTAAGATATTGTCTGAGCAATGCTAGGACATTTTCAGCAATTAGCACGACCAATTTTTTTCATATAAAACTACGACAATTTTTTACGCTATCAACGTTAATACCAACCATAAACCTATGTCTCACTTGTGAATGGTACTTGTCTACGAGTAAAATTAGGTCAATTTACAAGTTGGCAAATTGTATTGGCAGAACATATTTTCTTAATTAGGTGTGCTATAAATACTTTTTGTTCCTGTCAGAAAGAAATGTATTAGATGTGTCATTTCCACTTTGAAATAGAGATATTTTTTCAAAAGAACAATATGCAATTTCAAACAGTTGACATTTACAAAGATTGAATTTAAAACCCAATTGATTTGCTTTATGAATGACTTTCACAAATTGATGGATGCATGAAAACCCTTAAATTCGAACAAGTAATTTTGAAATTCTAATTTCAGTATGTGATTTTGAAATTTCAAATTTATAGTTTTAAAATTTCAATTTTAATGTGTTTTCATATATTTTTTTAAATTTTAATGTGAGATTTTTAACAGATGACTAGAAGATAGAGAAACTGTTTATTCCTAATACCCATTTCATTTCTATCACAGAAAATCTTCGACATTACAATAAGAAAATTATTGTAGATTACAAATAAAACAGAAGATCTGAGTGACTCATGAGCCATTGTGTATGACATTAGATGGACAAACTGGAATGCAAAAACTAATGAATAGTTCTTATACCTTCATCATAGAAGATATGTGAGACTCCAAAGAGATGTTGTCTGAGATTTTAGAGGGAAAACTCACAAATGAACAGACACAGAAACTTATTTAGATATTATGCTTACCTCGATACCCTTCTAACTTTCATCATAGATCTGTGTGACTCCAAAGAGCTATTGTCAGAGCTGTCATACAACTGCAGGATGCCGCCATGCTGAAAAAATACATTAATACATGTATAAATTCAATTTTGAATATAGAGAACTATAACACAAACTGGCAAAAGCCTCTAAAAATCTTTAGAAAACTAGAAACTTCAATCCAATACAGAATGGCAGGACTTCATTCAACAGGAAGTAGGTGAGCAACAGAACATATATTGTATCCTATGATAGTGGACCAAGTTTTGATTCTGCATACCAAATGTCAAGAAGCCTTGGATAAATCCTTAAAGGGAAAATTCGCAAAAAAATAATTTTTACATATGTTTTTCATCACATTTTAATAAACATAAATATACATGTAAAATTCTTCAATCTTCACTAATAAGCGAGTATGAGAGCGTTTTGTATCGATAAATTAGAACGATGGGTGCGGCCATTTTGTACGGCTAGTAGGCCCTATTGTCACGTGACCATCACCTAATATCCAATAACCACAAAGTACCAAAACGATAACGACACGCAATGGTCAACTCTATCGTCATTTAAAAATGTCTTGCATGATCATGATGATAGTTTGGTTGTTCTACTCAGCGTAGTAACGGTTAAGTGTTATTCCGTTTTCCTGACCTGCATCTTAAATGGGTCCAGTCTTTAGATTTGCCATCCACTATCAGCAATGTCAAGTATACAAGTTTGTGTGTGAATGTATGTAACGGTCGGAATCTTTGCTATAAAAATCCACAAATCCACAAGACAAAAATATCAGTTTTGTTAAAAAAAAAAGAATTATAACGGGTGTGCGTAAAATTAAGAATATAACCGAAAGCGGAATAAAACTTATCTTTTTGTTTTGTATAAGCGTTTTAACACTTCAGTTATAACTGTGCATTTATTCAGAATATTTGTTTAATAACTAGTAAATATACATTTTAAAACAGACAATTTTTTCTTCATTGTTTTATCTATTTCCTATGCATTCCTTAAAAATGCGCAAATGATTTTTTTATTATCTTTAAAGGATTTCTTAAGCGTTCATTATATAGAAGATATTATTTTTACCTATATGAAGATAGTAATTCACAGTCGGGGGCAACGTATTTAAACTTGTGACACTCCCAGGTATTACTTACTTCACGGGGATGGTAATTAACAGGTGGTTGTGTAATGGTTTATGACAGAAAAAGAGATCATTTGTTTCTGTTAATTATTTATTACAAAGTACAACGGAAGACCTACAATTTATCACTCGTGTCTTTGATTTTTCGACATCTTTATCTGTGTAAAAATAGTAAAATTGTTCTTCTTCAGGTGATTTTTGAAGTTTTTTTTTACATTTCTCTTTTAAAAAGTAAAACAAAAAAGCACACTATACAGAAAACGCTTCGTGTTACCTTCATGTAGACAGCCGTATGAGTATATACCACAATCTTGTGTTCGTAAGATTATAAAACGTATAAATATTTTATCACTTGTATTTCTCTGCATAAGAAGCCCAAACAATAATATATCCAAAAGACATTATGCCCGATCTTCAAACATTAGGACGTACGGACGGACGTACAGAACCAGACACTACATGTCCTACTACTCCTTCTTTCGTAGATTGGGCATAAGATAGACAAACACACCAACAACTTTTGAATGAAATCAATGTAACAAAATTCTACATGTCAAACTCTAAACTCTGTCTGACGCCCGTTTCTAATATTTAAAATGTCAGATCGGTTCCAAAGTAAACTGAGAATGCAAAGTGCACAGTAAAAATAAAAGTGCCAATACAAAATTAATAATTTAGATCTTGCGTTTCGTATGAAAGTAAGAATATTTGAATTCTTTTTGGGAGGGGGGCTTTAGATTTATATATTTCACTTCGTCCGGCCTTTTTATTTTCGAGAACACTGGAGCCTGGATATTTTTCTAACTATAAAATTTTCAGCCAAAAACAACATCCTACCATGCCTTTTTATTTTTATTTTTTTTTTTATTTCACAATAGCCCTCCCATGAAAATCCAATGGTCGCCCCCTTATAATCAGCAACAACAACAACAACAAAAACCACACAAATAAAAGATGAAATGAATTTATATAAGGTTATGCTAATACATTTTATAAGTTATGAATGGAAAACAAATTTTAACTAAGCTTAGTGTCACCTCTATAAAAAAAAGTATAAGCCATTGAAGGAAAATCTATTCAGAGTCTGTGTCACTAATACACTCTCTAAATCCTTCGTACGTATTGTCCATCTGCAGAAGGACATTCTTTTCTGATGACAGACACAACACAAGCTGGCAGCAAAACACGATGTTTTCTTCCTAAAGGTAGACATATTCTGACCCAACATACAAACTGTCTGTATGCCATAAGTCTGCTCTGGCTGCAATTAAGATTGTGAATGATAATGTATTTAAAAAGTGGTATCTAAAGTTACCTTGCCTTTACATTATTACTTCCTTGTTTTGTACTGTTAACTTTTTGTTGGCTAAGAATATATATAACTTTTGTTTGATGGGTCAAGAAAAACTCAATGTTTTCAATAAGTGAAATCTTCGGCAATACCTTATCACTCTGAAAAAAGTAAGTTGTAGTTACGTCTATTCATATACCTATTTAATAGGACGTCTGGTGCTCTCCCCCGGTGGCGTAACTAACATATAAACTTGTTTTCAGCACAACCGCGGGTTTAAACAAACTATCTTGAAGTCGTGGTTGCACCAGGGTCGAAGATATCGGTGAATAATGTAAACTCGTGGCAGCATAGGCATTCTGCGAGCATAGCGATCGGAACATTTGCACCATTGAGTGTAAAATTGGGTTGCTTTGTAATTCAGTCTAGCGATTTATCTCCAACTCTTCTATCTACCGGATTTCTTCCTCCGTATATTCTGGTTCAAGTTGATGCCCCTCCTGACCCAATTCGACCAAATCTGCAGAACTAAAGCTGCTAGCAGACACGTCACTCACGTAATCAGACATTACAAATATTTAGAAGGGACATTGGTGCAAGGTATATTATATAGCAATTATTTTTCTCATTTTTCTCTCGAAATTACGATAAATCTTTAACAAAACCAAAATCCTTATTAAACCCCGTTTAACAATCAGGAGACGAAAGAGTCTAAGAAAAGGTAATACCCAGCTGAAGATCACCGTCTCTTCTTGATCTTTATGAGGTGACTATTAGACATGCTAAATTGATTTGAATTAATCCGTTGAACTGATAGCCTTTCAAGGATCAGTTAATCGGTTTAATAGCTGTCTAATGAGATTAAAAGGCCGGGGAAAAGGTTCACGTCGAATATACAAAATTCTTACCTTGGGCAAATTACGTAATCACCAATTTGCAATTAACACCTGGGATGTCTGGCCAGGTGACACCTTGTTGTTTTAAAAAGCGTGATTATCATATGAAAGGGAAAATTTTCAAATCATTTTACCGATGTAAATTAAAATAGAGTAATTTATGGAACAGATTAGAATCATGTAGCAGAATTCTAATTATTATCATGATTTAATTATTTAATATTGATGTTTAAAAAAATCATAAATTAAAAATTTTGTTCGCAAATAATGATAAAAATACTTTATATTTGAAAGAAATCTTCATAATAATTATGTTATTGCGTATCGGTTTATCGTTATTAAATATTTTCTTTTGTTTACCAATTAGACCACGCGTCACCACTGTGTTTTATTAAATATAATATCGATATCGATTATATAGCGTTAATCGGATAAAGATGTAATACACAGATATCCGGTCATATCCCACAATGCACTCGAGACTATCTCACTGACGTCACTGAGTTACTTTTGAAATCAGAAAATGCCAAATATCTCTGTTATAAATAAGAATTTTTTGAAAAAAATTTGGATATATATTTTTGATTACATATTCTATCATTTAAGACCATAAGTCAAAATTCGTGAATTTTCCCTTTAATTGCCTAATGTTAAGCTGCATATTTCAACTAAATGCTGATTTCATCCCAAAATCAATCAGATCCAGATTTAGAATAGAAGGTGCAATTTAAAATAGAAGGTGCAATTTTATATAGCCCAAAACATTGTGTGAAAGTTTTATGAATATCCATGAAGTGGTTTGGAAGAAATTGCAGATAAGTCATGGGTACTGGATGCTGAAACCTAAAGACACAGAGGTGACCAAACACACATCCTTATTACATGTATCTATATATGTACTTATATTGGAACTTTTCAAGTGTCAAGAGTCAGCCATGAATATGGAAAAAGGCAGAGTAAAAATTTTCAGGCTTACTGTTTTCTTTTGTAATCTAGTCCATATACTCAATACTTTTTTCTATATCTGTTTTTCAATATTGATATGCAATCCCATCATACATTACCTTCCAAATCAAAAGTTATAAACAAATGCTCAACTTCTTACACTAGTTATATTAACCGATTACAATGCCTTTTCTACAACATAATGTAAACCAAAACCACACATCCTAATGACCTACTTCATGACATTTCCTCACCAATTAACTGTGCACAAGTGTGCACTACAATATATTGATTGTCAATAACTGGCTTAATTAGAAAATGCAAGTCTTGTGAAGTTACTGCTAAATGTGCATTAGATATAAGTATTGATTGTGGTTTGATGAAAAGGTACATATAATGCATTGATCTAAGAAAGAAGCACTATTTAGGATTTGGTTTTTTTTTGCTTGTATTAACAGTTGAGACTCCATTAAACATTGTTTAAGTAATGCCAAAAAAAAAAAAAACATGAAGACAATTTTTCAGCAAAGCCTCATTAATAACTAGTCTTTTAGATTCTGGACAAGAATATGCATGTATATGTCCAGAAGACATAATGGCAAATCTTGCAATTTGGGACTTTCAGACAGACGAACAGACCCAAAGAATATATGCCCACTACTTTCGTAGATGGGGCATAAAAATCAAAATTTACAATCAAAGATAAGGAAGGTCAAGGAAACATGACTGTTTTGAGTCTAACCTGCTGCAAAAAAAAAACATCAAGAAGATGTCCTAAATATATAATAGCCCTCACCAATTTTATTTTGGCAAAAACTGACATTGAGGGGTATAATTTTATGATATTTTTTTTATAATGTATGCATATTTTCATGATTCCTTATAAGAAAATCAGCTAAAAACTGATGGCAAATCTAATTTAAAACAGATTCCTTTTCTTTTGTGGGCATGGCATTCAGAAAAAAAATGAATGGTTTAAGTCTGAATTTTCAGATTTTGTCATCTTTGAATAAATATGTATTTCACCTACTCTACTTTTCTTATCAACCCAAGACATTGAACAGAAATCATTTCCTAAGATATCATTGAATCTTCAACCTGTCAGAAAATCTAGACATACCAGTACAAACTCTCCTAAAACACAGAATACATTCATAGGAGATACCAGTTCCATTTTACAACATAAACAATAATAAACACTCCTTTGATCTAGATTAGGGTAACTGTAGAAATGACTGGTACCTTGTTGTAATATACAGTTCCTGTTCCTTCAGAGCGTATGGTAGTTGTACTGCTTTTTCTGTATGGTTCATCTTCTTCATCAAGTCTCACATTTCTGTAAATAAAACGAAAGAAATTGTGTAAACATGAAGAGGAAATAGGTATCATTGGTTGTTACTGATGTCTACTGGTCAGTAAACATCTGAAAGTCTGTTGGGATATACATGTATGTACTACAGAAGCAGAAGTTTTGCCAATTAGGGACTCTTTGTCGTCATAAACATGTACCTGGCCTCTTGTCCATTATTCTATCTTTTCTATATTTTATGTCACCACACTTAAACCTACCAATAATAGTAGATCTATAAGGAATCTGTTATGAAAAATGTTCAAATAGTCCACCTTTAGTCTGCTCATGATTAAACAGGAAGTAGATAAGCAACAGACCAGAAAATGCATCCTATCATATGAAACCCCTACTGAAGCTGCAATTTTGATAGTAAGAAAGTGTGATGGAAGCCCAGCATTTCCATGTCCCTGCTTTGTGTTGCGGTAGAAGACAAAAATAAATGCATTTTGATAGACCTGAAATTGAATCTACCATGCTAATGTTGCATATCAATTAAAGATCAAGAGGCTGAGATTAGTAGTTGACGAGAAAAATGCTATGAACTTTTATTTTCCTGGTGTACGTCCCTCACCAGTTGATAACCCAATTTTTTACTTTGTTATACTTTCAGTCTGACAAAAAATCCTTCTAATAAAACAATTATCGTGTACAAGGTTTGTTTTAATTGAAACTCACAAAACAGAAAGATAAATTTGTTAAATTTGAAACATATAAATAACTCTGATTCCTGGATTAACTAGTAAAGAACTTTGGACTAAATCCAGCCCATTGTGTCCCATTTAATACAAGCATTTAGAACATATGGAAAAGTATTCTAAGCCCTGTGCTTAAAATAAAATATTCTATTATGATTAGAATTAAGTTCTACCAATATTTACAGTATAGTTCTAAAAATATCATTTCTTTCAATCATGGAATATACATGTACAACAATATTTGACATATCACTTTTTTACTTTTCCCTTTAACTTTTTGTAATAAGAGTATAAGTTGCAGTACTAGAATAAGTGGAGTCATCTGTACTTTTAAAATGTTTTTACAAGAACTTATGAAGTCAGCAACTTTTGAAGTACCACAGGGACAGAGTAGCAAATGAGGGAGCGAGTCTGAAGTTGCTGACTTGAAGCATAAGTTCAACTGGTTACATATTAGTTCATATTATTATTTACAGTCAATATTTATAATGATGCATAGGATATTCAATGGGCTAAGAATTTTTCGTTTATCAAGTTTGACAAGAATATTAATACATGTACAATGAAGCCATATCCTATAGACAATGCAACTTTTGTTTATCAAGTTCTGCAAGAATTCAAAACATTGCAGTGCACTTTTTTGCTATCAAGTGTAACCCTGCAGTATTTTGTTGAACCAATTTCAAATAACCACATTATATTTGCACTAAAATATGCATATTAATTACAAATTTAAACTTTAGTCAAGTGCTATACATTTTTTATTAACTTACCACATAATAACCACAGTATTTAAATCATAATTCCATACATTAGTATATCAAAAGTTTTGCTGTAAAATTTTTTGCACATCCAAAACTGGAGTAAGTTTTCTTCTTATTGTCCTTTTGTACAGATACAAATTCAATTCAAATCACATAAAAGTACAAGTACTGACAACCTCTTTTATATATTCCTTAAAACATGTGTTTATTTACCTTCTTACATCAAAATCAACCTTCAGATTTTTATTGTAAAGGTAAAAAACAAAGAAAAAGTAGGTCGGTTAATAACCACTTTATTACGATTCAGAGTGCATGTAATTACGATAAAATCAGATGTAAAATTAAATTTTAAAGTTCACGTCAATTTTCCTGCTATCATTTTACATTACAAATTGTTAATGCAGCTTTCTATGACAGGAGTAGGTCAAATGTAATTAGAGTTAAAAATCTGCATTAAGTGTCATATGAATACTTTATGTTTCTGCATATGTTATGAAAGGACTTGTAATTAAATTACTGTTAACCAACTAATTTTCACAAGCGAGCCTGTGAGGAAAAGAAATTCGCGAAAAATAAATGGTCGCAAAATAACTCATTTTCATAGTAATATTATTGTTTTTACTAAAATTGGGAAAATCGCTTAATCATTACATTTAACATTAAACTATTTTTTGCTTTTAATCTTAAAAAGACATAACTAGAAATACTGTGAGCTTACCCAAGAATTCCCCCTCCCCTGCTTCATTTTGAACCCTATTATGGAGAAAACTTAAGAGCTGGTCACCTTTGGCTAGCCAACACCAAGGTAATTGGTTCGCTCATCATATCCTCATCAGGGGTGAAAATGAACCAATTTTCCAACTTTCTCTTAGCACCATAATGGAGGATGGTCTCAGGGAACCAGTTTTTAAGAAGGAAAGAAAAATGGCTCTCCTGTGTATGGGGAGAGCAATACCAAATGAATGTTAAATACTCCTATGTAAAGTTCAATAAAAGTAGGCTCAATTGGGGCAACTACAAAGGCATTACTCGCAAACTCAAAGCTAAAGAGGGAAATTACAGAAGCTTGTTTTCTAAGTGAGAATAAACAAATAAGGTTAATCTCAAACCAAAGTCAAATAATTTACCCTGATATTTGATGACATGCTTTGACACTAAGTACATCTTGACTGTTTTCACAACAAAATGCAATAAGAGGAGAGAACAATTTTTGATTTTGGAGATGACATACCAACACTACAAATTAGAAAAGATTGTACAAAACTAACATTTTAGAAACATTATCGGTCAATTTATATTTCCTCATGCCATATAAGGCATTTCAAAGCATGCTATTCATCATTTAGTAAATCATGTAATAAACCATATTCCCACTGATTATAGTTATAAGTTTCTTTAAAAGATATTCCTCTTTAGTATTATTGTATACTGCCATCAATAGAAAAACAACTTGTCAACAATATCACCAACTGTTTAAAGACCATGCACAGAGCAACCATTCACAGACAAAATCAGTTTTACCAGTTGTAAAGATGGAAAATATACTTCTATAAGTAAGTATGAGAAAAGAAAACAAAAGACAAAAATATACAACTGATATTAAGTAGATGCAACCACATTCATTCCAACTTACAAATCATAACAAGAATGGAATTCCAGGGTCCCCCGCCGGTGAAGCAAAAATTATCGAACACTTCTGATTTTTAAACTTGACCCAGGTATTAGTGGTTTAAACATTTGGTATAAATTTCATGAAAATCCGTCAACATCTGTAGGGATGAGAGCGCTTACAAGGTCTGTTTTACAAAAAACAGAGTTGTTTTTATGGTCAAAGTCCCCTAACTCCTACAAAAATTATCGAAAAATGCTGATTGTCAAACTTGACCAAGGTAGAAGAGGTTTAAACATTTGGTATAAATTTCAAGAAAATCCGTCAACATCTGTAGGGTTGAGAGCGCTTACAAAGTCTGTTTTACAAAAAAAACCAGAATCGTTTTTATAGTCAAAGTCCCCTAACTCCCATAAAAATTATCAAAAAATGCTGATTTTCGAACTTGTTCAAGGCATTAGTGATATAAACATTTGGTATAACTTTCATGAAAATCTGTCAACATCTGTAGGGATGAGAGCGCTTACAAGGTCTGTTTAGCAAAAAAAACAGTCGTTTTTATGGTCAAAGTCCCATAACTTCAACAAAAATTTTCGAAAAATGCTATTTTTCAAACTTGTCCAAGGTATTAGTGATATAAACTTTTGGAATAAATTTCATGAAAATCCAACAAAATTTGTAGCCTTGAGAGCGCTTACAAGGTCTGTTTTACAAAACAAGAGTTAACACTAAAGTATGTCTCGCCTGCCGGCACCATCAGAAACAATTATTCTTTCTTACTTCCACTATATTTTGAATTTACATGGATTTTCAGTTTCTGAGATCAAAAGATGTTTATAGAACTTAAACATTGCAAATATATGCAATAAAAATAATCAAAGTCACTCAACCGGAAAATCAAGGTCAAGGTCAAAAGATGGGGATGCAACTGTGCTAAGCTACTACTGGGGAATATGCATACCAAGTTTCATCAACCTAGGACCTATAGTGTTTGAGATATGGAGGTGCTCGCAAAACTTTTCCATTGCTATTATATGTATTGAAAATTGTCAAAGTCACTCAACCGAAAAATCAAGGTCAAGGTCAAAAGATGGGGATGCAACTGTGCTAAGCTACTACTGAGGCATATGCATACCAAGTTTCATCAACCTAGGACCTATAGTTCTTGAGATATGGAGGTGCTCGCAAAACTTTTTCATTGCTATTATATGTATTGAAAATTGTCAAAGTCACTCAACCGGAAAATCAAGGTCAAGGTCAAAAGATGGGGATGCAACTGTGCTAAGCTACTACTGGGGCATATGCATACCAAGTTTCATCAACCCATGACCAATAGTTCTTGAGATATGGAGGTGCTCGCAAAACTTTTTCATTGCTATTATATGTATTGAAAATTGTCAAAGTCACTCAACCGGAAAATCAAGGTCAAGGTCAAAAGATGGGGATGCAACTGTGCTAAGCTACTACTGGGGCATATGCATACCAAGTTTCATCAACCCAGGACCTATAGTTCTTGAGATATGGAGGTGCTCGCAAAACTTTTTCATTGCTATTATATGTATTGAAAATTGTCAAAGTCACTCAACCGGAAAATCAAGGTCAAGGTCAAAAGATGGGGATGCAACTGTGCTAAGCTACTACTGGGGCATATGCATACCAAGTTTCATCAACCCAGGACCAATAGTTCTTGAGATATGGAGGTGCTCATAAAACTTTTTCAAAAAGTTAACGCCGCCGTCGCCGCCGCCGCCGTCGCCGTCGCCGCCGGTAAAGTAACACCTATGTCCCGCTCTGCTTCGCAGGCGAGACAAAAACAGAGTCGTTTTTATGGTCAAAGTCCCCTAACTCCTACAAAAATTATAAAAAAAAACTGATTTTCTAACTTATCCAAGGTATTAGTGATATTAACATTTGGTATAAATTTCATGAAAATCTGTCAACATCTGTAGGGATGAGAGCGCTTACAAGGTGTGTTTTACAAAAAAAACAGAGTCGTTTTTATGGTCAAAGTCCCCTAACTCCTACAAAAATTATCCAAAAATGCTGATTTTCGAACTTGTCCAAGGTATGAGTGATATAAACATTTGGAATAAATTCTATGAAAATCCAACAAAATTTGTAGCCTTGAGAGCGCTTTCAAAAAGTGTGATGGACAGAAGGAAGGACGGACAGAAGGACGGACGGGCGCCCGGCATTTCTATGTCCCCGCTCCGCGTTGCAGCGGGGGACAAAAAAAACCTTGACAAATAAAATTAGGAGACAAAATTCATGCAGTTAGTAACTTCTTTAAAATAATTAAGCCAGTTCCTTGGTACAAAATCATACAGAGTATAAAAGTACATGAAGATGGGAAACACTACTTCCTCACATGTCCATGCCATTAGTAATTGGAGAGGCACCAAACACATGAGTACTACCTGAGGTCAATTAAGGTCATTCTGCGTGGCTGTAAGCATGGGTGCTTACGAGACAGTTGAGGTGTACTGTATAAGTTCTGGACATCGAACATTTTAAAAGCAGCTGGTTGCTACATCACGTTAATTTCACTATCTGCTAGCTTTAAAAAGATTAATATAAGCATGTGTTATTGGACAAAAATAAAATGTGAATTAATGATTAATGAAAAATAAATAAAATGAAAATGAAAGTAAAGCTATAAAACTGAAAATAATATGATGAAGCTCTAGATTATCTAGCTGCTACTGCAAAGTGCACACATTATAAAATGTTATAAGCATGAAAGTTATGTTTTCATCTCTCATGGAAATTACAGTAACCCGCTGTACTTTTGAAACATTTTAATCTGACACAAGCCAAAAGTATGATCCATTTACTCAATCTTTTTTTAAAGACTTAAAGGCTTTTCTTAAAAGTTTTTTTACATAAACTAAGTTAAAATGCAAGTGACTAAAGCGAGTTTTCCTTCTTCATGTTATAAAAAGGAAAAATTTTCTGTTTTCCTGTTTGTCCATTTAAACCCAGGTTTACATTGCACTGACAAATCACTAAATCATTTCAAGATCTACTAATGCCCCCTTTTTAATCTTTTGTTGTTGTTTGTAAACATATGAAATTGTCAAAACATAACAAGGCTGGAACCCAGGCTAAAGCACTTAGAAGACTGACAATTAGCAAAATAATCTGACATCCACAATAAAGTGTAAAACCTGTTTAAACAGAACCTTTCTTGGACTGAAGAAATACACAGATTTAAATGTAATGAAATATTTTAAGAAGGGACTTTGAATCCAGTTTGGTTTAGACAGGTTTCAGTTTATTCAGGGTCCAGTTTAAAAAGGTTTCACTGTACAAATATCTTTAAGAGTAAGTCTAAGATAGGAAAATACACCAAATACATTGGACAGTCATGTACAGGTCAAAACAATAAAATACACACATATTTTACACAGTAAGTATTAGCTAGGACACCTTCTTGACATCCCGAGGTCATATAAACAGAAAACACTATCATTTAACGTGGACTTTTTATGTCTAGTTACATTACAACCCTAACATAACATGATTTAGATGGTCAGGTTTTGTTATTGGCATGTTTCCTTCCAAGCTGACTGAATATTGAGACATGAAAAGACTAATGGAGAAGTTTAAAACATTTTACTCTCTGCAATCCTCTACAACTTCATTTCATGGGGTCAAATAAAACTTTTGGAGGAAAGAGATATCTTATTTATACAATTGCTTATACATGTACTGAAATACACTAAGGTACAGTTAAATACAAGAAAATGAAAACAATAATATGTCAAAAAGACATAATGCCCTATCTTGCAACCTTTATTTGGACGGACAGACCTGAATACTAAATGCCCCTACTTTTGTAGATGGGCCATGAAAATATCCATACCACCAATCACAACTCAAACATGTGAACAGCAATTTGAGATTGTCAGGTATGGGCTATAGACATTTGTTAAGCAGAGATAAATAAGCACAAAATTTAGTCAAATTCTTTTCAAAATTTCAACTGTTGTTATGATGTGTACAAAGAGCCAAAGGCCCAAATGAGGATATTTAAGCTACGTATGAAGGTTCCATACCTCTCACAAACGATCGGATATGCAAATCTGTTTAGCAAAACATATACTGGTTAATACCTATCTTCATTTGTTGAATATCATAATCCATTGTGTACAAATTCCTAATTCCAAGAAAAAAATCTTAAAGAACAGATGAAACAATGTCTTTATTCCTGTAACCTGTATTTAGTTCTAACCCTCAGAATGTATTAAAATTTCTATTTTCAAGACAAATTCTAACCCAAATATTGATGGAAAACAAAACAGTGGATCAGCTGATCAATAACAATTATGTAATGCCCTGTCAACTAAAACACAAAACTTTGTTCAATTCCTATCAAAAGTTTTCATAGATAAGAAACCTCATCAAGTGCTATAAAATTTCTGATAGATTTTTATGAGGTGGTGAGGAATGAAGAAAAAAATGTGAAGCTTGAATTGTATCATTCTTTTTTATTCTGGGAGAGTTTGTTTTCATACATAAAAAAAGATAAACAGGGTTAGACATCCTTATCTTAATACTTAATATCAGCAATGAAAGTAGTATTGTTTTTGAACTGTTAAAGTCTGAACAGATAAGAGGAAGCCTTGAAACATAATATGACCTTGAGTTATCTGTATTTGAAGAGAAAAAAAATATTTTAAGTATCAAGAATTCAAAAAGCTTTTCTTCAGTGTATGTGTTTTTTTTTTCATTCAGATTTTTTATCAAACAATTTCAAAATTTTGAGTTCAATGCATTCCCTTCTTTACTGGTTTGGGGTTGGGGAAGAGTGTGAAAGAATTTGGATAAATACATGAACACATCAAAGCTATACAAAAAGTGATAGGGAAAAAATGTCTCAAGATGATGCACACCAGTCCAAATTTTTCCTTGGTTTTAAACATTTTTCTACAGATAGAAAGCGGGTATAAGTGAATTTCCTTGCATGTGACACTACGAAGAGGAAATTCATATGAACAAGAATGGATAACTTTGAAATTTGGCTAACCACCTTTTAAACCCATTGAGACAGGAAGGTTGACCTTTGGTTTACTTAGTACAAATCATGCCAATTAATATACATAGAGAAAATGTACAGACCAGAATATAAAATAGCAGAATGTAAAGGTCAACTGGTTTATTAACATGTAAAATTCATATATCAGATACATGTTGCATCTAGAAAAGTGAAGTGTGTCAGTGTTTGAAAAAAACAGGGAATCCTTAAGTTCTTGCCAGAGCTGGACTTGATGTTTTCATGCTTATAGACTTAGATGCAGAAACATTGAAAATTTTCGTTCAGTTGTCAGCTAACCATATTTTTACGCCCCACTTACGAAAGTCCATCTGTCCTTTCCAAATGTAGCAAGATTGGGCATTATGACTTTTGGACATTTCTTGTTAACTAAAGCAATGGGCAGAATATATATAATAAACATAACATAAAATTACACAAAAACCAGCATCGTCTTAGAATGAAAATGATTTGATACTCCTGCTTCTTTACTGACCTAATACATGTCCATGGCATACCAATAAATGTATGCAGGGGTAGATCGAAAGGTCCGTGAAAGGGGGCTAATTGCTAAAAATGTCAGATTTTGATGAAATTTTGAAGTTGCTTCGCCAGAAAAAAATTAAAATTTCTCAATTAAAGGGGGCAAACACCCCCTTTGCCCCCCGCTGAATCCGCCACTGGTATACAGGGCAGATCCAGAAATTTTCAAAAGGGGGGTTCCACATACTTGGTTCTGTGGGCCAAAGACCAATTTTGCTGAAAATCTACACAAAAATTTAAAAATTTCGGAGGAAAGGGGGAGGGGGGTTCGGAACCCTGGAACCTGCCACTGGTATATACTGTACAGAGCAGAATACTGGTTTTAAATCTTCCTTCACTGTACTGACCATTGGAAAGGTTTCCCTTTCTCATGAAAACTGTCCAACTGAGCACTTCATTCCATGGCATTCATTGTTGTACAGAGAAAAACTAACTTGATCTTTCGATCCTTAACTAAGTCCTGACTGTGGCAAAAGACTTTAGTGTTTTCCTTGCCCAGAAAATAAGGGTAACAACAAAACTACTGCACTGGGATGATCAATCTCATAATATCCAAGAATTAAAGACAAAACAAGGCAAATACATACCAGAGAAATTCTAGATCGCAATGGTCTTGACTTAATTGGTACAAGCATTTCAAAAGAAATGGTAGGTGGAGGTTTTATGGCACCAAACCTCCCTCTTCCATTGTGATCTTAGGGTCAGGTAACATAAAACAGAACATGGTTGTGTGACTATCCCTCTAATAATTTGATATATGACATGTACATACTCAATATCCACATTTCTTGCCATATGAAATGAACACAGACTTGATCTTCCCACAAAAACTCACCACCAAGACCACAAATCATAAAACTGTGTACCATTTATCCAATTTACATACATATACGTGTATTCATAGGGGTCACTTAAAATTTTCCCATGCAAAAGAGGATATTCCCATACATTGGTCACAACCTCTATTACATATTTGTGGTCTAAAAGCCACTACCATTGAACTTGTAAGACCATGACATTTATATGTATTGGTGTAATGATAGATCTGAAAATTAATTAAGCAGAAAGCTGAATCCTTTTGATCATTTATCTTTTTACTTGTCATACATCATATAATCTAACACATTTATTCCTTCTCAATTAAGATAGAAAACCAAGAAATTATAGACTAGACCAAGTTTATTAAGGTATATAGCAAATTTTTTGTTGTTTTTTTTTTCAATGACATATATGGTCCAGTTAGATATACCGGTATGGAATTAAGGGTTTGAAAATGAATTTAACTAAACTTAGGAAGTCTAACTAACTATGAAATAAGAAAATAAGAGTAGATCTAGATATTTCAAAAGGGAGAGCATGTCCAAATAAAGTCCATTACCCCCCCCCCCTCTTTGGATTAGTAACTGAAAATTTTATACTTAAGAGTTTCAACGTTTATTTACTTTTACTTAAGCATTTAAGTAATTTCAAAATTAGAAAAAATAAGAAGGGATGGAACTGCTGCTTAGTCAAATGAAATATTATATCTGTGCAGCCCAAGGATGGAAAATGCTAGACAAACATGAAACAAGTATTAACCAAAGAAAAAAACCCACCATTAAATTTTGGCATTTCAGTTAGCATGTATGTTAATTTCATCATTATCATGATAATTAAAATACCCCATATACATGTACCAACCCCTCCTTTTCCTTCATAAAACTCACCTATCCATAACTTAAACATCCACAAATACATCCATTTACTACAACTTTCACATAATAATCCAAAATATTTATATTTTTAATGTATCATCACAACATGTCACAGATTTTCACCATGTGTAAAATTCCCAATTTTTAAAAATCCAATACATTACTGATCATGATCATCCCAATGTGCTTATTTCACCCCATTTTGTCGTGAATCACAAATCGGTATGTTTATAAACAGTTTCTGATTGTACATAATACATGTAAATATACTCATGGAAAAAAGAAACTGTGCATGTCTATTGAAAATCAATTGTACCCATATTTCTCTTAATCAGAAAATCGTAAAAAATGCAGTTATCGAGTTGAAGTTTTCACTGAATGTCGAGTGGACCATGCAGATCATTTTTGGGTAAAAATTCGAAATTTGTGTAATTCCAGTTTCTGAGATTCAAAAAACCACTTTTTTAACCCAAAAATGAAAAATCAAGATTTTCAATGAAAATTAAAGCTGTTAACTTTCAACCACTAAAAGAATAATCGTTTTTGGTGAAAATCAGCAGAGAAAACTTAATTTCAAAACTGTGCATTTTTTCCAAAGTGTGATTTTGTGAATTTCAAATTGACACTCCCTGATTTCAAACTGCAAACAAAACATCTTTTAGGGATCTAAAAATGATTTTTTTTGTCCACATCTTTACAAAAATGATTTTGCTATACTTTTGTAATAAAATGTATCAAATACTAAATAAAATTTTGAATTTGTGATTTTTCAAAGTGATGCACAGTTTCTTTTTTCCGTTAGTATAGTAATAATCCTCGTTTTTACTTGGTGAACTTGTAACCTCTGCCTTGTTTTTCCTTTGACATGTTTGATAGACACTTAGTTAGCATATAATAATCCATTTCACATTTCAATCATTCTTGGTGAAAAATGGTTTGTTTAAATCCTATAATTATAGCTTTTCTAACTTATTTTTATAGACCACATTTTAAAATTTTTATTTTTAGACTATTGTGCACAATAAGATTTTATCATCTTCTCCTCCAAAATTTAAATGTGAATGGCCTTTGCTTTCATTATTTTCCTGACCTTTCAAAAGCTTTAAGCTGATAATCCAAATATTTACCCTGTATATTTATTTCACATATTAAAAACAATAACCATATCTCGACTGTCCCAAATGATGTTTTTATTGTACAGGTAAAAATATATGCATTCCGAGGCGACAGGTAAACAGCCCCCCTGGGGGTCTGGGTCAATCTCGTCAACAAAAACGTTAATAATGATATTATTTAATCATCTTGTTTAATCTCAATTGATGAATCTATTGACAAAAAAAACTGCTTACACGACACATATCTATCCAGCTATTAAATGGAATATGTCACCTTTCCAAATCTTCCGAAAAAATATTTTGTCTCAATTTTCCAGCTCAGCAGAATTGTCTGGATGGCATTGAGTAATCAGGAATTGGGTTAACAAGAAATCTATATTTTCTCATCAATTCTTCACAATACAATTAAAAGAATGCAAGAAAACTGTTATTTCTAAATATCATTCCTTATAAAAGAAATTATTACATTGAATCATCCAAAATCAGAATATTAGGCACTGGAGTTTTCTAATCAAATTTGTATTAATCTAATGATCAAGATGTTTATCTGTGAAAAAACAAAACAAATATTTGAGCCTTGATCATTTAAATATATATACATACATCACCCCTTAAGACTTGATCCCTACTAATAACATTATTAAACCACCAGAAAATGCAATCACCCTTTTTAAAATTTCTCAAGGTTCGTTATTCAAGTCAAGTCCTTATTAGGTTAAAATTTTCAACAATATATACAGTAGATTAATCTAATTACACTGTAGAGTAATTCGGAATAGTGACAACCCAACCAAGCAAATTACCTGAAGTTTTATGAATGGATCCGACCCCTAATTAGATAACACACGACCCCGTGTCAGGTGTTTATTGTTTAGGGGGTGTATATAATTATATCAGTGAAATATACCGAAAAACATTGCACAGTAAATACACAACAAAAAATGTATCATGTTGGTTGTAGAATGGTTGATGAACCCTAAACTTTATCCCTGTAGTATGGGATAAGTTGTTGAGCGATTTAGCAGGACACATTGTTTAAGGGGGGTATTGTCCAAAGAGGAGTCATGGCCTTTTCACACCTCAGTGACTGTACTTATTCCACCAAGGCCTTTTTTCCAAAAGGTCCGGCCCATGCCACTTGCCAATAAATCTGCCACTGACCAAACATGAGGCTCCCAAGAGCCTGAATTGCTCACCTGAACTACACAGGAACATATATTTGTAGATATTATTGTGCTTAACCATATGCGATTTAAATTTCTGAGATATATATTAGTTTTCAAGATATTGGGCTTAATAAGTGTAAATTTGGCAAAAATTAGGAAAAAGAACAATAACTCCCACATCAGCAGTCAGATCTTTTCGAAACTTTCAGGACAGGTAGGTCTTAATATGCTGATCACTTTTGATTATTGCACAATTTTGATATCTGAAACAATTTTTGAGTTATTAGCACAAAAAAAATTACCCCTTTGTTCTATTTTTAGCCATGGCGGCCATGCTTTTTTACAAATCAAAAATCTTAACGATAGAGTTGTAGCTTATAAGCTATTAAACAAGTGTGCCATGTTAAGATGCAGTTGGTTTTACCTTGTCAAACAAGTCAGGGGAAAAGTAATGAAAAATGGTAAATTTTGTTGTTTTAAGGATAATACAAGAGTTAACACTAAAGTATGTCTCGCCTGCCGGCACCATCAGAAACAATTATTCTTTCTTACTTCTACTATATTTTGAATTTACATGGATTTTCAGTTCCTGAGATCAAAAGATGTTTATAGAACTTAAACATTGCAAATATACGCAATAAAAATAATCAAAGTCACTCAACCGGAAAATCAAGGTCAAGGTCAAAAGATGGGGATGCAACTGTGCTAAGCTACTACTGGGGCATATGTATACCAAGTTTTATCAACCTAGGACCTATAGTTCTTGAGATATGGATGTGCTCGCAAAACTTTTCAATTGCTATTATATGTATTGAAAATTGTCAAAGTCACTCAACCAAAAAATCAAGGTCAAGGTCAAAAGATGGGGATGCAACTGTGGTAAGCTACTACTGGGGCATATGCATACCAAGTTTCATCAACCTAGGATCTATAGTTCTTGAGATATGGAGGTGCTCGCAAAACTTTTCCATTGCTATTATATGTATTGAAAATTGTCAAAGTCACTCAACCGGAAAATCAAGGTCAATGTCAAAAGATGGGGATGCAACTGAGCTAAGCTACTACTGGGGCATATGCATACCAAGTTTCATCAACCTAGGACCTATAGTTCTTGAGATATGGAGGTGCTCGCAAAACTTTTTCATTGCTATTATATGTATTGAAAATTGTCAAAGTCATTCAACCGGAAAATCAAGGTCAAGGTCAAAAGATGGGGATGCAACTGTGCTAAGCTACTACTGGGGCATATGCATACCAAGTTTCATCAACCCAGGACCTATAGTTCTTGAGATATGGAGGTGCTCATAAAACTTTTCCAAAAAGTTAACGCCGCCGTCGCCGCCGCCGCCGCCGCCGCCGCCGGTAAAGTAACACCTATGTCCCGCTCTGCTTCGCAGGCGAGACAAAAACTAAAAGAAATGGTTCTACAGCTTTGACCTAAAGTACATGAAATGTAGGTCTTGATGTGCTCAATCATATGCAATTTGAATTTTTAAAATATCTTGTATAGTTTTCAAGATATAGGGCTAAATAAGTGCAAAATTTTGAAAAAATCTAGAAAAAGGGCAATAACTCCTACATCGGTTGTTGGATCTTCTTGAAAATTTCTGGGCAGGTAGATCTTGATGTGCTGATTGCTTTTACCCTTACCCAGAATTTTGATATCTGGTACTGTTTTTGAGTTATTAGCAAAAAACTGCAATTTACCCCTATGTTCTATTTTTAGCCATGGCGGCCATGTTTTTTTACGAATCAAAAATCCGAACTATGGTTTTGTACACATAATGCTACTAAACAACTGTACCAAGTTTGGTTGCAATTGGGCTTATGGTGTCAGACAAGTTAAAGTTTGAAAAATTGTTAACAGACGACGACAGACGACGACGACGACAACGGACGCCAAGTGATGGTATAAGCTCCCATGGACCTTCGGTCCAGGTGAGCTAAAAACATATATGAAAACCTCAGTCTTTTTTTGTGTATGAAAACCTTCTGAAAGACCAATGAAATATTCTGCTCTGAAATGATATAACCAGGATGACAAATGCATTATGTCCAAGTGAATGGACAAATGGTTTTGCACCAAGAACAGTTCTGTATGCCAGTCTCTTCAGATCTCTTGAGAATAGAATCAGTATATTTCTTTATTCATACAATCCATCAACTTCAGTATCATGTCTACAGTAACAGAATGACTAAGTCAGTTTTATTTTTTATTTTACCAATTCAGTGGTATGCTTTGAAACCCTTATACCCTTGTAAAACATCCTTTCAGAACAAATTGCTATAGTTTTTCAGGTGAGGATTCAGACGGGGGCACATTCAGTGCACACCCCTCCTAAAATTGGAAAAATCTTAATTTTTTTCATATAATTTTGATTTCCTCAAGAAAAACCCATAGATTTTTCTTATATTTTGTTAGAGCATCAAATCCTGGATCCAGCCCTGTTTTTACATTCATGCAAGCTACACCCTCTCTATTTTTATTTCATTCATGCAATCCATCAACTTCAGTTACAGAATCTGTGAGTATTATAGACTATAAGGCACAGACCATTTGATTTTCTGGGGGGGGGCTGGGATTTTTTTGAAAAAAATTTCCCGGCCCTGATTTTTGTAAAAAAAAATAATCTGGCCAGCACCTAGGTTGAAAAAAATAATCTGGTTTCAATCTTGCCAATTGAAAAAAAAATAATCTTGCCAACAAAATTTCCTTGCTTAATGTGTGTGTGAAAAAAATAATCTGGCCCGCAAAGCGGGCGAAAAAAATTTCCAGGCTCAAGGTAAAATCCCAGGCCCCCCCCAGAAAATCAAATGGTCCGTGCCTAAGCAAATATGATGTCTTTTGCTAAGTCTATAAAGGTGAAGTTAGTGGGTGCACTGTGTTATTACAAAAATGTAGTTCATTAGTTAGAACTTCATAGAAACGTACTTGATATAGTGAAAGGGTCAGAAAATGACCTTTATATATCATACACAGAAACATTTATTTGTAAATGCTTTTCAGCAGTGTAAGACAGACTAGAAAATATGTCAGTCAAAAATGGCCAGAATTTGTGAAACAGGAAATAGGTGAGCAACAGACCTGAAATCCCATCCATGTTATGGGACCCCATAATGATACTCGGTATACCAAATATCAAGAGGCTGTTACAAAAATATTTACCCTGCCTGCCAGCCTGACATTCACCATTGCATAACCCAGAGAATTTTTCTCTCCAAGAAATCCAGCAAATAAATACATGTACATGTTTTACATTATGACGTAAAGAATATCAACATGCCTTAATATTTGCATGTAAATCCCACCAATAAGCATTCCAGTGTTTCTGAAAGTCTGTTAAATAAATATTCTATAGTACACAATAATTTTGCAGATTGTAACCTGCATAAACCATTCATGGCTATCAATTTTCTCCTCTTTGTATTGAGACATCAAATGTCAGACAAGAATCTCTGAAGTGATAGTAGACTGACCAGAAATTCCTTCAGACCAGGTTATTGATGTCTTCAGGAATTTGAATAGAATTCAGGGCCTCAATATATACACTGAACTCAAAAAAACAAAATCTGTTACTTACAGACAGTGAGCTAAATTTGCAATTATTGAAACTGACCAGAAATATCTAAAGACTAGATCATTGATGTCTTCAAGAAATGTGTATAAAATTCAGGACCTCAATAGTGCCATCAAAATGTGTATACTAAACTAAAAAAAATCTGTTTATACTACAGACATAGAGCTCGATCAGTTTGCAATATATTGAGACTGACCAGAAATTCCTTCAGACTAGATAATTGACATCTACAGGAATGTCACAGACATTAGGTATTGATTGTATAATATGTTTTGGGCCACAATGGTACCATTTTACTTATAATAAATGCTATCTATGTCATATTGTCAGACCTTGGTGCCATCAGATATGTCAAACTGTATTTTCTGACCTTTACAAAATACAATTGATGAATTTTTACCAATAGGGCATTCAGTTTAGTTCTTTTAAACTTTTTTAATCCCTCCTTTTGTTTGAGTTATATAAAAGTACGAATCAGGCCCAGAATCAGGGTTTCATGCTACAGGGGGCACAGTGTACAAATATTTTGAAAATCTAGGTTCATTTTTCAACAAATTTTGAGATTTTAGGACAACAAAATTTTGTGGTTGATATTACTGTTCAGTATCTACTTTTATGAGCATGTATGAGGTACCAAAATAATAACTGTCTGCAAAATGCCATACGTTGAATTTATGGCAATCTAACAGAATTTTTTTTTAATCTGCTTC
Source organism: Arcuatula senhousia (assembly GCA_963971305.1). NCBI lineage: Eukaryota > Metazoa > Mollusca > Bivalvia > Mytilida > Mytilidae > Arcuatula > Arcuatula senhousia. The sequence continues at coordinate 47,146,778 of OZ020306.1, forward strand.
TTCAAATTTATTTCAAGGACTGATAGAATCGAATCCAAAGTTCAAGAAATTTTACGGAAGACATCATGCACTTATAGACAAATATGGGATTTCCATCTCTCAGATGAGTGCAGATGTTGGTTTGTCATAGGGTTTTGTTTTGTCTTACTTTACCAGATTTGACACACTGAATGGACTATTGGCAACGCGACGGGTATGCTATAGCAAGCAGGAACTGCTTACTCTTCCGGAGCACCTGAGTTCACTCTTGTTTTGACTTGAGTTCGCGTTGTTGATTGATATTCAGTCATTTTGTGTTTCCATGTTTTATATGTTGTCTGTTTTTGTCCCGTTCTTGTTGGTGTTTACTGGTTTTGTCTCTGCCCTTTCGGACTTTTGACATTCGGATACCCCATTGGGTACCTCTGCTTCTTTCAAACACTTAACTTCTATAAGTCTTTTCTTTCAGCTTCTTCAAATAGAGGGTAGAACTGGAAACAAAAGTTCACAAGCTGTAACCTGCCCTCCCCCTTTTTTTGCCCAAACAACAATAACATGAATTGCAGCTGTTGATGGTTTGGCAGGTTTCCTATCTTCTAACAAGTTTACAACAATTAAAGCCAAATCATATAAACAATATCATCTTTCCTAAAAATTACTCCCCAATACATAACACAGAGAACTTTTAATGGGCCTGGAATATTTTGGCAATTTATAAATCAGTTGATGGGTACTAAACACCAGAACTTCAATGGAAAAGTGCTGAAAGAGGAGAAATCAGTTTATGAGTTTTGTTTCTCTTTTTGTAGAGGAATTTCTGGGAGGTCAATATGTTTCAACTTTGGAAGTGTTTGTAAAAATACCATAAAACATGAAGTATGCTATGAGTTACCTAATAAATATCCTTATTGTGCAGTTTTTGCTTATCTTTCAATCATATACACGAGATTAAGTCCAAATGAAATAATGCCCAACTACACATGTCTTTGGAGTTCAACCTGATTTGGGATGAATGAATGAATAGAAGGACATACACACAAACACTTCATGTATGTGCATTATTATTCGTTGGGTATCATTTTTCAGGTTTTCAACACCACCCACCAAATTTGATACCCCTTGAAAAGGAAATTTAACATTGATCTGTATGCTGCAGACTTCAGACCAACGAATTCAAGAATCCACCAACTTATCAATTTTCATCAAACCGTGAAAATTGGTACCCATGAAAATAAATGAATCCACAGTATCTACTTTTGTAAGTAGGGCATAAAAACAGGACCCTTTCAACTTATCAAACCTTACTCTCTAACCACTTCAGAAAAGAAAACAAACTTTCTAAGTCTTATCTGTTCAATGATTATAGGATTTAAGATAACCTTTTTACAGTTTTCTTACACAGCTACAAAATATCAAATTCATTATGATTTCTAATGATGTGTCATGAGCAAAAATGTTAATTCTTCTAATTTCTGATTAAATGTGACCCCTGGATGACCTTTAACTAGTGCTCGGAACACTTACATGTGTCAATTCAAGTGTCTTTTGACTACTGTCTGAGTGTTTAGAAAATTCTGAAGCTGAAGCATTGAGGACACGGGCCAATATTTTCGGCTTAACAAGCAATATTATTTCTGCTGATCAGATTTGGTCTAAAACTTAATAACTTTGCACTCAAAACTTAAATCCTTAAAACCAGACATATTTTGAATGCCAAACTTGAAATTTAGGGTATTTCAGTACAGTTTAAGCACGATTTATACAAGAATGAAGTGGTACATTGTACATGTATATGTATTAGAAAATGGTACATATGTATTAGAAAATAAAATGGTACATATGTATTAGAAAATGGTACATATGTATTAGAAAATGGTATATATGTATTAGAAAATAGTAAAGTTATATTGATACATACCCTTCAATTTCTGTCATTTTTAGTCCTTTGGAACATTTCAGTTAAAATCCGGAGATTCAATGATATCCTTATACAATGTACATGTATAGCTTAAATCCACAAAACAAAAACTTTTTATGAATGAATAGGAATATGAACTAAACTTTTATTCCAAATAGGAAATAAAACTATATAAAATAGATAAGATAAATCTCCAAAACAATGTATATGTATCGTTAACATAAAGGCGGAATAATGGATATGTACGTAACCACTTGAATCATAATACCAAAGTTAAGTGCTGGCTTTTGTACTTCAATTGTTGTACTTCCGAAAAACACTTAGAATCTTTTCCATGTTTTATGAAAATGGCAAGCTAGTACCAACTAAATAATAATTTTCCTTTTTTTAAATTGACCTACATTTTTCACTAAATATTTGGCAACAAGAAACAAAGATCATCGAAAAGGTCACTTTTGTGATAAATTTTACATCATTATTTTGTAATCGACACTATACAATGCATTTCTTCTTCAAACAGACAAAACAATTGCAACAATAAAGATTTTTCAACTTTCACAAATTTACATTCCAAATCATAATCCTATTATTTCCAGATACTAGCACACAAATTTATCAATTCAACTTGTGAAAATTCTCAAAAAGTTTCTTAGCAATAATCATTATTTTCCAGGCATTGCATTCCACTAAATGAGTGAATTAGCATTAGGGCATGGTATAGGAAACCACATGTGTTATTAATCATAAACAGAATAATCATATTAATACACACACATATTGCCAACAAATCTTTTTAACATTTGCTTCAAAATCAAGAGCAATGTAATTACTCTTGGGGATTCGGTAATTAGTTGCACCATTTAATTTGCACTGTTATCCCAACAATAAACTGGATCCCCAGTGTCAGGTGAAAAGGGAGTCTGGTCATAATTCCATTGAAATGCTAAATTTTTGTTTATATAAATAAGATTGGTTAAAGTGAAATATCTTAGCCATGTGTGCCAGCTGGTTTCTTTTCAATTGAACATTTTCTGAATAACCCTATATAAAAACTCAAAAGCTGAACAAAGAGAACTTTTAATGATGATTAAAGTCATTTTAATTTTTAGCAGAACAGCTGCAAACCAAATTTAATGTTGTGTCCTGTAGTAAATTAAGATAAAGGAACAAGAAACATAATATTGCACAAACGAAATAAAAATGCTTTTCTGTTTTTATGAAACGGAATATTCCATACTCAGCACTGCTATCATCCAAAACACTACTCTTCATGTAACACATACTTCTTAACTTCATAAACCACTCTTTCAAGATGATCCGGAATTTTTTGAAAAGGGGAGAGAGGATTCTGTCTAAAGTTATCTAAGGACAAAAGGGGGTTTCAGAAAAATTTGTCAAAAATCAGCACAATCAACAAAACATCCCAAAATTTTCTGAGAAAAAGTATGTTGCAACCCTTGTATTTTTTCCATACTGAACAAATTAAATCTGAGAGCATCCTGAGATTCTCCAAATATTATACTTCCTAATTGAACTGTGTCAACATTTATAAAGTTGTTTAGTATAAGTTGTGCTTATGAGATAAGATGGAAGGACATTCCTCTATACCCCCCAGCCCAAATTTTGTTTTTTGGGGGGAGGGGGTTATATATGATAAATGAATATATTTCACACAAAAACACATTCACACACACACACACACACCTAACATTCGAAATCATTGTGTGTATACCTGCTTCATCTAACCTGTTTCCCTACAACAAAGGACATGAAGCAAATTATCCAGGAACAATTAAACCCTGTAATACAATTAGTGCATAGATTAGTCTTGTAGGCTGTGCTGGCACCATCACAATTCACCAGTAAGGTGAAGGCAAACGACCTTACTAAACAACTGATAATTGATTTGTAGATAAGACATTACTCCAGTTTTTGAAAAAAAATATAATGCTTGCTTCCTGTTTCAGAAATGGGATAATTCATTCTCAGATAATGACATTTGTCAACACTGTCTATGATATTGTTCCACTATTGAATATAAAATGTATATATTACTATAACTATATGTTTGTTTCATATTCTATATGTCAATTTGTTATTACCCATGTATGTCATTGTCATTGTTTTGTACTGTATGCCATGACTGTACTAGTCTATAAGAAGATAAAGACGACTTCAAAGGATTGATGAGAAATTAAAAATTGCGTCTAACAAACACAAAAAATAAACTGTTAACACAGAGACATGTCTCGCCTGTCGCAACTGGACACAGTATAAAATGAAGTAAAAATCCTCCTTAAACTGATCTAAACTGATGCTTAAGCAGCAGCATACCAAATATCAATGGTGAACCATAACTGCTTTATATAAAACACTCATGACATAAGTAAAAAGTTAAAAAGTGTAAAATCTCAAAGTCAGTAGACTGTGACTGCAGGATCATACAGATAAAATACTTTTGAAATTGATCTGTACTAATGCTGATGCAAGTGCATACCCAATATCAATGGTGAACCATAACTGCTTCATGTTAAACAGACTTAAGAAAAAAGGTTAACCTCGGCCAAATCAGTGTAAAATTTCAAAGTCAGTAGACCGTGACTGCAGGAACATACAGGTAGAATCCTTTTGAAACTGATCTGTACTGATGCTGATGCAACTGCATACCAAATATCAATGGTGTAACATAACTGCTTCATGTAAAACAGACTTAAGAAAAAAGGTTAACCTCGGCCAAATCAGTGTAAAATTTCAAAGTCAGTAGACCGTGACTGCAGGAGCATACAGGTAAAATACTTTTGAAACTGATCTGTACTGATGCTGATGCAACTGCATACCAAATATCAATGGTGTAACATAACTGCTTCATGTTAAACAGACTTAAGAAAAAAGGTTAACCTCGGCCAAATCAGTGTAAAATTTCAAAGTCAGTAGACCGTGACTGCAGGAGCATACAGGTAGAATCCTTTTGAAACTGATCTGTACTGATGCTGATGCAACTGCATGTCAAATATCAATGGTGTAACATAACTGCTTCATGTTAAACAGACTTGAGAAAAAAGGTTAACCTCGGCCAAATCAGTGTAAAATTTCAAAGTCAGTAGACCGTGACTGCAGGAGCATACAGGTGAAATCCTTTTAAAACTGATCTGTACTGATGCTGGCGCAACTGCATACCAAATATCAATGGTGTAACATAACTGCTTCATGTTAAACAGACTTAAGAAAAAACTTTAACCAATTGTGGACGCCGCCGCCGTCGCCGTCGCCGCCGGAATCACCATACCTAAGTCTCGCCTTTTGCGACATTCGTCGCAGGCGAGACAAAAAATCTCTAAGGTTATACCCCTGTTCTTGTTTTAATTTAGCTATAAAATCTGAAAGCCTGATGATGAACAAAAGAAGCAACAAATAAGTATCAATGTGGGATAAACAGAGCCCTTGGAAACACATGGATTATACAGGGCTTTCAGTTGAGCAGACATAAGATTGAGTGCAATTTAACAAGGGGTTGATCAAGAAAGTTTTAAAAGGAGCACAGGTTCCACCTGTAGTACAGGAAGAGATGAAGGGTGGTTCAGGTCGATTTTGCCATATTTGCATGAATACAACATATATGACCCAAGACATCCTCGGATACCCAGGGTCGATTGCACTCAGCTCACTACATTTATCACAAGGTAAGCATAGCCAAAACAAAGTGCGACCAGCCGTGGGTTTCCGAGGATGGACCCAAGGTAACCCCAAAACATCCATCACCATCTGTGCATGCCACTGAAAACAGTTATGTGCACTACCCCACCCCTTTTCAATTTGGGGATATATGAAAGATGCTACCAATATACATTTGCATTTCAGCTTTTTTAATGAAAACTTATGGTTGCAACATTACCTTGTGAATCTTGTAGATTTAGTCACTGTTGGAGATCTGTCTGTTTTACAGAGAAATAATACCCACAATTGTTCTAACATCACATAGGCCATGCAGGTATTTCCGAAGTCAATAAAATATCTGGCATTGATTATGACAATGTCGCTAAAAGAATTAATTGTACCATAATTTCCTTACAAAAAATCCAATTTGAAAACACATTAAAAGATAAAAGACAAATTGTAGATCGCTTCTGTTTGAATGTTCAATGGATCAATTCCACTTTCTAAAACATCCATGAAAAATTATCCTCTTAATTTGAAATAATGTTTCTTAATCAATGGTAAATCTTCAGCTTAGCTTTGAAGAACAGTGTACGATTGTCTCCAAAATCATTAATTTTCACATCAACTGCGGCTAACCACAAAAGACTTATTCATGACAGAATCTTCAAATTTTCTGATTTCAAAAAAAAAAATAACATCAAAGCTTAAATGTTTCCAGTCTTTCATCAATATTCGCTGTTAAAACATTCTTAAATCCATTTATAAATTAATCCAATTTTCCATAACAGCTAAAGAAAACTGAGATTCACTCCTTATTTATCAAATTTGCAGCATCTCTAAATGCAGGAAATTCAAATAAGATATAGAATGTCTTAGAGAACACTATTGATTTACATGCCAAACAACTTCAAAATGAATTGTTTCCCCAACAGTTGAGTAACGACCAGCGAAAGTCTTCAATAAAACGTCCCGAAAAATACAAAATATTGGTACTCTGTCATTTATGTTGATGATTAGTTATTTGTATAGTTATAGTCATCAATAATTGACCCTGGAGCGTGAGATGAGTCAATTTATTGATCCAAAATCAGCTGATTCAGGTATCAATGAACCAATACACAATTAAACCAGGTGCTTGCATGTTGACATGCATTTACCTGCTTGTGGCTGCTTAGGTGAAACAAAGCAGGTTTTCCAGAAGAGAGCACAATGCGAATATGACAGAACATAAACTAAACTGACAATTTAGCAAATAGGATTGCAGTAGCATACAAAAATCAATTTAAACAAAGAGTTTAAGGGCTTTTATAGCACAATATAAATTACTTGAAGAAAGAAAATTCCAAAGAAAGGATAAGATGGAAAACCCATGGTCATGTTTTACAATAAAAAAAGTAATGAAAAAATGCAGCTGCAAAGTATTGATGCATATTCATATTGTATAAACAATTGTCTTACTCAGATAATATAAATATTTACAACCAGACAATATTAATATCATAACCATTGATTTCATATATTTCGTGAAAAAAATCATTATGAAAACATTGATTAACAAAATCAAATTTAATCATCATGAACAGTATGGTTAATCTGTTTCATATTTAATGCATGTGATGCAATCATGGTATAATTATGAGTTTCATCTGCCGTAATCCCCAAAGTCGAATTACGTTTAAACTCCTAAAATGAACCTTTTGAAAAAATGTTAAGTGCTGGGTGATTTATACCATGAGTTGATGTAAATGGATGACATTTTGGACTGAATCACCAAACCTGGAATTACTGACTGCATTTATCTTTTGTTACGTAAATTGATACTTGTAAATGGATACTTTTTGTCTCGGTCAATTGATCGAAAATCAATAATATAGCTACTGTACTGTATGCACTCACTCGATGGACTTAATAATGATGATGAAAATTTGGGTTTTTGTAAAGAACTTTTTTCTTTTAAGTTTCAATCAAACAATTAAGAAGTAATTTAAGGTAATACAAAACAAACCAGTTGATAAACTGTAAAGAAAATTACCAATATATATTTGGTACATCTCAAATTTTCTATCTGAATATAGGGCAATGACAAATTTTGTCATGCTGCTAAAACTGAATTAGTATATAAACTATATATAGTCCTTTTTCCCCATCTTGGTCAAGATAAGGGCATTTTGAAGAAAAGTAGACCAGATTGGAACCCTAATGGCTAGCAAAGATGAAAGTTTATTACTTATACAAGTCTATTGAAAAGTTACTAATGCGTTTTATTTTTAACTAGTTTATTAACATAGCATACATTAATTAGTATAAAACCATTTACATTTTATACCAGTAAAATACTTCATATGCATTTTTTTTATATTTTTTTGCTTCATGAATGTCTTCATCACTCTAATCAAATGAACTTGAGTTTCAAAATTATAGCATCTCATACTCATAATCTGCTATTAAAATCTAATTTTATTGCAATTTTCAACATATAAAATACACATAAAATATACTAGTAGACTGAAATCCTCAGTTGTGCTGTTAAATAAGCAACTTTTATTAAGGATTAAGCTTGTGTTTCTGATAATTGATTCAAGGAATAGGATAAGTAACAGATACATGTAGGGTTTTCCTGACATGTCTGATGTGTATGTATTTTCTTGTTGTATATACATGTATATTTAAAACTGCGAATAAGAAAAAGAACTGAATGATCAGACTCAAAATATCATTAAGTGACTTTAAGAGTCAGAATAGTTTCGGGCCCATATTGCATTAATGTTGAAGTAACATTGAGATGTTGAATGAATCTAAAAAGTTTGCTTATTTCTTTTTATATCCATTCATTAATCACCAACAAAACAACCATCTTGATGTCCATTTGATTCTGACAGAACAAACAATGCAGGATTCAGCCTCATATGTGATGACTCAACACAAACACCCTGAACCAATAAAGATCAGAAAAAATCGATAGTTCAATAGAAATATCTTTTATCAGGTGTTCCATCAAATGTTTCTATAAATAACACTTCATCCAAACTCATTGAGGTTAATTAAACGATCAAGGGGCAGATAACTCTAATAATCTAATCAACCCGTCCTGATTTGTGTTCCAGACCATTCTGAAAACCCAGTAATTAGATTTTGGGATCTTTACGGGAGTAGTATTTTGTCTCATTACTGGAATGGCAATGATTTACCCTTGGACGATAATTGGATCTGAAGGGGTCGTGATTTCTTGGTTTTATATTAACACGGAATGAATGGGTTCCGATGGTCCGATTGTAAATATGACTAATTGTATATATTGTAAAATTGATCAACCAAGTAAGAAGAGAATTGACCATTCCTTAAAAGTTCATAAGACAAATCTAAATAATCATTCTGTTTGTCTCATACTCATAGCTTGTTTGGTTCCTCATTGGAAATTGCTTTTAGTCAGAAATATTGCCCTGACGATGACTAAAATATTGTCAACTGGACATTAAACAAATAACAATTAGCAAAGCTTTTAAGATAGGAAATGTCACTTCGAAATTAAAGCACTTCAGCAGGTACAAAATATGGCTTGACACGAAAATTATATCAGAAGCCATACAGTTGTAAATGCAGAAAACAGTACTTTTTTTTTAGTAATTGAAAACCATTACACAAACATATAAACTTGAGCTCTTTAGTCAAGTGTCAAGACCATTAACTTAAACAGGGGTGGATCCAGAGTGTGGGGCAAAGGGGTCTGGGCCCCCTCTTTTGGCAGAAAAAGTTGGTAGTATAAACATGTATAGGAAATCATTGATGCATGACCAAAGTTGGTCCCCTTTTCCAGTCAGTCGGCCCCTTTTCAAAATTTCTGGATCTGCCACTGAAATAGATTATATTTTGTCCCATTTCAACAGTAATATCATATACTGTGGATTCATTTATTTTCGTGGGTGCCAATTTTCGTGGTTTGATGAAAAAGGATTAGTTCATGGATTCTTGAATTTGTGGTTCTGAAGGTGGTAGCAGTATACTTATCAATATAAAATTTCCTTTCAGTAGAGTATCAAATTTCGTGGATCAAGGCCAACCATGAAAACCACAAAAATTGATACCTCTAGAAAAATAATGAAACCACAGTAATTATAGAATGCTATAAAATCGCTTTACACCATACATTATTTAAAGGACAAAATTGCAATTACCAATTATCAAGAGGCTTTGGCATTTAGTTGTTGGAAAATTGTGACAGAAATTCTAGTTGTACCGCAGATGTAGGACGCCAAAGACGACCAATAGTGCCAAAGAAACCCCTATATGTTGCTTTTTAACAAGTTACTGGTGACATATTTAAAGAGCCCATGAATACTGTGTTGTGTTCTGCAAATATTTAGTTTCAGAAAATATTGCTGTCATACATGGTATTATTTAATTTCTATAAAAAATATTGGAAATACCAATGACCTAAAGTTTATTTCAACCTTTGGGACAAAATAATCAAATTTAGAATTCTACTCTTCCTACCAACTAGCACAATTAGCTAAGTTATCGACGAAACTAAAAGCGTTCTCATCTGTAAAAAAAAATACCATTTATTCTATTTACTCAGAGATTAAATCAATAAAATAATATGAAGACCACAATTAGAAGCTGTTATTTGATCTTGATAAAATTTGGTGGGTGGATATGTGACAGAATCAGCTGATATCTGCTACAAACTTTATACCAATCAATGGGCTATACTAGAAAGTGTAGATTTAGCCTTACTTTAGACAGATTAATAACAAGAATAAGTTCAAAAGACATAATGCCCCATTTCGGCATTTGGGACTGACAGACGGATAGACCTGAGGCACTATTACCCTGTACTTTTGTTGATCGGGCATAAATTTAAGTACATGTATACAGACAAATCTTGACAATCATGTGACAGGATTCATCTTAAGCCTACTTTTGGGGTTTTTTCCCCCTTTTTTTTTAAAAGAAAGTAAAAACAATGGAAGAAACTGGAGTCCAGAGAAAACTGGTAACTTAGGCCATTTGAGAGAAAGACCATCAAACCATAGACTTCAAGCTATAGGTCACAATATAGATGAAGTAGAACTTAATGCGTACAGTGAATACTGAATCTGAAGCAAAACAGAACAATTGGCCATCCAAGGACTTGTTCAATACTCCTTTACATTAATTTACAACATCAAGCAAATCAATTTTTTATTAAATTCTACAACAGTGAGCAAAAGAGATGTCTCTTTTACATTAAGACTAAGCAGTGAGTAATTAGACCATTTGATAAACTGCTTATACAGCTGATGACACTGCAAGATAAATGCTACAGAAAGTAAATAATTAATGAAATAAATATACTTTAAGAGATAGGGGTCTTCCACAGTGATTGGGGGATGGTAAGGTAATCAATTCTTGGTTCTACTAATGGGGGAAATGATCTATAACCAACAAAAAGCTTTCTATCATCATACTACTCAGTAAATCTCACCATCAATCATAATTTCCATATTTATTTATAGGGGGTTTTAATGATTGTATACTCTGGCTCAAAATTTGATGAGGAAAGTAAGAATTTTTTTTAACTTTGACCTTTGCTTTTCAGATATGTGGCCTTTGTAGTTTTGAAAGAACAAGAGGTGCCAATGGGGCATTTGATTGTCAACAGCAATATATCATGGATAATTTTTTTCTATAGAAAATAATGAGATGAGGAATAAGCATTAGGGACATAACCTACCTAAATCATGCAACTGCAATTCAAATTTCACTTGGGAAAAGGTCATTGTTGATTAAAAAGCTTAGAATCCGTAACAAATTTCAATAGACACAACCTTTAAGGAATGAAGACAAAACCAGCCTACATTAAAACAAGTGTGGCCACTAAAAGTATGTCTCGCCTGCCGGCACCATCGCTAAAATCAACTACCTAAGCTTTCATTTCTTGATATAAACATAAAAAGTGTCAGTATACCTAATAACAGATGCCTAGTTATTATACTATTCAAGAAATCCATTGTCCACACAAGTATTACAAAAAGTTTTCTGTCTGAAAAAAGACCTAAGTTCACAGAGTCACTGGAGCCTAAAAATTGGGTCATGGTCACATGGAATGGTGACAGTTGCATTGTCCATAACCGCAACTGTCTGTTTACCCAATATCAGATACCTAGCTATTATAACTTTCCAGCAATTCATTGTCCATAAAAGTCTTACAAAAAAGTTTTTCGGCCTGAAAAAGACCTAAGTTCACAGATTCACTGGAGCGTGAAAATGGGGTCAGGGTCACACGGCATGGTGACAGTTGCATAGACCATAACCTGAAATGTCTGTATACTAAATATCAGATGCCTAGCTATTATACTTTTCAAGCAATTCATCGTCCACAAAAGTCTTACAAAAAAGTTTACAGCCTGAAAAAAGACCTAAGTTCACAGAGTCACTGGAGCGTGAAAATGAGGTCAGGGTCACACGGCATGGTGACAGTTGCGTAAACCATAACCTGAACTGTCTGTATACTAAATATCAGATGCCTAGCTATTATACTTTTCAAGCAATTCATCGTCCACAAAAGTCTTACAAAAAAGTTTACAGCCTGAAAAAAGACCTAAGTTCACAGAGTCACTGGAGTGTGAAAATGAGGTCAGGGTCGCATGGCATGGTGACAGTTGCGTAGACCATAACCTGAACTGTCTGTATACCAAATATCAGATGCCTAGCTATTATACTTTTCAAGCAATTGATCGTCCACAAAAGTCTTACAAAAAAGTTTACGGCCTGAAAAAAGACCTAAGTTCACAGAGTCACTGGAGCGTGAAAATGGGGTCAGGGTCAAACGGCATGGTGGCAATTGCGTAGACCATAACCTGAACTATTTGTATACCAAATATCAGATGCCTAGCTATTATACTTTTCAAGCAATTCATCGTCCACAAAAGTCTTACAAAAAAGTTTACGCCGCCGCCGTCGCCGCCGCCGCCGTCGCCGGAAAGTAATACCTATGTCTCGCCTTCCGCGACTATTCGTCGCAGGCGAGACAAAAAACCATCTTAAATAAATCCTTTTTTTTAGATTTTAGAATCTCACCCCTTGAAATTGTAGGCCCAAAGACAAAATTTAATAGTTTTCTTTGCAATAGTCAATAGAACCTATATCATTCACAATAATGCAAAACTTGAAATTCCTGATTGTTGAATTCTAAATTGTTTAAAACAACAGATTTCTTTCCTTGTACTTCATATGGTCAATACCTCAGTGATAGATTTGGCTTCCCTGTTCGAACCGTTTGGCTTTGGTAACCCTTCATTCAATACTTTTGTTTTTTGACCTTCCAATGTTGTGATTCAAATGCTACTCCTTGAAATATCAATATACAGCATAACCAAATTAACCGTTTATACCAGTTTTGGTATTGTATACTGCAAAACTTGCATCATGATTGAAAATTGTTTCTTATATGTAATCAAATTTAAATCAAATTTTACAATGTTTTTATTTTTCCTTGTTTCATGTGACACTGAAAGTCAGCAACAATCGACACGGAGTCAGTGCATTTGAGAAAACCACCTTAGAACACGCTAAGGCAAAAATGCAAACTGAAAAAACATGTTTGTTTTCTCCAAACAAAAACATTTCTATAGAAACATTTGATTCACTCAGAACTCAGAAAAGCATGCCAAGCTCATAGGAAGTTGAAATTAAATAATCATTTTATCAGAATAAACTTGACTGAAGCATTGTAAAGGGTAGATAACATGTTATCAGACTTCCAAAGAGCATGTCGATCAGCCAACGGAACATTATCTGCTTTACACAAGAAAATTCTCCAAAAATTAACAAAAAAGATTTCAGAAAACAATCCTCTTTCTAAGAAAATAGGCTTAAATTTAACAAAATAATTTTTGCATTTTAAATACTCATAAGGCTTCATATGATAAATTAAAGAACTTTATAGATTTCCTATGATAAAATCACAAGCTGTAAGTCTGTTGCTTGGAAGTGGGTATTTTTTCTCTCCCAATTTTACTGCTTTTATTACATATTCATGGTTTTTTATATAAGTTTAACAAAATAATTGTACACTGTGGTCAATAACATAAGATTTTGGAATTATAAAATATCAATATCCCCATCCCCCCACCCCCCCAAAAAAAACCGATTATAAGCAGAGGATTAAGGAGGACCTGGCAATATAAACCCCTCTTTCCCTTAAGAAATGAACTTTGGCTGAATATATATGAAATCACTGATTTACCCCTATTTCGTCAATTTGTCAATTTTGTCCCCCACCATCCCTAAAAATCTTTGAATCTGCCAATGCCTTTTGCTTAAAAGATATTGGCAAATACATATGGATCAACTGCGTATTCAGTATTTGTTGCAAAAAAAAAGGAAAACAACAAAAACATTGAAAAAATATCTTATACAGACAACAAGTGATAAATTAACTGATTTTTGGAAAGAAATCAAACCTATCTACGAACATTTTTTCTCTACATTATAATAACGATATTATGCTCAAACATAAACAAAAGGAAACATAAAATGAACATTCGACTAAATGTTAACATTAACAAACCTTTTAAATTATTCCTCTGAAAAATCGTTATTTTTTTTCTTTCACAATAAAAATTCCAATTGATAATTCCTGTATACACAAACTTAACTTCCTGTCGAAGGTGTGCAGTATCAGCTGATCGCTGTTTACATGATAAAATCAGGTTCATTAAACAAGTACTGTGCCAGATCGTTACTTACTGTCTGAAAACTTGAGATGAAGGAGGCGATTGTTTAATCAATAATCTATCAGATCTCCAAAACAATTTTCATTCAAGGATACTGTAAACTAATTTCGACAATGTTATAGGAGTTACCTCCCTTGACTTACATAATGTTTTAAGTTCTTCAATTCTAAGGTTTTTTTGTCTTAATATAAATATGATCTTGGAATAAATCCTTTGTGCTTAATTCACTGTGGCAGATCCAAAAATTTTCAAATGAGAGGGTGTGCGATTTAAAAAATATTTTGGAACCTCCTGTTTCATACAGTTTCCTGTCAAATGGGAGAGGGCAAACCAGGCATGCTGGTTCTAAATATGCCTTTGTTTCAACTACTTAACTTTGTGTTAGACAAGAATATTGACAATGTAAAGGTCCTATCATTAACAAATATTGAGTTTTTCCAAAAATATTTCACTGAATCTGCTTTACATGAAATGTTATTATGCCAATCCTCAAACGGTACAAAATCACTGACAAACTTAAGATGTGTACCTTTATAGACTGTTTTTGAAGTTTTATCTGTTCACAAATATTGTGGATGGATGGACAGATGCAAAAAGTGAAAACTTATGACTTCCAGTAAGTATGTATATTGGGGAAAAAACACTTGGGTTGAACCCTTCAGACAATCATTGGCCCTAGGTATGGATACAAACATTTTAAAGAGTAATTATAAGGTCTCAAGTCTATTATTCTAGAGAAATACAATAAAAATCAACCTCAAAAACATGGTTTAAGTGTCATCCCAAAGGTAATACATTACATTGTTGTCAAAGTTCAAGGTCTATATGTCTGTGAGATAAATGTCTTGCAGGGGCATAAAATCTAGTACCAGTAACAAAAGTTCAAGAGTACTTTTTCATGTTTATATTCTGACACAATAACAATCCATATTGTGTTTGATTTTCCAACAGGAAACTTAGTTCAAACCACCTCATAAATCCCAGAAACCAATAGAAAAATGATTAAATAATAAAACACACATGCCTGAACTTCTATCTGTTCTAAGTACATATTTTACAAAAACATGATTCACACGAAACTATCAAAAATTGGGAACGTTTCCAGTAATCTTTAAAAGCTTTACTAATGATTTAAAGGTTGTTGTTTTTATACTTGTAAAACCTTTTTTTAACAACAGTAGGTGGTTATAGTGTTGAAAAAGTAAAAACAAGAATGCACTTTTGGTATTTATAAACAAACAACTATTTCCAAAAAAAAATGATTGCTGAAAATAAAACTACACCTGAAAGTTTCTTTGTTTATGTCTATCAATGCAAACATGTCCCAATTAGGGATAACAGCATACATTTACAATACATACGTAAATACAGAGTTGAAACATACAATGTACAACATGAACAACAACAGAAAATAAAGTTAATCATCTATAGAGTATCCTTTCTCCCCAGTTCTAATGACTGAATTTCAATTTATTTATTTCATTTAAAAATTCAAAATTATACTCTATTAATTTTAATTTTTCAAACATTATATTTCGAAGTGCCTGCTTTTTTATGCATCTACATATCCCAAAAAACTTTGACCCAACATATAATAGCAAGTCCTTTCCTCAATCACCTGTTACTGTTGTTCCATTATTTTTCGTCAAGTTTTTAGGAAACATTTGTACCCATATTCGAGGTTTTTGTGGGTAACAGACAACAACGAAAATAAGATGACTTCAACAATTCAACCAGATGTTCATTTTTATTTACCTCTTGGAGCAAGGTGTGCAAAATAGACAAAATGTCTTTTTCATAAAAATTGAACCATGAAAATTTATCATAATGAAAATATATGAAATTTCAATTTTAAATTGTGAATGTTGCATATCTAATATATATTCCCAAAGTAAAAAAAAACTAAATGTGCAACTGACAACAGCCTTGAAAGCATGTTGATAATTCATAATTCTTCCTTTTTATCACAGAATGAGTCCTTATCGGATCCTTATTATCTCAAAAACCACATGCTGAGGCCAAAAAAAAAATATGTGTCTGTTTCCTGCTTCCCTACCTACCTTATCCTTTTGGCCCTACCCTTTGCATTTTGAAACAAGCACTGTTAAAGTTGGGATTGCCTCCCCATATTGACTCAATGTAAAATAATTTTATTAAAAAAAATTTCCTACCTACCTACCCTAATTTACAAGAGTAGGAAGCAGGAAACAAACATATATTTTGTTTTGGCCTGAGGCCACCAGCCACTGAGTCTTTTCTAATCATAATCAAATAAATATCCTTCAAATGGTAATAATTAGCACATGGCTCAGTATTTTCCCCTAGGACTTGTTATCTTAAGCAGGTTCTCTACACATGTGGCATGACAGGTACTTGTACTGTAGGCATGGGGCCTTGACCTTTGACCTTAATGGTAGAAATGTCAATATTTAAGTCGTACTATGGGCTGAATTTACCTTCAACGTCCGGTAAATCAGGCTTGCTTTCCCAAACTTTCAGCGTCATTTTAACACTTTTTGCTTTGAAAATTTCGAACGTCATCATATTTTTTAGAATAGATATCGTATTATATACATTTTCAACAATTATTTATGCTTATTAAATAGTTTTAAATACGTTTTAACTTTGGGAGCATCATAGGTTAAAAACCTGCCTCATATTATGATAGGACATGCATTCTAAAAGACTAAAAATCAAATTATTTAAACTGCTTATGCACAAGTTTAAAAGTTATAGCCTGGCTACAAAAAAATGTAAAAATGCCACAACTTCTGAATGTTTCTTCTAACAAATAAAGTTTGTCTCCTTGAAAAATTTGGATTCGTAATTAAATTGAAATTTGAAGGTCATTCAAAAATGTATGGAGATCTGTAAATTTGCTAATTATTCGACTCAAATTGAACTTCCTTCATTAAAGTTTTATAAAAATCTATCAAATTATGTAATGAATAAAGAGCTAAGCCATCGCAAGACGATATGAATCTAAAATACATTGAAGTCCAAAATGGATAGTCAATTGCTTTGGTCACATGCAGCTGTGGTGGAATTGCAAGGCTTTTAGACACACAGTCTTCGAAATTGGCCACAAGCCACAAGCCATGGCTAGTGAAAATGCTTGAGGGCCTCTAGAAATGGCAACAACAAGCCAATGATGTCTATACAAAATTTTTCAAAAATAAGTTGTCAGGCTTGTGGACCAAAATTTATAGCGCGAAGACTGGACACAGCATATTGTGGTGGAATTTCAATACATATTTGACGTTTAAAACATCTGTAATTGAATGGGAAACTTATAAAGCATGCTCATGTATACTATAATATACTTTGTATACATTGATGCTGATGCAAAGACATGTTTAAATGGCAAAATAAAAAAAAATGTGTGTTTCTTGTTTCCCTACCTAATCTAGTTTTTTATGATGGCCCTAGCTTTTTATAGCCATTTTTGCTTAAGCGCCGTTACACTAGAAATCTTCTCCCCATTCACTCAAGGTAAAAAAAAATCCCTATCTACTTACTCTTTTTTCAGGCATGAAACCAGAAACACACATACTTTTTTGGCTCATCTAAATATTTTCATCAAAATGTGACATGCATTTCCAAAAATTGTTGCCCAAGACTTACTTGCCACATGTTGCCATATCAGTTCAAAAAGATTTCTAGATCATCAATCATCATCATTGTTTCAGGCTGAAAAATAAAAAAAAATAAAATCAACAATAGTTCAAGTTCTGACTTGGGCTTGATGGTATGGTCAAAGGGGAATAACTCCTACAGTATTGTATAGAAGAAAATGATATGTGGAAAAAGTGTATGTGACACAACCTACATTATAAACATATGTTTCAAATAACAGCCAGCAGCCTTCAATGTGACCAGCGGTCGCTGCTCGCTGTTTTTCAATATGCCCCTGGATTGAAAATATGATAAACTGCATTTCAAACTGTCCAATGTATTTATGGTTTAAACTGTTCTTGGCATTTATGGTACAAACTCTATGAACCAATTTTAAAATGATTTGTTCAGAAATTTAGGAACACTCCCCAATATAAGCAAGAAGAGTGTATTATAGTACATTGTACATGTATTACAAACAGGCAGATAGATTATTTCAGACAATTTGAAGGTCAAAGGGGATAACCCCCCCCCCCCCCCAAAAAAAAAATCATCATTTTAAAGTACAACATTATTTAAAATTATAATTTTCAAGATAATCTGTTAAAATTATGGGGTGAAAGCATCTAATAGAGGCTGTCAGTCAAACAGACTCATGCAGACAGATACATTGTACAGACATTTGACATTTCTAAAAAAACAAGACCAATGGATGTCTGGCCCTGCGTCGCACAGCAAACGTTGAACCCTACATGTATACGTTTAAGGCCAAATATGGACAGTAAATAGTTTTTGACACTTGCATCCTATGATGGACTGACAAAGCATATTTGTCACATGCAACCCAATTTATAGATTGACAATGAATATTTAGAAAAAAAATATTAAAGATCCTTATATCTAACAAGAATATAAAACAAGTTGTTGTGGAAAACAAATCAAAGTATAATTTTTCTACCCTTTTTTGGCCCTTTATTTCTAAATGACAAAAGAAGGGACACCTAAAATCAAGCTTATCCTTCCTTTTATGGTAAGTAACATAACTGTAAAGTGTCATGGCATTTTTCGACCTAAACAAAAGTTATTGTGGAAACAAATATAAAAGTCGCTTTATTTACCCTTTTTGGGCCCCTTATTTCTAAACGACAAAAGAAGGGACACCTAAAATCAACCTAATCCTTCCTTTTACAGTAAGTAACATAAATGTAAAGTTTCATGGCCTTTGGTCAACCTGAACAAAAGTTATTGTGGAAACAAATATAAAAGTTGCTTTTTTGGTCCCTTTAGGGCCCCTAATTTCAAACAGAAAAAGAGGGGACACCCAAAATCAGCCTATCTCTTTTTTTTGTAGTAATTAACATTTCTATAAAGGTTTCATAGCATTTGGTCAACCTGAACAAAAGTTATTGAGGAAACAAATAAAAAAGTCACCTTTTTGGCCCCTTTTGGGCCACTAATTTCTAAACGAAATTATAAAATGATCCCAAAAGGAGAGGTGCATAGACGGACAGAGTGACCCAACTACTAGACCTGCTTTCGCCTTCGGCGATGCAGGTAAAAATACAGGATATAAATAAGAGCTTTTGATACAATCGATACAACCTAATATCAGTGTGGGAAACAGCCACCAGCCAACTGGCCGATTTTGAGTTGAAAAGAATTTTGGCAAGTTCAGTTCATCTACAACTCACCATTTTGACGAGCTGAAATTTTGAGGCAAGTTCTGGAAAACGTTTACGAGTCATGCTTTCCAAAAGATCAATGTATCTTAAAAGAGTGTGATTGTTTGTATTTTCAATGTCAATTCAAGAATCTTTTAATTTTAAGATCTTCATTAATGTTGTTGGAGACAAACTTTTAAAACCTACTGGCTAACTCTGGCCTGTAGATAATTAATTCAGTGAATACCACTATTTTAGTACAAATGTATTAGCCAGAGTGGCAAGCTGAAAAAAAAAACACTTCCCACCCTGCCTATACACCTTTTGGATAATTACACCTATGTAAATTTTATTTTTTCATCCTCTTATACATTTACACAAACATTCAAACCAGGGGTTCAAATTAGCATTTGTGAACTAAAGGTCCAGGACCTTTTGGAATAAAAGGTTACAAGTCCGCCTGATGACATTAAAAAGTCCTAAATACATGTAGGAGTTACTATGAATTGAGGCAGGTTCAGGACTTTTTGCAAATAAAATTTTAAAGGTTCTGAACCAAAAATAGAAAGTACCTAACCTCGGACCAGTGCTAATTTGAACCTCTGTCAAGCCAGGCATGCTCTCTAATGTAGTTGCACAAGACTCAAAATATGATGGAAGAAAACTTGTTCCGTCACTCATTCTGATTTTTTTTTTGAAGTTTTTGAAAAAGTCTGCATATGCTGAAAAACAATGAGAAATACTCTAACATCATCCCTTACTATTTTGTCCCTGTCAATCTAAAGTACATGTACTGTGGATTCATTTATTTTCGTGGATACCAATTTTCGTGGTTTGAGGAAAAAGGATCATTTTGTAGAATCTTAAAAATACAACAAAACTTATTAGTAAAGCCCCTTAGGACATGTAAGATGTTCTGTTCTGTTGTCTGTATTATTTCCTCCTTTTAGGGACCACCAGACATTATACGCTCCCGAAGGAAGCGATAATGGTAGAAATGTCAATATTTTAGTTGTACTATGAGCTGAATTTTCCTTCAACGTCCGGTATAGCACGCGCTTGTTTTCCCGAACTTTCGGCGTCTTTTTAACGTTTTTATCTTTGAAAATTTTAGAAATCATTAAACGCTCACTTAACCCACAAGAAAAGCTAGTTTGTTTTTATTTTCGAACCAAAAAAAAAAAAATTAATTGAAACCTCGGGAGCGCAACAGGTTTTACCTGCCTCATATTAAATTTTACCATTATAAAAAAGTAAAACAAAAACAGAACTGCTTCTTCAAATGAAGATTTTTAGCTTCCATGCATGTAAAACTTGATGAGTAATACTTATCTTTCCTTACTTAGTTTGTAAAAAGGGGGGTCCTCATCATTTGTTTTTTGCCGAAAATATCAAAGGCAAAGAATTTGAAGTACATTTATAAAAAAAAACATTGACAGTGATTTTTTTGCTATAAGATATGATTAAGAGTGGAAAAATAAATTCAACAAATGTTAAAATATATTTTATTAAACAAACTGTGGTAATCTGTGTCATTTTCATGGTACTGAAAATATAATACGCTCCCAAAGGGATGGTAGAAATGGCAATATTTTAGTTGTACTATGGGCTGAATTTTCCTTCAACGTCCGGTAAATCACATTCGTTTTCCCGAACTTTCAGTGTCATTTTAACGCTTTTGGATTTGAAAATTTCGACCGTCATCAAGCGCATATGTGATCCACAAGAAAAGCTAGTTTGTTTTTATTTTCGAATATATTTTTTAGAAAAGATATCGCATTATAACATTTTCAACAATTATTATTTATGCTTATAAAATAATTTTAGAAACGTTTTAACTTTGGGAGCGTCACAGGTTAAAAACCTTTCTCATATTATATATAGCTATAGCCAGCATATATTGGAATTTGTATATCAGTATTTTTGCTTCAACCAGACTGTCAAAAGCATGATATATTCATGGTTATGGATTAAGAGGTCGAACATTTTGGTCGACCGCTAAAGTGACTAAAGTCCTCAAAATCCTGGAAAAAAACCTGGAAATGTCAATATATTAGTTGTACTATGAGCTGAATTTTCCTTCAACGTCCGGTTAAGCCCACGCTTATTTTCCCAAACTTTCGGCGTCTTTTTAACGTTTTTATCTTTGAAAATTTCAGATGTCATTAACTCACATGTAACCCACAGGAAAAGCTAGTTTGTTTTTATGCTCCCGAAAGGAGCGATAATGGTAGAAATGTCAATATTCTAGTTGTACTATGGGCTCAATTTTCCTTCAACGTCCGGTAAACCACGCGCAGTTTCCCGGACTTTCTGAGTCTTTTCGACGCCTTTTTCTTTGAAAATTCCTGACGTCATTAAGCGCACACAGGACCAACAAGAAAAGCAAGAAAAGCTACTTTGTTTTTATTTTCGAATAAGAATTTGTTTCAATTAATTGACCAATAAACATTTGAAAACTTATTTTAGCTTGGAAAATATTTAAGGATACGTTCAAACTTAGGGAGCGTCACAGGTTTAACCTGCATCATATTACTTTCAAACCAAATAAATTGAATTAATTGAAACTTCGGGAGCATAACAGGTTTTACCTGCCTCATGTTAATGATGATGCTAATGATGATGATGATGGCTGAATGAAAATTTTTACACAACTACAGCAATTGTTTACCTAACATTAACAAGGCCAGGGAATGTCTGTGGAAAAGAAACAAACCTTTGTTTATTGGTGTTCTTGTACTTTTAACGAAAATGAATCAAGTTAACTTCACAACCTTTGAATTTTAGTCTTAAGATCTTTCATGACATATGGGTTTATTCTTCTTTTGTTCATCAATTTTTTCTGAGATTTTTTGGCTTTTCGGAACCTCTCGGATCTCTAGTGTTTTTCATACGAAAATTCTGAAATTAAAAATTTCTATATTTTTGCATTTTTATGATATTACCTCTGCTTCTTTAATCTTTCATTTGGTTCTTAGAAGTTAAACTTTAAAAATCATCTATTTATTATCTAATACCTTGATTTATTCGAAACTAAATTAAGTTCAAATTTAAATACCGAAAAATAATTTTTAAGATAACATACAGGAAAGTACTTGATATTTTTTATTTCCCAGATTTAAATGCAATTACAATAATCAAAATTTAAAATAGTAAATGATTTAACTCTTTCTTCACAGAAATATACATAAAATCATCAAAACTACTAAATAAAACGTCCGCCTGTTTCCATGTTTACTGACAATAAAATTTGGGAATTTAGATAAAACTTTTTTATGTTCCGGCAAATATCATACAAGAATATAGTTCTAAGATATATAGTTTATTCTTTCTTTAAAACTTTTAATTTCAAAACTCAAACAACACACATTCTAAGAAACAATTAATTTCTATCATTTCATTTAAGATTTAGATTTTTTGGTCAGACTTTGAATTAATAAACATGCGTAAGAATACATCACAAATTGACGTGGCCGAAAAACTGTCGGCAAAATCATCTTTCCATTTATTGAACGTGTAGGAAATCTGAGTACAGGACAATGGTAAAAACAACAACTGTTTAACCTTCAATACACATACATAGCCTTTTATATTGCAAAATTCTTTATTTGATGTTGATACTCAACATCAAAGCTTTTGACATATAAGTTTTGTGTCTGACTGGTGGCGATGTCAAAAATTCTCAGTTTCTCACCTCTCTCTTTTTGACTTTTGTACAAAATCAATGGGACAGTTTTTAGTAATTCTTATGTTTCAAGAAATTTACCTCTTCTCACAATATCATGACAGGTTTAAAAAAAAAAGTATTGATGAACTTGATAGGCCTACTCACAGAGTACTGTGTGGTAGTAGTATGCATGCACCTATGATACATTTTCACGAAAGTAGGAGATACAGACAAGGTGGAAATGGAATGATTAACATAAATGGCAATATAATAAATGAAACATAATGATTTTTTTTATAATTGACAGCTACTGTCAACTTTCATACCCTCCCATGATAGAAATGTCTGAACACTTTAGTAGTACATTTGTTGTAGTATGACTATGAGCTGACCTTTCCTTCAATATCAAGTTAAGCACCCTTGTTTTCCCGAACTTTGTGGCATCTTTTTTCTTTGAAAATTTAAGATGTCATTAAATGCATGCGGTTCCCACAACAAAAGCTAGTTTGTTTTTATTTTCAATATGGAATAAATGAATAAAGTTAATTGTAACTTCAGGAACGTCACATCATTTTAAGTATACAAAGGAGTAAATACTGTGAAGAAATATGTCATGTATGTTGTTTAAACTTGCACAGAAGGATTCTGTTTTAATACTTTACACAGAGACAACAGAGATGCAGCTAATTGTTGGACCTGTCAGACAAATGGGGCAAAATTTCAGCAGGTATGACACATGAAACCATTGTGCAGGACCTCAGTCTGGCATAGTTTTGAAAAAAGTTAGACTTATACAAGTTGATAGGTCTGGCATAACTTTTTTCAGGTCCGGCAAATTAAACTATTGTTGGACCAAATGTCTGACAGAATAAAATAATTATCTGCATCTCTGAGACAATCAGGTGCCAGAAGTGTGACACAATCATATCAGTGACTAGATTCAATGAACATGACCTACCAGCATGATCTTTTAAAAGAATAATATGGAGTCTAAAATCAACAGGAAGTTTTTATCTTTAAACGATGTTCTTGTCTATATGTTTTTTTTTAGTTTGTTTTGATCTGTTGGTCAGGATGTTGTCTCATGTTGTTGTATGTGACATCACTTTCTTGCTGGTAGTCACATAGCATTTTTGGGAATTATTTCCTTTACTGGATTTGACTCACTGAAATTGACTGTTGGCAATGGGAGGGTGTGCTATAGCAAGCAGGAACTGCTTACTCTTCCGGAGCACCTGAGTTCACTCTAGTTTCAAGTGGAGTAGGGGTTGTTAATTGATATTCAGTTATTTTTGTGTTTCCATGTTTTACATGTTGTCTGTTTTTGTCCTGTTCTTGTTGGTGTTTACTTGATTTGTCTCTGCCCTTTCGGACTTTTGACATTCGGATACACCATTTGTACCTCTGCTTCTTTGAGTCTTCACCGTATAGCCAATTATGTTTTGCTCAGCTGTAAGAAGGCTATAACATTATAATTTTTCTAAGTGGTTTAATTGCATCTTGAATGAGGTAAAACTTGCCAATTTCTTGTCATATTAATGGTGTTTTTTTTTTCATTAAAAAATAACAGTAAACATAATAAAGAAATTGGTTTCTGAAATTTTGTGTTTGAAAGTCATTTTATCCTCATCAATTGTCAAATGTACATTTACAATGTAGTAAAATGTGATGTGATACTCTTTTTTTGGTGTCTGAACCCAGATGGTTTTCTTAAAAAAATACATCAGGTACATGATAACATATCGAGGGATTAAAAAAAAATTGCACAGCTGTTTAGTACAATGATGAAAAATTTGAGTATATAATTAATATGAGAAAGGCATTGCCTTAAAAGCTCGCGTAGATAATTCCATTGAAAATTTCGAATTATGCCTGGGACGAGATAATTTGGGACGATGCATTACTATTTCCCGCAATTTTTCAGCACGCGCAGACATTTTCGAAAACTTCCGAAAATCGAATGTTTCCGCACAGAACGATTTTTCTTCCATAGTATTTTGAGTCTCGTGCAATTTGGCAGACTCTCTACAATAGTGAGCTTCGCTTCGCTCGCATATCATAAACTTTTTTTTCTTTTTTTTTTTAGGTGCTGCTTGCAGCAGCAGTATGCAACAAATCTGGAAAAGGTAAGATCTTATCTATGTTTATTTCTGATTCGTAATCTTTCACAGCCTCTTTGAATGTCATATTGTACTGATATCCTGTCCTTTCATTTTATTTTTATATTTCTTTATGGTTCAAATTAGTACTGGTCTGAAGTCGAGGACCTTTGAAATTCTATAAATTTATAAAAGTCCTAGACATGCATGTGTAAAGTAGCTCATATTTCATAACTTTCAAATAACATCTGGTAGTCTAGAACTTAAAATGCCCTGGACCATTAGCTTTCAAATATTAATTTGATTTCATTAAATTTTATATCATTTCACCCTGATTGTTACACTTAGATATTCATACATGTATATTTAATCTAAATGTGTTATATTGAATATTTACAGCGCTGTTGTCTCGACAGTTTGTCGAAATGACAAGATCACGAATAGAAGGACTATTAGCAGCCTTCCCTAAGCTTATGAGTACAGGAAAACAACACACATTTGTGGAAACAGAAAGTGTTCGATACGTATATCAGCCACTGGAGAAGTTGTATGTTTTATTGATTACAACCAAAGCTAGTAACATTCTGGAAGATCTTGAAACACTCAGATTATTTGCAAGAGTGGTTAGTACCTTTTATATATCGTGATTTTAAGTTGGTTATCATATCAATGAAGACAAATATAATTTATAACATCATTTATGTATAAATAACATTTTTAATATGTTATTTATACATAAATTTTCTAAAGTCTCTGAAAAGAATTAAATTAACAAACATGAAGGAAAAATTAATTTGACATATTTGATGATTCTCGATAGCAGATTATTTCTCAACAAACAGCATCATGTGTCATGTGTACTTGTACATTGATTATTTATATATAGGATGACATTTGTCATGTTTTTAACATGCTTAAGATATCAAAACAAAATGAGTTTTATTAATAAAAATTTAAGTGATATATAATTGAAAAGCATTGGCTGATCTGCAGAAATTTGTAGAAAAGTATTCAATAAAATTATACTGTATAACAATTTTGTTTTTGTTCTTTTTTAAGATCCCAGAATATTGCAGAAATATGGAAGAAGCTGAAATAGGAGACCAAGCATTTTCTCTGATTTTTGCATTCGATGAAATAGTGGCATTGGGCTACAGGGAAAGTGTAAATCTGGCTCAAATCAGAACTTTCACAGAAATGGACTCCCATGAAGAAAAAGTTGCAATATCAGTCAGAGAGGTAAGCCAAGTATAGAATTAGATGTATTAAACTTTTATGCTCTGTGCAATCCTTTCTCCTGTTTGTCCGTCATGAATCAATTTAACTTTACAGTTTAAGTTGACTCTCATAGTCTCTTTGTTCTAACTATACTGGAATTTTCATGATAAAAGAGAATCAAAAAAATTAAAATAACCCCTCAAAAAGCAAAAAATAAACAAAACCTAGAGACTTTCTTATACATCAAAATTTATATTAAAGAGTGGCTTGAACAACAAGGTTTCATGGCAAATCAAAAATTCAAATATAAAATTTACATTATGCATGGAAGATAATTCTTATACAAATATTTATCATTTTGCCTTGTCAGTTTAAGCAGCAATGTTGCATACCCCTAATGATATTCATGAAAAAACCCAGAAATGTTGATCAAGATCTTTCTGATAACCTGATTGTACAAATCTAACATAAAAAATTGTATTGCATTGGTCAATCATACATAATGGCTTATCATTTTGAAGTCATATGAGATAGTAATGACTCAAAACCTTCTCTTTCAACTTCAGAATATGAAAATCTAGCTTCAACTTTTTCAACAAAGATTAAAACACATTATCAATGACATTAAAAAAATAATTAATAAATTGATATTAGTTACAAAATATTAATTATTAAATATTTGAAAATAATAAGTGTTAGATATTTATGTTTCACAACTTATTCGATATGCCAGAGCTTGCACACATTTCACAGATTTTTTGATCAGACACCGATTTCTTCGTGAATGACTTTTGGAGCAGGGCTATAAGAAAATACGTCTCATATGATCCCCTAAAAAAATTCTTTCTTCGTTATCAGCCACTGGTGGAAAAGTTCAAATTTGAGTTAAAAGAAATGATAGTTAATTGTTTTAATTAGTGTTTGACTGGTCTGCTGTACTGAGATGATCACCTCAATATCCCTATTGTGTCTCACAACTATGTTGTGTTCTATGGTCATTACCGGATCCTAAGATCGCAATGGAAGAGGGAGGTTTGGCGCCATAAAACCTGGTTTAACCCACCATTTCGTTTTAAATGCCTGTACCAAGTCAGGACCATTGCGATCCACCAATTTTCCGGTATGACTGATTCGTTTTTGTCATTTTCTCTGGACTATGAGATTGATCATTCAAGTTTGGTAGTTTTGTTATTACCTTTATTTACACCCGTAGAGGCTTATACATTTTGATGAAAAAATAATCTTCTTTTCAGACACAAGAAAGAGAGGCGAAGGAAAACATGAAGAAAAGAGCCAAAGAGTTACAACAAGAGAGAAGAGAGGCAAGCAGATCTGGGCGTGGCGTTGGTTTTGGTGGAGGATTTGGAAGTTCGTCATATTCATCGTCATCGTCAAACAGAGATATCATTGAACCAACACCTTCACATGAAACCAAACCATCTTACACATCTATGCCAAGGTATTTGAAAAAGCTTTGATAACAATTACTGTTAACATAGAAAAATTTGCCATGCACTAATTTTTGCTGTATTTATGGTCATTGAAAATCCAATTAATATGCAATTATTATATGTGAATCAAAGAATAATTCATATTGAAAACAATGGGAATTAATGCCCCAAAGATAGGCATATGAATTTAATGTGTGAAAATGAGATATCATTACACTAGTGATTCTAAAGGTCCTTAATGGGGTTAAGCTTTTATATTTGAGCAAACATTCTAAAAGAAAAAAATGAAAACACTGTATACAGGCCGCAATACTGGCCAAACAAGGCAACAAAACTATTATTTCGTAAATAAATTAAACTTCAAGATAATTTATATTGTGACATCTTTGTCAGTTTTTTTTATATAATGTCACTAGACATTTGAAAAAGAAAGAGAAGGCATCTATTTTTCTAATTTCTGTAGTATTACATTTTACCATAGTTTTTATATTTATATTAATCTCCTCCTATTACAGCAAACCATCAGCATCTGGTAAGGCACTCAAACTTGGCAGTAAAAAGAAGGATGTTGACACATTTGTTGGACAACTGGAATCAGAAGGACAAAGTAAGAATAATTGTACATGAAGTCAGATGCTAAGGATCAGGAAAATAAAGAGTTTTGTTTGATGTGACATCATAATTTAATAATTTAAAAGGAAACAGCCACAATCTACTTGTAAATTCCTGCTGACAAAAAACCATTTATGCACCCAATAGTTGCATGTATAATGAGAGACATTACCTTAAAAACTGACGAAGATACAAAAAAATCCATTATTGATGATTGGGGTCAATGGTATGAGATAATTTGGGGCAATATGTTACAATTTTCCATTGTTTTTCTGCATGCCCACAAAATTTAAAAGAATTCCAAATTAAAGATTTTTCCTTCATTGTACTTTGAGTCTTGTGCAATTAAGCAGATTTTCTACATTAGACAGCTTACTATGCTCACTTATTAAATTTTAAAAATGTTAACCTTAAACCAGGTTTAGTTCAATAAAACAAACAATGTTAGATTAATTTAAATTTGGTTGTTTCTTAAGTGGCTCATATGTTGAAAACAGCTGAATGTTTTATTTAATGTTTATCATCATTAATCAGAATTATGTATTTGCAGAAGTTATCAGTTCAAATACATCAGTGTCATCCACAGTGGCCAAGGCATCCACACCAGCTGTTGATCAGGAAGGGTAAGTGACATGTCACGTGAAAGGGCGGTTCTTAGAATTTTATTTTGATGGGTAGAATGCTTATTTAAGATTTTTCTTGAAGTTCAGGCTAAATTTTCTGTGTAAAATATGCATTGCACCACAATACACATGTGCATATTAAAGGAAAGGTGTACACCCCACTTAAACTGTCAAAATTTTAGTTTTCTGCACACATTCCAGGTAAAAAACACCCAAAACATTTTGGCACCTCACATCGTTTGGCAAAATACAATCAATAACCCCCCCCCCCTAAACTAACATCCTGGATCCATCCATGAAACACGTTAAAAAAATAATAAATTCCGTTGGTTACTTTTGTAAAAAAACTGGTGTTTTACCTCCTTAATAAAAAAAAAAGTTTCAAAGAAATTTTCACATTTTGTTGGAATTATTTTGACGTATAAGCACATTGGTTTTAAGCTTTGCATGCATTTTTGTCATACATATGTGTTTACCTATATCTTCTCATTTCAGTGTTCATGTGGTGATGGAGGAAAAGATTTCATTAACAGCTGGTCGTGACGGTGGCTTACAGAGTATGGAGATACACGGTATGGTGAAGGTCAAGGTTAATGATGAACAATATGGTCGCATCAAAGTACAGATGATTAATAATGATAAAAAAGGAACACAATTACAGGTTTGTTTTTAATACTTAGGTCACATGCAATCTTTCTGTAAAAGGGAAATACATTTTGTAGCAGTCTTAAAACCTGCAAATCATTATTTAATGAAAGACAAAAGGTTTTAAGGGCTGTATGATTTTTGGCTAAAAAGTAAAACTTTTATATATTTTTATGTCAAATTTTAAAATCGATATGTAGTGTCTTTAAAAGTTTTGTAAAGATGATAAAAAAAATTATTATTATTCATATAAATAACAAGGAATTATCCAAATGAAAGTGTATTGGAACAATAGGAAAATTCAGTATTTTGTAGGCTGTGATTACTTCTCATAAGCTTCAATTTATTTTATAATTTTACGTTTCTTTGTAGACACATCCAAATGTAGATAAGAAATTGTTTAATTCCACATCTTGTATACAACTGAAAAATCCTGACAAACCTTTCCCCTTACACCAAGATGTGGGAGTACTAAAATGGAGATATACAACACAAGACGAAGCTAACATGCCATTGTCAAGTAAGTGTGTGTAAATTAGGCTACACACAAGATGAATCTAACAGCCATTGTCAATAGAAAATAATGAAAAGTTGAATAAGTGAATGCAACACAGCTTGCATAACAAGCAACAATTTAGAAAAACCACAATGGACAACTCCCAGCCGCCTTCAATGAGGCCAGTAGACGCTGCTTGCGGTTCTGGAATAGGCCCATGGTCTAAATGAAATGCATATAAATCAAATACATTCCAGAAATAGTCACAGATAGACCAACTTCTTAAACAAGGAACAGAAAACATCAAAAAGACAAGTACAAACAAAAGCTTTGTCAAAGATTCCTGGCTTAGGACAGTCAGGCACATATAAAATGTGGCAGGGTTAAACTAGTTTTTTGGGCCCAACCTTCCCCCTATTAGTATTCCCAGATAAGGCACAAGAATTAAACACAGGAAGTACATTTTATGTGTAAATTATGTTACTGGTAAATCCTAAATAATAAAAAAAACTTAGCTAACTTAAAAAAGTCTTACCTCAAGTCCTTAACAAATATGTTACTGGTTTAAACCTTTCGGAAGCATCTATGTTCCGTCTTTTTGAGACCTGAGTTTATAATGCTGATTGCTGTTTAGTAGTTTTTATCTTGTGAGTTCTATCTAGTTTTATCTTGTAAGATTCAGGTAGACAGATTTACTCATTACCTTTTCAGAGTTCTGACTTACAAATGAATCATTGTTTCTTCTTCTTTGACAGTTAACAGATTTCTTATTAAGCATTTTCTATTAATACTGTATTCAGAAATTTGAGGTAATTTGACCAAACTACATGGGTGTAAGCAATTTTTAAATTCCATGTAACAAAGTTGCAGAGGGTATATCCAGCCATCCGTTTGTCTGTGAAACCACTCATCAGAATTTAATGAAACTTGGTATGCAAGAAGTACACCATATGGGTTGTGCATATTTCTACGAATTTTTTATCCACAAATTTTCATGGGGGTTATGGCCCTTTGGACTTAGAAATTGGCTTAAAATCCTGATTCATCATCTTGTGTACACACTGCTCTGAAACCACAAAACAGAATTTAATGAAACTTGTAGTGTAAAAAGTTCACACTATGTTAATGTGCATATTACCAGAAATTTTTAATCCTCAAATTTTTGTGGGAGTTATGGCCCTTTGGTCTAAGTAATTAGCTGAAAATCCTGATTCATCATCTTGTGGACACAACTCCTTTGAAACTACTGAACAGAATTTTATGAAATTTGATGTGCAAGAAGTACACAATGTAAATGTTAATATTACCAGGAATTTGTTATCCGCAAATTTTCGTTTGAGCCCTTTGGACTTAGAAAATAGCTGAAAATTCTGATTCATCATCTTGAGGACGCAACTCCTCAGAAACTACTGAATGGAATTTAATGAAACTTGGTATGCAAGAAGTATAACATATGTACTTGTTGTGTTATCAATTTTTTTTCTCACAAAAATTGACAAGCTCAAAGTTATTTTTATGGTCAAATAGCCGATGCTTTGGGTATGTGTGTGTGCTCACTAAGGTTCTTTCATTTCGCATGAATAATCATCCAATCTTTTGATTTTTTAAAACTTTGCAGTATATATAGATTATTAACATTTAACTCTGTTTTTCAGTCAATTGCTGGCCAAATGAGACTGGTAGTGGATGTGATGTGAATATAGAATATGGATTAGAACAACCCCAATTAGAACTCAATGATGTTGTTATCAATATTCCTCTCCCGTAAGTATTTGAAAAAAACTTGCAATCTGACATCTTGTCATTAAATACCTTGTTACACATTTGCATCATGGTTGAGATAAAAAACAATCATTATGTTAATATACCTTTCGCATCAACTCATGGTTCATTGATTGCAGTACAATGGAATTTATAGTTAGATGGGGCATCTGATCTTCTTGGCATATTCTTATTAAGAAGTTAGAATTGCTGTTGTAAGATAAGGTAGCAAAAGGAATTGTTACAGAACTAAAAATACATATTTAGCAAAATTTGTAAAATTGCCAGCACAAAAATGTTAAGTGAAAAGGAATTAACATATTGATATTGACTTTGTACAGGCATTTTACAAAAAGATTCAGGTAGATTCTATCTGAAATATAAATAAAAAAATTAAGAAAAGATAGCAATTTAAGTTGCCAAATAGGGGCAGCCAATCCTCTAATTTGAAAATTGGAAAAACAGAAAAAACCTGGTTGTAACATAGTTTTAGTTTTGAATCATATTGGCAGAATGACAACTTTGGATTATTGTAGCTGCCAAAGTAAATTCTGCTTTAATCATTTCTGTAGTGCAGTTCCATAATTAAATTGTTTCAAACTTCAATCGCTAATAAATTTGTATTATACTGAATCTGTTTTAATTTACCAGAATTTTACATCTGTATATATAAAATAACTCATTGTGGTAAAACTATATTCTTCCAGGTCTGGAGTAGGAGCACCTGTTGTAGGAGATTGTGATGGAGAATATAATTATGACAGCCGAAAAAATATGCTAGTCTGGAGCTTACCTGTTATTGATGCCTCCAACAAATCTGGCAGTTTAGAATTCAGTATAGCTGGCCATCCTGATGATTTCTTCCCTGTTAATGTTAATTTTATGTCTAAAAAATCTTATTGTGATTTACATGTAAGTATGAGTTTTTTTTAAGTGATTTGTTATTTTGTCTGATTTTATTTTATGTCTTGCCTACTACAAGCATGACAAGAAAGGGCCATTTGTTCATTCTAGATCAGATTTATCTTTAGTTTATGGAATGTGATCCATACATGTGATGGATCCGTGATGTAAGACGATTTTATGCCATTCTCATCTACTTACTGCATACTGAATATTTTAAGACACAATGAACCTCCAATTAACACCTTTACCTTTGAAACTAACGTCTGACCAATTGACAAACCTCTGAATTACTGGAAATGTTTTACAACTAAACAGTAGAAATGTCTAGAAAATCTAAAATTTGTCAAGTCTTGAAAAAGCAGGAGATTCCACAAAAAGAGATTTTTGTCTCCCAGCGGGAGAATCACATGTATGATTATCATGAAACTTTATACCTACATATATATGTGAATGTATACACAAACAAAAATCACAAGTCGGGTTTCAAAGTGGGTCATTGTGGGACAAAGTACTGTGATGTGGAATAAATCTTGTACAAAAACTTTAAATCTAGTTTTGTATTACCAACAGTGCAAATTAATTAAAAATACAGTAAAGAGTTAAATGGTCAGACTGACCTTAAAGCAAAGTCTACTTCAGATTTGTGTAAAACACTATAATAACAACCACACAAAACATATAAGACTATTTAAAAAGACCTTTGTAAGGAGCACTTGCTAAGCTAAAGAAAATGTTTTGGTGTCATTGGCCACTTTATATCTTCATGAAATGTTAAATTATATTTTTTTTCTTTCAGTTATCTGACGTCCAATTATTAGATGGAGAACAACCCGTAAAATATTCATCAGAAGTTCTGTGTTACACGGACAAATATGAAATTGTATGAGAAACAATCTGCAATCTATTTATGACAATTTGGAATTATTGTACAATGAGGGAGGGGATCATGCTAACACGCCCATGGTGAACATGTTCTTTAGATTTTTACGGAAGGATGGAGACAGTAAAAAGAATGGAGAAAAGAAGAAAAGCAAAACTGTTGACTGCATTTTATTTATCTTTTTTTCTGTCATATTATACCCCCAC
Source organism: Arcuatula senhousia (assembly GCA_963971305.1). NCBI lineage: Eukaryota > Metazoa > Mollusca > Bivalvia > Mytilida > Mytilidae > Arcuatula > Arcuatula senhousia. Next base: position 47,180,889 of record OZ020306.1, read on the forward strand.
TCGTTTAATAGAGAGGGGCTTTTTGTCCATGTTTTTGAGAAGGGATTTTATTTAATGACTTGGGTATTAATTATAAGAAAAAGAAATAATTTTTAGGTCAAAATTTTAACATAATCATCTTTACTTATAAACATAGTGTTATTTTTTGAATTGTTTGAAAATTGCAAGTTGTGGCATTAGAAATATATAAGATTGTGTATATTATTTTGAATATGCCAATTTTCATACTCATCAACATTTGGCGTTGAAATTTAATTTGATAGGGTTTTTTTCCAGATAGCAAAGTGAGAAATGAAAAATAGCTAAATTTGCTATCTAAAAATTTATTCATCTTTGAATATTGAACTTTTAACAAGAAACCATGCCAATCTTTAAATAATGGTATATATTTCCTGTTGAGTTGTCTATTTCATTTCTCACATTAACCTTTCAATAATTTGAAACTTGGTTTCTTGTTAAAAGTACACACTTGTATTTTCATGATCATGTTATAGATATTTAAGGAGCACTCTGAAAGAATGTTGAATATATTATGAAAGCATTTGTGATTGTTGACTAGATTTAATTTTGTTTGTATAACTTTTCTCAATTTAAAAATTGCCATAATATATCACAGTTATGTAGCATTTTGCCCTTTTAGTCAGTTGTTGATATTTTGGACACAATGTTATTCTTTTGAAGAACCTTGTAAATGTATGAATTAAAATGAAATGTCTAACATGTTTGAATTATTGCTAAGATTTCGCAGGGTGAAAATATTTTTTTAATAGTTTTTCTTCAATTTCATATAAAAACCTTTTGATAATTGGTTTGCTGTTTTATTCTATGATTAGATTCATATTAAGCTTTTATGAAGCATTTGAAGAATTACCCAATTTATCACACAAGTTTTGAAATTTCAATCAAATTAACTAAAAACCTATACTCAATCAAAAAGCAAGCTGTACTGTTTGTTCATGCATTGGGATATTTATCAAACTGAACAAATCTTGAGCCAGTTTCACTAAAAAAAAAAATCATATGTGTGAAAGCTATTGCAGGGTAGGATTTTGATTGGCAGGAATCTACTCTAATTACTTACTAAACACTATTTTGTGAAATGAGCCACAATATCTATGTTAGTATTCCATAGTGCATACAAAACTTTGAACTAATGTACTAGGGAATATTTTTAATTTTACGTACAGTGCATGTTAAATTCACTTATTTTTCTGAGATATGTATTAAAGTTCTTATTCTTTTGAGGACCAAACAAAATTGTATATATATGTTGAAGGATATTTATTATGAAAGTGCTCGAAATAATGAAAATAATAAATGGTCTGAAGAATGATGTTTTCTTTTTCTTTTTTTTTTCAAACCCCCCCCCCCCCCACAGGCAAAGAAGTACCAAGATGGCATAAAAGTGCCCAAGTCAAAATCTGTGGACATAAAATAGAAACATAAACACAAAACCCACAACATTTAAAATAATAATGAATATCATCAGTAACACCATCCATATTTTGATTTCAATTTTCAAGGTTGCCCCAAGAAATAGCAGTTCATTTGGATTTTTAATTACCATAGTTTGCACATGTTTGCTAGGAGGATTCCATATAAAACAAGGGGTTGCACTAAGTCATGCTAAGCATACCCCCACTCGACCAATCAGAAAACAGGAAGTAGATGACCGACTGATCTGGAAAGGGGCGGCATGGTACAACCCATCATGTTAAAGCTTTATACCAAATTTGAAATCAATCCCTTCTGTAGAAGCCGAGAAATCTATTACGAAAAATTGTCTATTTTTATACGACCGCAAAAAATTTGCGGACGTATTATGGTATGATGCTGTCGTTGTCGTCGTCGTCGTTGTCGTCGTCGTTGGTGTCTGTTATCTTTTTAGTGTTCAGTTCCAGTTATGCGATTGCTATGAAACTTGACAATGATGTTCCTTACCTTAAAAGAATGAATGGGATTGATTTTGGGGGTCCCCCCATTTTTCGTTTAGAAATTAGGGGCCAAAAAAGGGCCAAAAATACTACTTTTTTGTTTGTTTCCACAATAACTTTAGTTCTAGTTATCCAATTGCTATCAAATTTGACAGTGATGTTCCTTACCATACAAAGATGAATGGGATTGATTTTGGGGGTCCCCCCTTTCTTTGTTTTGAAATTAGGGGCTCAAAATGGGCAAAAAATTCAAATATTTTACTTGTTTCCACCTTAACTTTGGTCCTAGATGGCCTATTGCTGTGAAATTTGTCAAGAATGTTTCTTACAATAAAAGAATGAACTTGAGGAATTTTTGCGCCCCCTTTTTCCCCGTTGTGTAATTAGGGGCCAAAAGGGGCCAAATAAAAACTTTTTTATTTGTGGTCCGATTTTGAAAAATTTTTTTGCATGTTTTTTCTTGTCAAATAGCGGATACAAAATTAAGAATTAATTTTTGCGACCCCCCCTTTTCCCCATATTACGTAATTAGGGGCCAAATGGGGCCAAAATCGAAACTTTTTTATTTGTGGTCCGATTTTGAAAAAAATTTTTGCAAGTTTATTCTTGTCAGGTAGCGAATCCAAATTTGAGAATTAAGTTTTGCAACCATCCCTTTTTTTCACTTGTTTTGTAATTAGGAGCCAAAAGGGGCCGTAATCAAAACTTTTTTATTTCTGGTTTGTTTTTGAAAAATTTTTTTGCAAGTTTATTTTTGTCAAGTAGCGAATTCAAATTTGAGAATTTATTTTTGCGACCCCACCCCCTTTTCACCTGTTACGTAATAAGGGGCCAAAAGGGGCCGAAATCAAAAAAAAAATTTTAATTCGTGTCAGATTTTGACAATTTTTTTGCAAGTTTATTCTTGTCAAGTAGCAGATATATTTTTGTGTCCCTTTTTTTTCTGTTATGTTATTAGGGACCAAAAGGGGCCAAAATCGTAACTTTTTTATTTCTTGTCGGATTAAGAAATTTTTTTTTACAAGTTCATCCTTGCCAAGTAGCAATTCTAAATTTAAGAATAAATTTTTGCAACCCCCACCTTTTTTTCGCTCATTACCTAAGGGACTGTAATCATAATTTTATTTTCGATTTTTTATTTTTTCCCCCAAACATTATTCTTTTCAAGAGTAGAATACAAAATTGAAAATTTATATTTTTACCCCCTGGGTCGAAAGTCCATCAGAGAAGCATGTGTCAAAAACCTTTGTCAGTCCACCATGGGCTGCATGTGTCCAGAGCAATAGACTATCCATATTGGGCCTAAAACGTACAGGGTTCAACATGTTGCGGTCGTATCATGCTGCGCTCGGCGAAGCTTTTTATTGACCTATAAAAAGTCTAAGTCTGCTCAGTAAACAGGAAGTAGATGATGGACTGACCTGGAAAGGGGGAGGCACGGTATAACTCATCATGCTGAAGCTGTGTACCAAATTTGAAACCAATCCATCCAGTAGAAGCCCAGAAATCTGTTACGAAAAATTTCACATTTCAAATTTTTTACCCTAAAAAAGTCGCCTCGGAAAACAAGAAGTAGAAGATGGACTGACCTGGAAAGAGAAGGCATGGTATAACTCATCATGCTGAAGCTGTGTACCAAATTTGAAACCAATCCATCCAGTAGAAGCAGAGAAATTGAACCGGATGGACGGACAAGGTGATTGCAATATAGCCCCCTGTCTTACGAGTGGGGGTATAATTAATTTCTTGAGTTATTATTATAAGCTGACTGTAACCCATGAAAATTGGCACAAAAGGAAAAGTATAAAGATAAGTTTTACCATCAGACTAATTGTTGAAAGTCATGTTTTTATTTGTATTTATTCTTCAGAAAACTTTGTACATAAAAGATCTTAGTAAACGATCATAATTTTTGGCATGAACATAATCTTGTCATTTATATAAACAAACAAGAAAGCTACCGAAACTCAGAATAAACAAGAATATGTCCAAAAGACATAATGCCCCATCTCGCAACATTTATTTTTTCCGCATTTACTAAAGCATCATCATGGTTGCTATTAAGGCACTTGTCAATCAGAAGGAATAGACTTCAACTTAACCATTCTTCTATAAGTGGTCATTCAGGCAGAAAATATAGGTCACAGCCAGCATCCGAAGCATGCATTGTGCTAAGCATCACCAGGTGCACCTACCATACAAATATGGTTGCTATGGACGAAGGGACCCAAACACTATATGCCCCTCTACTTTCGTAGATGGGGCATAATAAAAAGATTAAGACCAGCAACACATTTTTCCTCTGTTCCATTGAGGTCCAAAATTGGTACACAACACATCTAATAATATGGAGTAGGCTTTAGCCTAAAATCGGACGAAGTCAAAAATAATAAAAATAAAAAAATGAATAATTATCAATGATGAAAAGCCCGGCCCTTCTTTTATTTTAGTCTAAGATTTTAATCACCCTGGACAACCATGGCATTGGCAGTCTCGTTAAAATATACCTTGGGTCAGTAATTAATTTATTTATACAATCTTAAAAATAATTTGTGCAAATACCATCCAAATATTTGTGGACAACACTAAGTGGGGACGAATTAACATCTTCATGACGTCATTTCCCTGTCAGAGAATTTTGCGCTTCAGTAGACAACAAACAAAATGTCAACATTCATAGACATTAAGCCAGGTTTTGAAGATATTGGGTGTCAATAATTAATTCTCGGTCGTATTGACATCAGGAGATTGATTTAGAAACCTGGCGGAAAATAAAGGCATGAAGGTTTGAGGATATCACGCAGGATTGAAAACTTTCAAGGATGCATCTCAGCATCTGTCAGAGGTAGGACCCTTTCTTTCCATTTTTAAATTTTGTTTTGTCATAGGCTGAGATTAGCTAAATCAGTGCAAGGCTTATTTTATTATATGATTATGGTGCACATTATTGTTCGTACAACATTCCCATATTGATTACGTTGACTTGTGTCATGTTGTTATAGGTGACGTCATTTAGTAATATTTTAGTGTGTTGTCATGAAAACATGTCGCCATATTGGAATCCGTTGTTATGGTGTTTTTTGTAGGTCACTGACCAATGTTTCGAATAAAGTTCCAATTTCGCACACAAAACAACTTGAAAAAAAACGTTTAAAAATTTAATTGTTTTATAAATTATATTTTGGCTTCGCCAAAACATAATTTCTTTCAAGGTTTTTATGCGAAAACACAGCTAAAGATGGCCTTCGGGGGATTATGGGATTGATTTACAAAATGCTACATCCGGTTTGCAACATTAATACACTTGTCATGTGACCTATATTCTACACTTAGTCGGACTTCGTCCGATATAATTGAGCCATAAATGAAAAACAAACATACTCCAAGCTTAATGAGTTATGAACAGACAAACATGGCATAAGATCAACTCCATACCATGTATTTCTTTAAGAAGTTAACATATCAGGAGCGAATCCAGGATTTTAGGTTTGGGGAGGCGTAAAAATATTTTGATGTTGTTTATTGCTGAGTGGATCGAGGTGTAAAAATAATTGTTTCTTTGATTTAGTGCAAATAACATAATTTTTGTCAGTTTATGGGGAAGCGTATACTCTGTACACCTTTTCTTGGTTTCACGCCTGCTTATTGCTGTAAAAGAAGTGCAGTACCAATCAAAAGGTTTCAAAACAAGTATGATATTAATTCCAGTTATTGTGTATAAGGCAGCAGAGAATATGAGAGACATTTAGGTGTCTTGAAATAATATTTTATTTTTCTCTGTTCTTTACAAAATTGACTAACAAAACACATGTATCAACAAACAAAATCAGGAGTTCATCTCTTTTAAACTTTAAAAAAAAAACATTCAACAAAACTTATGACCTTGAACTTTTAAAAAAAATTAACTCAAAAATCAAAGATGGTACTAGGTCATAAGAATTATGTGTGCAAGTTTCATTCAAGGTGTTTAAAGTACAACTCTAAAATTTCTTTCATAGCTTGTGACCTTCACCTTTGACTTTTTTACCCAAAAATCTGTAGGCTTCTTCCTTAGATCTTAAGCCTTTAGCCTTAATTGTGTGTAAATTTCATAAAATTCTATCAAGTAATTTAAGATGCTGTCCAAGCAAAACCCAGCAAATAGCTGGCACATGTCAAATTTTGTTTTTCAAAAAGTTTCATTTATTTCACATCAGGTTAACATCCATTCCTCAAAACAAATGCAGATTTTTGGTTTATTGAAGTGATAACTGAGATATGATTTATATAAAATGTATTGAAAATATGCAGAAAAAGGTAGATAACTTGCATATTTGCAAATTTGGTTGCTATGTTCATGAACTTTAAGGCTGAATCACAAGTCATCCATGTTGCTTTCAAACGAATCCTGGTGATTTTTTATTTACATATGAGTATAACAATACATTAAAACAATAAATTAGCCGGGATAAAATTCTTCATGTTCCAGATTCTGTAGGCTTTTGCCTGATTTCTACATGGACAGCCTCTTAAGAGTTTAGAAATCAATTTCACTCTGAAGTTTTCCACTTGTGACCTTGATCTTTTGATGCTCAAATAAATAAGCTTCTTTCTTTCTTCATAAGCATTAATGTGTTAAGTTTCATAAAATTTCTATCAAGGCATTCAAAAGTTGTGCTCTGGAAACCAATACAGACAGAATGAGGAAACTGGATTCTTTTGTCCCCTCTTCTCTAATAAGTTTCACAAAATTCAATAAAATAATTTAAGGGCGAATTGCATTTACAAGATAATGGGAGATTATTTAGATGCAATCTTAAGTACATTTGTAACATCAAATACTAAAAACGTATTAATCTCCGTGGTTACTATTTTTGCGCATTTGATTTCAATGCCTATTTTGTGGAGATTATTAGTTTTCATAGTTTCCAATTTTAATGCTTTGATTTACATATACCGGTAATAACTGCATATCAGAGTTAAGTATTTTTTCACATTTTTTCATTGGCCACAAATAAAAAGAAAATAAAAAAAGAAAATTATTTTCAGAAAATAAGTACATTGCAAAAATTACTACATTTACAGTAGCTTTGTCAGAATAGTTTTTTAGACTAGTCAAATAAGGTTATATTGCACAAAAGATTATAAAAAAACAATTTAGAAAGTATACCATTTGATGTATGTCTATAATCTTAACCAAAATTTATTATAAAAAAAACATTATCATTTTCTATAAGACAGGAAATATTATGCTTAACAAATGACAATCAAATATGGCTGTCAATACATGAAATTCAAATAAGTACAACATATAAATCAAACCATCATAAAAATTAGACATATATGGTATCAATATAACATCTGTTTGGTTGATTTAAGTGATGGAAAAAAAGTACGGGTACTTTTTGTGTCATTTTCTCCATTTTTCAATGTTAAACCAAATATATGATATAATATTGCAGAACCTCTTCACATTTTTTCCACAGATTTCAAATCTTTTTTTACACATTATCAGTTTCACTAAATTTAATAAAATGTAACAAGAAAAATTAACATATAAAAATGTACATTTTACAACTCTTGTATATCAAAAGTGCACCAAATACAAAAATAATTGCAGTTTATAATATAAATGCACAAACTGGTTGGTTTGATTGTTCTTAGAAACATAGTGTGTGTTGTTACAACAACAATAAAAATATTTTTTTATATCAAAACACATCAAATTCTTTCAAATTTCCTATCAAAACACAGAAAATATCTTTCAAAACATACTTGTTCACAAAACAACAATTCTCTTTTACTACAAACTAGTAGCAAATCACATTTTTTAATAACTGAAATAAGCAGAACTTAATATTCCCTAACAGTAAATGCTAAAACTTTAAATGCAACATTTTTAACAAGATTTAATCAGATTCTAATATGCATGGTTAAAACTTGTAACCAACTTAACATCATCTAAGCATTTAAAAATAATTACTGTTGAAACTACTTATTTCGGTACGTGGATTCATGAAAAGACCAATTTTTATTTCATGAATTACAAATTACATGATTTTAACTACCAGAACAAGATGCCATTTAAACTCATTGCATTCTTAAATCTATCAGTTAGTCCACACATGCATATTATAAATCAGAGCCCAAAAGGAATTTTTATAGCTTTTTTCAAAATCTTGATCACACTGACAGATCTGGGTTTCTAAGTCATGGAACCATTCATCCAAAGTTACACAATATTTGATCAGAAAGCTAATCTAGAATGATCTGTTTCTTAGATCCGTCAGCTAGATCTAGGTGTTTGAAGCCATTCACTAAGTCATATTCTCTTCTTAGAAAACCATACAGTAGATCTGTTATCAAAAATATCTGAAAAACCAAAACAATGAACTGATTTCAAGAGCTTTACTTTATTTTTCAGTTCAGTACTATGCATTATTTGATCAAATTTTAATGATTATCATACAAGTAGAAAATGCTTGACGTAAACTAAAACTTCTTATTCTTTGTCATTCATTTTTTTTTTATAAAAGGACTTTCAATAAGTTTCAGTAGACAAAATATTAACTTGTAGTTGGTTTCTTTTTGTGGTCTTTTGACTTTGTGATATGTTGAAATTTTTAGATTAAAGTTATTTATGTCCTGATTAATATAAAACACTGTTTTCATATTTATTCCGTATATGATATATCTCATATAATATATCTCATATAATATATTAGATATCTCATATAATATATAAGATATCTCATATAATATATAAGTTATCTCATATATTATATGAGATATCTCTTTTAATATATAAGATATCTTATATCATATGTGAGATATCTCTATTAGTTTACAGATAAAAGAGATATCAGATATATTATATGAGATATCTTAAATATGAAAACGGTGTGCCATAGATTTATATGGCTCAATATCTCCAACAGCACGTAAAATAAACAAAAACAAGAGGCTCCCAGGAGCCTGAATCGCTCACCTGGTCTTGATCTTGACCCTATACTTTTGTAGAGCTAAATGAGCTGAACATTTAAGCAAGCAACAGCTTTTCTCTACCTGCAATTGTTTTCATTCTATAGGCCAAAAACACCATTTTTCACCTATAAGGGGCCATAACCCCTTTAAGGAGTCATCTGACAACTTCGACCCTATGGAGACTTTTGTAGAGCTAAATGAGCTGAACATTTAAGCAAGCAACAGCTAATCTCTATCTGCAATAGTTTTCATTCTGTAGGCCAAAAACATGAAAAATCGCTTTTTTCAGAGGCTGTAACCCCTATAAGGGGTCACCTGACAACTTCGACCCTAGGGAGAATTTTGTAGAGGTAAATGAGCTGAACATTTAAGCAAGCAACAGCTAATCTCTATCTGCAATAGCTTTCATTCTGTAGGCCAAAAACTTGAAAAATCACTATTTTTCAGGGGCCGTAACCCCTATAAGGGGTCATCTGACAACTTCGACCCTGTGGAGAATTTTGTAGAGCTAAATGAGCTGAACATTTATGCAAGCAACAGCTAATCTCTATGTGCAACAGTTTTCATTCTGTAGGCCAAAAACATGAAAAATCTTTATTTTTCAGGGGCTGTAACCCCTATAAGAGGTCATCTGACAACTTCGACCCTATGGAAAATTTTGTAGAGCTAAATGAGCTGAACATTTAAGCAAGCAACAGCTTATCTCTATCTGCAATAGTTTTCATTCTGTAGGCCAAAAACATGAAAAATGGCTATTTTTCACCTTTAAGGGGCCGTAACCCCTATAAGGGGTCATCTGACAACTTCGACCCTATTGAGACTTTTGTAGAGTTAAATGAGCTGAACATTTAAGCAAGCAACAGCTAATCTCTATCTGCAATAGTTTTCATTCTGTAGGCCAAAAACATGAAAAAATGCTATTTTTCACCTTCAAGGGGCCGTAACCCCTATAAGGGGTCATCTGACAACTTTGACCAAATGGAGACTTTTGTAGAGCTTTTGATGCTGAATCAGTAGCGTGGCCTCAGATTTCCTCTATCTCTTATACTTTTTGATTTATAAGCCAAAAACAGTAGTCTGACCCCCCTAGTCTATTTTTAGTAACTGCGGCCATGTTTTTTAACGGATCAAAAATCAAAACACAAGTTTGGTGCAGGACACCCTAAGGATCATTCATACCAAGTTTCATTAAATTCTGTTGGGTAGTTTCAGAGGAGAAGGTTTTTGAAAAATTGTTAACAGACGACGACGACGACGACGACGGACGCCAAGTGATGGTAATAGCTCACATGGACCTTCGGTCCAGGTGAGCTAAAAATCAATGCAATTCTGTCCATTCCTGAGTTTTATCTTTTTTTCTGCAATTGTGTTTTTATCTTTACATTTTTGTGGTATTATTATTTTCTGTTGTTTGAATGCCTTACCTGTGCTGTTGAGCAAGCTACAAATGCAGCAAAGTAAAAATTAGCATTCACACTGTGTGTGTTTTCATTTTCACAGTTTTTGTGGTTTTTTTTCCTGTTGTTTCAGGATGCTTTAAATGCTTATCTGTGCTGTTGAGAAAGCTAAGGGCACAGCAAAGCAAAAGTTAGCATAAGCGCTGTGCGTGTTTTCATTTTCACAGTTTTCGAGGTTTTTTCCTGTTATTTTGGGATGCTTTAAATGCCTTACCTGTGCTGTTGAGAAAGCTAAGGACACAGCAAAGTAAAAATTAGCATTAGCACTGCCTGCATATATCCAAAGATGGTATAAAATGGGACCAAAAACTGTCGTACAAACATACATACAGGTTACTACAAAGGAATTCCTCATATCTGCAATGAAATGTATAAATATTCTATTCAATTTAATTTTAACAGAGTTGTGAAAGTTTGCATGACATGTAGAACTGGAGATTAAACCACAGAATAACTAACATTGTGACATCTTCGTGTTTAACACCCCTTTTCAACGCACCTGGGCCATTAAAAACTATGAAGGTGTAAATTTTATACAGTTGGTTTTAAGGTCTATATAATCAGAAAATGTCTTAAAAAAAGAGTCAGTGGGCAAAACATTCCTTCAGTATTTAAAGGTATAAATTTTCACTTTGTATCCACTGTATTATTTATAAGCACCACAGCTATCAAGTATGTCGGTTCTGTATGGTGATACAACTCTTAATCATTCATTGTTTTGACGTGGGGTGTCGGATTTAGAACTGATGTATTTGATTCTTTTACATCAATCGATAAATGTTTCTTAGCTAGTTGTCAGTAACTTCGAGTGTTTTCAAGAGAGTTCCTCCTTGTCTTGTTGTTTTCGTACAGTATTTTGTCTTAGGTTCTCTCTTGTTGAATTGAACTTTTGTCGATTGAGTTTTACAGTGTGTTTTATATGTAGCTTTGTGCAAGCTTATCAATAGGGGGAAGGTTGGATCCAAAAAACTAGTTTAACCCCGCCACATTTAATATGTGCCTGTCCTAAGCCAGGAAACCCTGCCAAAGCCTTTGTTTGTCCTTGTCATTCTATGTTAACTGTTTTATGTCAAGAATTGAGTCTTTCGTTGATGATTTAGGGATTGGTTTTGATACGTTTGTATTGTATTATAAGTCTTGGGCCAATGCAAGACGGTAAGCAGTGACCTATGGTCATGTTGAAGACTGCTTGCTGTTTTCCGTTATGATTTTTTTAATTGCTGTTTGTTTATGTTTGTTGTGTCGCGTACACTTATTCCACATCTCAATATCGTATATAGTCTAGAGGAATTTGAAATCAGACAGAAATTCTGAAACATGAACAGTGACCATCCTTAATATTGTTTTTCAGTAAAATTTTATATCAATGAATTTTGATTATCAAAACTTTCTTTCAATTCTATGATGGGAAAGGTGTCATAAAAAGTTCACAAAGATGAGAAAATCAAATTCACATTATATATCATACATGTATGAGTAAATCTCAGGGTTCCCACTCTTTTTTCAAGATGAAATTCAAGGGTTTTTCCAGGGTTTTTCAAGGATTTTTTCCAGTTTTCAAGGATGTCTCGGGCCATATTTTACAAGTATTACACTTATACATGTATCTCTCTGCCGGGTCCATCTACATTGTAAGACTAAATTTACAGATCTTCAGTGCTGGAATTTGTGTTGAAATCCACCTGTGATTGACTATTAACGGGACTATAAAAGGCTCTCTCAATTGTTAATGTGTAAATATTGTCACATTCTCCCTTGCAGTGATTGACTATGAATATTGTTTTTCAATGAGGCTTGTTTAGGGTATATTGGGATATGGGATATTCACACCTTTTCTTAGTGTGATACGGGATATTTGAGGCAAAACTTATTGGGATATGGGATATTTTTGTCAATTTTATTTACAGGGATATGGTATACTGGAAAAACACTTTTTGGGAAACAGGATATTTGATGAAAAATTTATGGGGATATGGGATATTGGTACCCCCCTAAACAAGCCCCTTCAATCGTTTATTTTCTTAATCTTGGTTCATTCATTTCGTTGATGTTGATGTTCCACAACACACTTTTCCGGGGTTGCATTAGAGTTAACCGTCAGCGTGTTGGGAATATTTAATCATTTTGTTTCAGAATTGAAATATTGTCTCAAATAAACCGCCATGACTATTCATATCTCTTCGATGTAAAAAGTAATTACAGAATAGAAGAGAAAACCGCTGTTTGAAAAAGAACACCAAAGACCAAGAGACACATTCAGAAATACTCGGACTTTTACGTACTGAATAAGGAAAAAGACGAACATTTAAATGAAAGTCGATAGGCGGAAAGTAAACGAAACGAAATACCTTGTTTACAAACTCTATATGGTTGATTTGATACTGCTACAAAACGCTGGTATATGCGTAAAAAAATTTCAAGGGTTTTCCCCGGATTTGGGCAAATATAACAATTTTCAAGGAGAAAATTCTGAAATTCAAGGGTTTTTCCCGTTTTCCCGGGTCCGTGGGAACGCTGAAATCTAGATTCATAAGACAGCACATGACATAATATTTGAGTGTAAGACCAGAGTACAGTATAAGTGGGTGTTTTTTTCAATTTGATTTATCTTGCATTGTATTTGTGACAATCATCAGGAACTGAAAATTAAACTTAAACTTAAATTATACTTACATTGGAATGCAAATCTCCACAAAGGCAGTAAAGACAATACCAGCCCTACATCACTGTAGCTGGGGTATGACTTAAATATACAGATGATACTGACTAGAATGTACATAAAAAACACTGGATGCTCCCTGAAAAATTACAATAACAATCATATAATAGTCAGAAAGGTTACATTTGAACATAGATTTTTGTTCAATTCACAATTTATTTTGAATATAAAACTGTTTTATGGGTTCTTTCAAGAAGGTTGTACACTTATTCCTAATCTCATTATCTTCTATTATCTTTGTTTTGCTGTTGTTTAATATCATGACAAAGTTTTAAGTTCTGGCATAAATTAATATATTTTTCTAACATCATTTAATCATTTCTTGACATCTAATTAAAAAAATGTCGGTCAATCAAGAAATCTCCAAAATTGAATTCATTTCAACCTCAACTACTTTACCTTAATCTTACAGAAAGGGGAACTGTGTATATGACTACATTTATTTAAGAAGGTTGTAATAGATTATCTTAGTTTTGCTGTTGTTCTTTTTTAATGTTGTTTGTTATCTGGACAAATTTTCAAGTTCTGGGCTAAATTTTCATATTTTTCTTACATCATTTATTAAATCATTTCTTGACCCATTATTAAAGTTCACCACTGCCAGTCAATCAAGCAGAAATCTCAAAAATTGAAACTTTTATGTGATCAATTATCGGTATATAACTTACCTTAATCTCACAGACAGAGGAACTGTGTATATCACTACATTAATCTGGAATACACATATAAAGAAAATACGAAAATGTTCAAACATCTCGGTGAAAAAATACCAGAACACTCCCATGTTTGGTGTCAGGTCTGGCACTGTCAGCCTGAAAGTAGATAAATATTTTTAGTAAAATTTTTATTGAAAGATATTACTCTATTTTATTGACTGGGTTGGTCACGGGTCAATTATTTCAGGCCTCTTCATTTAAATCTTACGTAAAAACTGAGAAATTTAAGCTCCGCCCAACCCTGTGAATAAAATAGAGTAATAAACATAACCTGTTTTTTTAAGGAATAAGGCTTACTCTGATGGAAACTTTTGTAGCAATGCAGGATGTAGGATACAAGACCACAAATAGGGCCAAAGTTACCCCTGTTACATGACATAAAAACCGAACAGAAAAACTGTAGAATTTTCAAATTATTCAAAAATGCTAGTATTATTAAAAAAACAATATCAGATTCTTTATTTTGCCACAAGTAGGAAGTTAACCCTTCAAAACAACCGGGGTTCTTGTAGCTGCTTGTTGTTTAGTTTGGTTGCTACATATTTGTGTTTTTAGGGCTGTGTATTTCAATGGTTGTGTTTGAGGTGTTAATTGGTTTTCTCTGTGTCTTAAAAATCTTAATACGCTCCTTTGGCAATAATTGGCATTTTTGTTGTCAAAAATAAATATATCTGTAACAAAACATGCAACCTATAATCTTACTAACATGAAACCATAAGTAGAGTTCATGAAGTCCCAAGACCCCTCGAGGAAAGCAGAAAGTCCAATTAGAAATGTGACCATTCCAATACACACTCCACCTGTTCTAATGTAGCTGGTGACTGCTTGGTGGTCTGAGTAAGATATCTCCTCATCTGACTTCTTCTTCTGAAAAATGAAAGACGGGATGGAATGACTTCTGTTAAACAAGTAAATACTTGTCAATACTTAGTAGTGGTACCCCTGTTAAAAAAACTGTGTGAAAGAAGAGGGGGGTAACACTGTTTTACCTGTATCCGTAGTACTGTGGTTTCATTATTTTTCGTGAGGTATCAATTTTCGTGGTTTTCTTGGGTGGCCTTGATCCACGAAATTTGATATCTCACAAAAAGGAAATTAAACATTGATAAGTATGCTGCCACCTTCAGAACCACGAATTCAAGAATCCACAAACTAATCCTTTTTCATCAAACCACGAAAATTTGTACCCACGAAAATAAATGAATCCACATTAATAGATTTGTATTCAACTGTACCATCACTTTTTAAATATAAATATTTTCAAGTGCAAATTAATAATGCCATATTACAAAAGGTTTGTATTGAAATATTATCTTTATGGAGGGACCATTAAACTTATAAGGGGGGTCCTTTTTTCTTACCCTCTGCTGCCAAAATATATTTTTTATTAAGTCCCTTAATGCTTAAGATTTTAAGTTGCTGATGTTTTTGCTTTATGGAGCATAATTGATGTTGTGTCATGTATTTATTTCACATTTTTTGTCTGATTTCACAGAATGAAAAATACTGGTTATAAAATGGTAAACGTCTGGCAGCAGACAGGCACGTAAGTAATTTTTGTGACAATTTTCTCGGCACCTACTAATCACAGCCTCTCAAATATCATATTTAGAATTCTGCATCAGCACAGGGTTCCCTATTGTGGGATTTGATTAAAGCTCACCAACTTCCTGAGTCTGGTTTCATAAAACATCTAAAATTTGAGGATTCCCTCAACTCCAAATTTCTCTTACGAATTCCTATATCAATTTTGGGAGTCCTCAAATTTGAGGAAAACTCAGAGTTAAGATTTTTTTTAAACCAAGGCCTGATTATCTACTTATACTAACCTGTTTAAACTTTGTAGACTGCATGAAATAAATAGCAGCAGGAACACTAAGAATTATGGGATAGATTGACAAGTATGTTGCTATGGCAATGGACAAACAACACAAAATCTCATTTTCTGAAATTAAATAAAGTTATGAAGTGAGTAAGGTTACCGGGTAGTTACTTCTTTTATCTGCAAATTCTTTATATTACAAAATAGATGCTGAAAATGACAAATGTTAAACAAAACAGTATCCTTTTCTTTTTTTCTCTTAATACCACTTGAATTGTGGTTCACAATAGATGATAACATACAGATATAACAATTCTGGATGTATAATATAAACGATTTATATTAATGAGCAATATAAAGCTCCTGTTACTCACCTTTTAACATATAATACAGAGAAAACAATATAGCAAGGTTATTAAATATCCCTGTTGATTTCGATAGACATGCTCCAATACTGTAGGGATTAAAAGATATCCTGAAAATAGAAAATATTTATTGTTTTAGAGGAAATATGTGGTAAAAAGGATCAATATTGTTAAGCTTTATTCCAAACTAGAATGGCTGTCTTCCATGGAAGACATATGTCGCTGGCGTCTTAAAAAATTCTGTTAACAAAAAGAAATTGAGCTATGGATATAAGATTGCTTTACACTGTATAGAACTATAGGAGGTAGCTACATGCCAAATATCAAGAGGCTGTGTCAAGTAGTTGCCCAGAAAACTGTGATAGAAATTTTTGATGCCGCAGGAGCAAGAAGACGAATAGTGTCAAAGTGACTCCAATATGTCACTTTGCAAAATGTTGTAGGCGACAAAATGAGCTCTTTTTCTTAAGATATTGTGTTGCAACCAGATTTTTGAAATTCATTATAACATGTATTATGCATGAAATACACTTTATATTCCAAGCTCTCTCAAACCAAAGTCATATAAAATATTTTCTGTTGAATTACTTCCGGACAGTAAGATCGCACTAGAGTGGTTTAGCACCATAAACATTGCTCAAACCACCATTTCTTTTGACTGTTTAAATTTGAACCATTGTGATTTTTATTTCTCTTGTAGGTAATCACTGGATGTTTATTTTTCTTATTTGACATTCTGTAATGTTGTTGTTATTTCTAAAGCGGACTTGGTGGCAAACAGTTTTAGAGCATCATGCTTTTCATGACCATAAAGTCTAACCTGACCACTGATTGATAGATTGTTGTTTGCTAAATGTCCCTTTGGCGATATTTCATCCATAATGAGGACATAAACAAATTTGTAACATATAATATAAAACAAAGTCAAAAGACCCTAGACAATAATATTTTTATCGCAATGCACATTCCTTGACTTAGTACAAAATAAGTAAATTAAACCAAGTTTTTTTATAAAATGACAAAAAAATATGACTTTATATGGATACAAGAAAAATGTATTTTGTAAATATATCTTACGCTAATACAATATAAAACTCTATCAGTTGTATTTCATCTGCTTTTATGACTAGCTTTAAACTATCTGTTGCATACTTCTTCACATCTCTCGCTTGCTTCTTCAGCTATTAAAATGTTATTAGTAAAAATTTAAAGCTTGTTTCAAAAAATACAAAGCAATACAAAAAAATATACAAATTAAGTACTGAATAATCATTTACTCTTGTGAGGATAAGATTTCTGGGTTAAGAGGCTAAGAGCACAAAACTGAATTGGTGGGGATTTTTAATTTTGAAATACACTCTTCAACAAACAACTAAGTACTTTAGATTTGTGGGGATTAAATTTCATGGATTTCTCATACCCATTAAATAAACTAAATTAAAATCCCCCAACAAATATTTGTGCTTCTACAGTATGTATAGAAAGCAGATTATGAATTGCTTTAAGCAGATCTGTTGAGATTGTCATGGGCTTTTTTTTAAAATACAAAGATAGCACATTACAATGCAGATGCATATACATGTATATGACATATGTTTCCAGTGTTTAAAATCTAACTCATTCCTTTGCTTTGAAATTTCAGAAGTAGCCCAAATTTTTTTAACACTGTACAACAGAGAACTAGCCAGATCAATAGAATGCTCCTCAAAACTTCACTAGCCTGAATGAATTTTTAGCAGCCTGTGCTTTGAGCTTAAAATGAAACCACATGTATTAAAAGCAAGCACTGATTTAATTAACAAGAGTTAACACTAAAGTATGTCTCGCCTGCTGGCACCACCAGAAACAATTATTCTTTCTTACTTCCACTATATTTTGAATTTACATGGATTTTCAGTTTCTGAGATCAAAAGATAATTATAGAACCTAAACATTGCTAATATATGCAATAAAAATAATCAAAGTCACTTAACCAGAAAATCAAGGTCAAGGTCAAAAGATGGGGATGCAACTGTGCTAAGCTATAACTAGGGCATAAACATACCAAGTTTTATCAACCTAGGACCAATAATACTTGAGATAAGGAGGTGTTTGCAAAACCTTAAGTTGGTATTACATGTATATGTTCATCAACCTAGGACTTATAGTTCTTGAGATATTGAGGTGCTCGCAAAACTTTTCCATTGCTATTATATGTATTGAAAATTGTCAAAGTCACTCAACCTGAAAATCAAGGTCAAGGTCAGAAGATGGGGATACAACTGTGCTAAGATACTACTGAGGCATTTGCATACTGTAAAAGGGGATAATTTTGGGTGGTTTAAATTTCGTGTTTTCAGTACCAAAATGCATTCGCAAGGTTTTAATTTCGCGTTTTATTAGATCACAGAATATTGGGTCCTTCTTAATGTAATTAATGCAAGGGAATATTTTTGGGAATTTGTTATGATCGCGAATTTAGCAAAAATAAACCGCTCGCGAAAATTTCCCCTTTTACAGTATTAAGTTTCATCAACCTAGGATCTATAGTTCTTGAGATATGGAGGTGCTCGCCAAACTTTTTCTTTGCTATTACATGTATTGAAAATTGTTAAAATCACTCAACCGGAAAATCAAGGTCAAGGTCAAAAGATAGGGATGCAACTGCGCTAAGCTACTACTGGGTCATATGCATACCAAGTTTCATCAACCCAGGACCTATAGTTCTTGAGTTATGGAGGTGCTCATAAAACTTTTCCAAAAAGTTATCGCCCCCACTGGTAGTGGTACAGTAACACCTGTGTCACACTCTGCTTCGCAGGCGAGACACTAAATTTAGAAATACTGATTAAGTAAAGTATCAAGAAAAATATTTAGTTCTCAACATGGTGTTTCTTGCTACTTAATCATAAGATTTATTCTAACAGATATATAATTCAATTAAAACATGATCATACATTCAATGACAATACATGCAGTGTCATGTTGACAGAACGTTCAAGACTATGCTTTTAATGATGCTTCAGAGTTTTTGGTAAAAATTGTTTGACAAACAATGGCCACTTACAAGTCAACAACATAGATGTAGCTGAAGATCAAAGGTGTACTGTTTTATTTATAAATAATTTAACTTACCATGTATCCTCCATGTAAATTGGCTATTTTAAGCAGCAGCATCAAGCTCAAAAAGTCTAGTGCCTAGAATGTAATTTTAAAATCATGATAATTTATATAGCTGTAACCAGTATGTACTATTTTCCTGATAGTATGTACTATTTTTCTGATGATGGTAAGTTAATTTCAACAAACTTCCATGTTTTTCAGCAGAACTGTTTTATATGCTTTGATGATCTCCATTCTCTCTATGAAAAAAATCTGGGAATTTTAGAATTCATGGTATGTGGACATGTTTTCAGATATGTTTTTTGGCAATTTTTGTCAACCCACAAAACTAGGCCGAAATTAGATAACCAGGAAAATAACCCAATATACAGGTATTATGTTAAGACATTAAAAAATTTATAACTAGTTACATAAATCATAGTTGAAGCAATTCAATACTTAAACTTTATACTTTTGAACATATCACAAAAGTTTTTTTAAACACTTTCATCAACTGACCTTGAAATCTTAAAACTCAAAGAGATATTTGCTTTAAAACATTTTTTTTTTCTTACCACAAATATCAGTATAACTGTATTTTCAGAAAACTTTGAAAGGAATGATAAAACTCTCAGTGTCAGGGGAGTCTGGAAAATAAAATGAAAATAAACATCAAAATATGTAAATAAAAGTTAAAACAAAGTTACAGGGTTAACCAATCTCAAAAAGTCTACGAGGTGTAGAAAAAATAGACGATAATGAGGTGTAAAATATATGTATCCTACACAAGAAGCATAAACAAACTGCAACTAAAACAAGAGTTAACACTAAAGTATGTCTCGCCTGCCGGCACCATCAGAAACAATTATTCTTTCTTACTTCCACTATATTTTGAATTTACATGGATTTTCAGTTTCTGAGATCAAAAGATGTTTATAGAACTTAAACATTGCAAATATATGCAATAAAAATAATCAAAGTCACTCAACCCGAAAATCAAGGTCAAGGTCAAAAGATGGGGGTGCAACTGTGCTAAGCTACTAATGGGGCATATGCATACCAAGTTTCATCAACCTAGGACCTATAGTTCTTGAGATATTGAGGTGCTCGCAAAACTTTTCCATTGCTATTATATATATGTATTGAAAATTGTCAAAGTCACTCAACCAAAAAATCAAGGTCAAGGTCAAAAGATGGGGATGCAACTGTGGTAAGCTACTACTGGGGCATATGCATACCAAGTTTCATCAACCTAGGACCTATAGTTCTTGAGATATTGAGGTGCTCGCAAAACTTTTCCATTGCTATTATATGTATTGAAAATTGTCAAAGTCACTCAACGGGAAAATCAAGGTCAAGGTCAAAAGATGGGAATGCAACTGAGCTAAGCTACTAATGGGGCATATGCATACCAAGTTTCATCAACCTAGGACCTATAGTTCTTGATATATGGAGGTGCTCACAAAACTTTTTCATTGATATTATATGTATTGAAAATTGTCAAAGTCACTCAACCGGAAAATCAAGGTCAAGGTCAAAAGATGGGGATGCAACTGTGCTAAGCTACTACTGGGGCATATGCATACCAAGTTTCATCAACCCAGGACCTATAGTTCTTGAGATATGAAGGTGCTCATAAAACTTTTCCAAAAAGTTAACGCCGCCGCCGCCGCCGCCGGTAAAGTAACACCTATGTCCCGCTCTGCTTCGCAGGCGAGACAAAAATCATAATGGAAAACAACCATCAGTCTTCAACATAAAGACAAAGTTATTTCATACTGGAGAAACTGAAAATTTCAATGCTCCTGAATAGGTAATGACTCATAACAGTTTAACATTAAATATTTTATAATGTTATACAATTGCAAGTAAAAGCAAATACATAAACATTTTTTTCTTCATTTCATTGACCTGATTAAAAAGATATATACATGTACATGTATGTAATATCATGATTATTATTCATACTTTTAAGGTACTTATTTTCCCTTAATCTCTGGTACATGTACTTATTTTTATGATTCCATGATTTTTAACAGGTTCAGAGGTAATGAATTTCACCTTTTATGTATAATAGTCTACCTACATGTTTCTATTTTCTGGTATTTATTTCCACATAAAATAGCTAAAAGAAATTCATGAAAAATACCACACGAAAATGGTTTCAATCATACATGTAGTACCTCATGAAAAAGGTCCCCTGAGTATGGAGATACCATATTTTCTCTTAAAGCCAGTCCTTCCATTGCTGCAAAACAAAACAAAATTATGATATTCATATACATGTACTTATACATAAAATGCAATATTTTTGAGTTTTATTGGTGTTTGAAAAGGTGGACTTAAGCACATTTTTAATTGAGCCCGGTAGCACTTCATGTTGAAAATTTGCGCAAAGGTCCACTGCATTATTAACCAATTAAAATTGTCATTATGAATTAGAATGTCATTATATATCTTGACACAACAAAAATTAACTTGTACTTAGCTTGGGGTCATAAATATAGAACTTCACATTCTAACCACAATAAATTGAGGAAAGTTACATTTAACTTTGAACAATAAATGAAAGAACAAGTTTGGCCACTAAAAGTATGTCGTGCCTGTTGACACCAATACGAAACTAATTCATAATCTATCTAGGACTTTAGTACACTGCAACCCCTAGTGTCTGCATACTGAATATCAGATGCCTAGGTATAATACTTTTCAAAGTACATTGTAATTCATTTTTCACAAAAGTCTTACAAAGAAGTTTACAACCCCCCAAAAGACCTAAGTTGAGTCGTTGAAGCATGAAAATGGTAACAAGGTCAAATGACATGGTGCCAGTTCCATAGACCACAACCCCAAGTGTCTTTAAACTAAATATCAGATGCCTTAGTATATTAATACTTTAAAGTACCTTATTTTCCACAAAAGACTTACAAAAAGTCTTTGACAAAAAAAAGATATAAATTCACAGAGTGGTTGAAGCTTGAAAATGATGTCACCCAGGGTCACACGGCATCATGCCATGGTGACAGTTTCGTAGACCACAACCCAAAGTATCTGTATACCAAATATCAGATGCCTAGGTATTACACTTTTTAGGTAATTCATTTTCCACAAAAGTCTTATAAAGAAGTTTATGACCTAAATTGAGTTGTTGAAGAATGAAATTTGGATCGCACTCCCACGTCATGGTGCCAGTTGTGTAGACAACAAACCCAACTGTCTGTATATTGAATATCCGCTGCCTAGCTATTATACTTTTTATGTAATTCATTTACTTAAAAGTTTTCTGCCTGAAAAAAACCCCAAGTTCACAGATTCATTGGAGCGTAAAAATCAGCGTAAAAATCATGGGAACAGGGTCACACAGCATGGTAATAGTTGCATAGACCATAACCTCAATTTTGTGTTTACCCAATATCTGATGCCTAACTATTATTCTTTTCAAGCAATACATCGTCCAAAAAAGTCTTACAAAAAAAGTTTACGGCCTGAAATAAGACCCACTGGAGCGTAAAATGGGGTCAGGGTCACACAGCATGGCAACAGTTGCATAGACCATAACCTCAACTGCCTGTTAACCAAGATCAAATGCCTAGCCATTATACTTTTCAAGCAATTCAAATTACACCACCACCACCATCGTAAAAATAATACATTGTACATATGTCTTGCCTTCAGAGACTATTCCTCGCAGGTGAGACAAAAATCAAGGGGTGAATGAATTGTTTGTTTTCTTTTCATATTAGGGCTTAGGCACGCAAGCTAAGGCAGCACCAGATTCACTGCCACTGAATGAATTCTAAAAACATAAGTTCTTGTTGATTCTTGCCATCATAATTCTGCTGATTACTTTGCAAAAAAGTGGCTTTCTGCTTGTGACACTTTCTATATTTTCTTTCATCTTTTGAAGTACCAATATGACGTTATTCATTACATGCTGCTGAATGTTTATCTTGTGCCCCATTTTAAGCTGCAACATAATTTATATTAGGCACAGGATACGATTACAGCAAAACCGTAACAATAAGAAACTCTTATTGTTACAGCAAAGACGAAAATCAGGAACCAATGCCAGGACATAGACTGAATAATTATCAACCATAACGATAAAATTTTCTTATTATTACGGCAAATTTTACGTTTGAGATTTACCAAACATTAGCTACAATAGACGATAAAGAGATGTGGAATAAGTGTACGCTACACAACCAACATTTACGAAATGGCAATTTAAAAAAATCACAATGGAAAACAGCCAGCAGTCTTCAACATGACCAGAGGTCACTGCTCGCTGTCTTGCATTGGCCAAAGACTAAAAAATACAATAAATAAGATTCAAAGAAATCCCTAGATTATCAATGAAAGACCCATTTCTGGACATAAGACAAAAAACAAATAGTAGACAAGGACAAACAAAAGCTTTGACAAGGCTTCCTGGCTTAGGACAGGCACATATGTAAAATGTGGCGGGGTTAAACTAGTTTTTTGGATCCAACCTTCCCTCTATTGTTTATCTTGTACAAAGCACCAAAAATAACACACTTTAAAAATCAAATTGATAAAGGGGTACTAGGTTCGCGAACCTTCATTTTTGGCCCTAAAATTTCAAGTATTAGATAATCATGTCATATTTGTTGTAAATATAGTACTATGGATATATGTAAGACATATGCATTTGAAAGCTTGATTTGTGACATAACAACGTCGCAGTGACGTCACAAACTTCGGCATTTTGCAAAAAATGTTGAAAATCTTTAGATTTTGCCATTTTTCAATGCACATTTGTGCTTAGAAAATATAGAGCGCACTCAAGGACACCCTTCATAATTACGTAGATTATAATTATGACCATATTAAAGGTTTTCTGAAAATATGAAGGGTGCCCTTGATTGTGCTCATATTTTTCTTAAGCAATTTAGAACCAAAAAGTAGCAAAATATGGTGAAATTTTGGATTTTTCGTTAAATTCCCCAAGTTTGACCCCTATGGTTGAACTGGTCTTTTATAATATGTCAGAAAGAAGTTTAGAATTAGAGAAATCAAGCACATGACTATACTTACAATGAGTTATAACATGAAATATTCAAGTTAAGATTTTAGCCAAATTGTGGGCCAAATAAGGGTGTTCGTGAACCTTCTCCTTTATAGATATTTAATAGTTAACTTCTTCTGAAACTTTTTTAACATTTTATGTTGAATAACATACTTTTATATTCCAAACTTTTGAGTGATATTGAAAACTATAGTTCTCAGGGCGATATTGTAATCCAAGGCGACTTCAATGCTTACACAAAGTTAAATCCAGACTATGTCACATATGATGAATCTGAACACCCCAATTCTGACGACCAATTTTATATTTACGACTCCCCCTCCCCTAGAAATAATATGGATAACAAACCATCTAATAAAAGTGGTAAACTCCTCCTAAACCTCTGTAAAGAAACAAGTCTTAGTATATTAAATGGAAGAACAGTTGGAGATCTCAATGGTAAATATACTTGTACTACCTATAATGGAAGTAGTGTAGTTGACTACACTCTGGTGAATAATGAATTGCTGCAAGGTATTTGCAGCTTTAAAGTAGGAGATTTAACAGACTTGTCAGATCATTGTTTGTTAAACTGTTGTTTACTGACATGTTTTTATAATAATCCTAATAATCATAGAAATAATCTGGATACTTTACCAGGAAAATTTTTATGGAATACTGAAGCAATAGAAAATTATAAAGCCAATTTACAAAGTGATCCAATAAAATGTAAACTTCAGAAATTTTTAACACATAATTATAGCGACAGCGATTTGGCCGTAGATAATATCAACTCAATCTTACATGAAACAGCTTCAATGTCTGCTAAATTTGTTAAAGGTAAATCACCCAGCAAAAAAAATAAGAAAAAAAAGACAGAATGGTTCTCCGATTCTTGTAGAGACCTCAGAATTACTGTTAAAAGTTATCTTTCCCTTGTTAATAAATTCCCTAATAATGAAACCTATAGAATTAAGTATTATTCTTTTCTTTCTAAATATAGAAGAAAATGTAAAATAGAAGAAAAAAAATTTAAAAAGCAAATATGTGATGATATATATTCAAACATGAACAAAGACCCAAAAACATTTTGGAACATGATAAACCGAATGCAGCATTCCTCTAGTGGAAACAATGATGATACTTTAAATATGGATGAATTTAGCAATTTCTTTGAAAAAATAAATAATCATTCTAATCAAATACCAAACAACAACTTTCACAATTCCATCAAAGATAAATTGGAAACCCACATTAATAATTATAAAAATCTAAATAATCCAAATAAAACTGAATTTGATGAACCTATAAACAAAGAGGAGATCATGAAAGCAATCAAAACTCTTAAAAATGGAAAGTCCACATCAAGGGACTTAATTTCAAATGAAATGCTAAAATATGGCATACATCAACTTATAGAACCACTTCTAAAACTTTTTAATTTTATTTTTGAAAAAGGTTGTTTCCCTAAAGCGTGGAATGAGAGTTACATTTCTCTAATACATAAAAAAGGAGATAAAACCAACCCGGCAAACTACAGAGGAATTTCATTAACTTCAAACTTAGGTAAATTATTTAATAAAATAATATTAGCAAGAGTCATTAAATTCATTAACAATAACAATCTTATAAGTGAAAACCAAATAGGATTTAAAGAAAAATCCAGAACCACTGATCATATATTTACAATTAAATCAATTGTTGATACATATAAAACAAAGAAAAAGAAAGTGTTTGCAGCTTTTATAGATCTAAGAAAAGCCTTCGACACAGTGTGGAGGGAAGGCCTTTTCTATAAACTTTGTAAAAATAAATTTCCCACCCAAATTTTTAATATAATTCACTCAATGTACAAAGATCCATATTGCAGAATTAAATTTAAAGAAGGCCTAGGCCAAAAATTTATTTCAAGGTGTGGAGTAAAACAAGGAGATGTCTTAAGCCCCATTCTTTTTAATTTATATATCAATGACCTGGTTGCCAACCTCAATGAAAGCAATAACGATCCCGTTATTTTGGGTGATCTCACAATCAATTCTTTACTTTATGCTGATGATATTATTTTGTTGTCCAGCACCGCTAATGGTCTACAAAAATCTCTAGAGATACTAGACAAATTTTGCTCTTCTTGGAAATTAGATGTAAATGAACAAAAATCAAAAGTAATGGTATTTAATTCCAATGGAAAAACCCATATAAATAGTTTTAAAATTAATAACTCCCCCATTGAAACAGTAAGAACATATTGTTACCTTGGAATAACTTTTAAATATAATGGTAATATAAATGTTTCAACCAAATTATTAATGGAAAAGGGTCGCAAGGCCTGGTTCAAAATAAAAAAAACTATTGGACTGGATAATGCATGTTGTCTAATGGAAAAACTCTTTGATTCTCTTGTAAGTCCAATAACACTTTATGGGTGTGAATTATGGGGAGCATTTTGTCACTTAAAAGATACTGACCCCTTTGAACACTTACATTTAAAATTTATTAAAGAAATACTAGGAATACACAGCAAAGCAACAAATGTTGCATGCTTAACAGAGCTTAATAGACACCCACTTGTAGAAAAAGTAAAATTACTAGCTATAAAATTTTGGGATCATATTTCAAATTCAACAAATACATTAGTTCATAAAGTCTATAATAATATTCCTGATAACAATAAATGGATTACAACAATAAAAATGTGGGTTAAGAAACTAGGCTTTGGCTATTTAATTAATTGTACTGAAAATATCAAATCCGCATTAACATCAATTAAACAAAGACTATATGACCATACAGTACAAACTCAGAACAGCAGTATAGCTGAAAGTAAAAAGCTGTCTTTCTATAAAACTATTTACAGACAAAACCAGAGACCTTTCTATGTAGATAACTGTAGATTCAGGTCAGATAGAACAACAATTTGTAAATTCAGAATAAGTGCCCACACTCTAGCAATAGAGAAAGGCAGATATCAAAATATTCCCCAAAACAACAGAATATGTCCAAAATGTGACACCGGTGCAATTGAAGATGAAATGCATTTCTTTGTTCATTGTCCGGCTTATACAACTTTTAGAAAAGAATTAATTATTAAACTCAAATGTTGTTTTAAGAATTTAGACTCATTAACCGACTACAAAATACCTTTAATTCTAAATAGCAGTTCTTTAATAGTACATAAAGCTTTAATTAAATACATAAACAATTGTCAAGGAAAAAATTAAGTCATTATGGTCACCCCACATTTGCTTGTAATTTGAAAAAAAACCTTATATTTATATTCAAATAATGAAAGGCTTTCGTGATTAAAATTATATATACATGCAGGATTAATGCATGATCCATTTTTGAGTTGCCACCACCCAAGGTTTATTACTGTAATATATAGTCTTTAATTTCGTTTGATTTAAGAATATGTTCATGTATTAATGTGTTATAACCATTTATTGTAAATGTGTTTTGACAATAAATAATTCTAATTCTAATTCTAATTCTACTTAAAATAAATGTAGATTAGAGAAAGTACAGCTTGTTCTAATTGATGGCCATACTGAAATACCGAACACACAACTGAGGCAACTGACTTGCTGAAACTTTTTCATGTTTTTAGACAAGAACAATAACATAAGTCGAGTACACTTAAGGTGGTTTTTAATTATACCACTGAAGGATGGAAAGAACTTAAAATATGTGCTGATTCAAAGAAAAATGCAGGATGGAATCACTGCACAGTTTGTTCAACTAATGTCCACACTATGGCATCCGCAGTCTGAAATGGACAACTTGAATGTATTCACCAACAGGAATTTAATAAAACTCAAAAACCACTTACATTGTAGTATAGGGGTCGCATGTGCCTTAAGTTATCAAAATTATTTTGAGTTAAATTAAGATTGTTAGAATATTTTGCCTGCTTGTATTATATTTATTAACAAATGTTATGTCACTTTAAATTTCACATCGATTGTCACAATATCGATTTGCCATAATAATAAGTGCCGTAATAATAAGAAAATTCTTTTTGTTATTGTTGTTGATAATTCGGGTACCGTCTCCATCCTACCATCTGTTCCCAATTTTCGTCATTGCCGTAACAATAAGAAATTCTAATTGTTACGGTTTTGCCCAAATTTGCCGTTACCATGTAACCTGTGCCTTTATATTAAATCATATATGTGAGCGTAGGGAGCTCTTCAGTTTAACATAAATAGTCTGCCAAATTGCAAGAGACTCAAAATACTGTGGAAGTAAAATCATTCTGTCAGAAACAATTAGATGTCTCAGAAGTTTTTGTAAATGTCAGCACATCACATTCAGAAAAACAGTCAGAAAAAGTGTCCTCCAAACTTTCTTGTCCTCTTGAATGGAATGGATTTTTGTGTAATATTGTATCTACGCGAGCTTTTAAGACAATGTCTTTCTCATAGTACAGTTTAATTCTATACCCTTTTTTATTCTAAAACATACCTCTTTCCCAAGATGTTAGAGGTGTTGAGATTTCTGTTTGCTGTGATATCCATTCTGGAAGAGAAGTTCTGAATAAAGCGAGACGAACCACTACTCCACCAAAGACACAGACGACAAATGCTATTGTTTTCATATTTTAACGATTTTTTGTTGTTTTCCTAAGAATCTAAAACGAGTTTTCCAAATAAGCTTTTGTGAAATTTTTTTTCGATTTTTTTTTAACTCGATGTCAATTTATTTTTTTCTTCAAAATGTAAAAATACTCTGCTGTAAAACGTTTCACAGACTTGTTTTAGTTTATTAAAAATGTCAACGGTACGACTATGAATGACTTCTGCAAATAAAGAAGAGGCTCCAGTGAAAATCTATTGGACTCGCTAAATGTTCACTTAATCTAAGATAATTAAACTAAGTTTTAATTTTCTCAGACTTTATACAAAGTTGATGATGGAGATCATTATCAAAATCTATTACTAATTTAAAACCAAAAAACTTATTTGTTTTTCATTTTCCCCAGTGAAACTAAAAATTAAGTCTTACAATTTATGAAGGTAATAACAAAATTGCCGAACTTGGAGAATCAATCTCAAATGTCCATAAGACGAGACAAAACAAGGAAGACAAACCGGAAAAAATTGAAGACCGCAATGGTCCTGGTACAGGCATTTCCAAAAGGAAATGGTGGGTTTAACCAGGGATGTCCAAAACAGTTTTATTTAATCCCCGGTTAAACCAGGTTTTAAGGCGCGCCAAACCTCCCTCTTCCATTGCGATCTTTGGGTCCGGTATAGTTACACAAAACACAACAGGTTTGTGATGACATATCAGAGATGCTAAGGTGATCAGCACCACTGGAATAGGATACAGCCAATATATGAAATCGTACAAGTATTAGTTGTTACACAAGTATTTTTAAGGCGGTGGCTATTCTGCCGTAACCGGCTAAATATGAATGAATGTTTGAATGAATGTTTTTATTACCAAATTAAAGGGCCCATTAAGGGCATAACATAAAATTACATATGACAAAACATTACAGAATAATTAAGTGTAACAAATATATTTCAATGGTACAGTTATTAAGGAAAAGGTCAGTGGTCAAAGGGAGATAATAGCAATACATATTCAATATATAATGGTCAAGTTTTTCTAAGTTTCAAAGCCTCCTCAATGTAATCACATAGTAAAGATAAAAAAATAGCAGTTTTCGTTATTCATAATCCATATAAATAATTGTTCTTTATCAATATTTAATAAATTTGGATAATTTTTAGTGTAATTAATAATATCTTTTCTAATGTTTTTGTAAAGAGGACATTCCAGAAGGAAGTGTGTTTCATTTTCAACTAAATTTAAATTACAAAATAAGCATAGCCTATCTTGTCTTGGTAGAGGTTCTGATTTACCAGATGCATTGACAACACGCTCATGTCTTCCAGTTTCAATTCTTAAACAATGATTACTAAGTCTATATTTTATTAACAACTGTCTTTTGTGTGTCTTTATCAAGTCTAGATAGTTTTCATAAATAAAGGTTGTTTTGAAAGAAAAATATGTATCAAGTTTCCCTTGTTTTTGCTGATATTCATCTCTGATTGTTCCCCATATATTTTGAAAATTAGTTTTAAGTAGTTTTTTTAACATTTTTTTGAATTTATTTTTTCCATAATTCTTACAAATATTTAAATCAATTCCCAGTTTTTCACCGAAGAAAAGAATATTGGACAGCCATAGGTTATTACAACCAGATGGAGATGTGCTTCTTATAGTTTTCATCTCATTGTAGGCTTTTTGTAATAGATCTGTTGAGGAATTCTCAAGTCTGTGCCAATACATAAAGAAATGTGTTAAGGCACTAATATATAAGGGGTATCTACCTAGTTCAGACAGGACTGCTATATTTGTGCACTTTTTGGAAACCCCAAGTACAAATTTACAAAATTTTAAATTTAGTTTTTCAAATTCCCAATCTTTAAAAATATCATACAATGATAATCCCTTCCTCTTGGGAGTAATATTAATAGTGGTCCAAATTTCACATCCATATGTAATAATAGGCTGTATGCAATGGTCAAATACATGTAAAAGGGTTTTAATAGGGGGGTTGATGACTTCATGTCTTTATACAATTTAAAAGAAGCTTTTAAACCTTTTTGGAATAATTGTTTTTTAGCCTCATTAAAGTTTCCTGTGTTTTGGATAACAATTCCAAGATATTTATATTGTTTTACGCATTCTATGGGGTTATTCCCTATTTTAAAATCTTCCCTAAGGAGTCGTCCATTTCTATTGAAAATAATTATCTTTGTTTTCTTTACATTTATTTCCATGCACCAATCTTGACAGTATTTATACAGAGTGTCAAGTCTCTTCTGAAGACCTTCTTTCGAGTCAGATATTAAAATTAGGTCATCTGCATATAGAAGACATGGTATCTTTTCATTATCTAGATTGACATTATCTGGAATATTAGACAATGCATCTGGTAAGTCATTAACAAATAATTTGAACAATGAGGGACTCAATACATCACCCTGTCTCACACCAACATCATATTTAAAAAAGTTGGTCATTTTATCATCTACTTTAACACATAGTTTATCATTACTATACATAGATTTCAATATTTGATAGAAAATACCATTATGAGTAACATGTAACAATTTATACATTAAACCAGTGTGTATGACCTTATCAAAGGCTTTGCGGAAATCTACAAAGCATACATATAATTTACCTTTACCAGTTTTGACATACTTTTCAATTAGACAGTTAAGTACAAATATGTGATCTACTGTGCGGGCTCGTTTTGAAAACCCAATTTGAGTTTTATTAATGATATTATTATCAGTTAAATATTTATCAAGCCTGTTATGGAGAATTATATTAAATAACTTGCCGATGCTATTATTAATTGCAATACCCCTGTAATTTTCAGGGTTTCTGGGGTTATCAGATTTGAATATTGGGGTTATATAGCTTTCAGACCATTTACTTGGATAGATACCAGCTACAAGAACAGCATTAAAAAGTTTTAAGATACTATTATTCATATAGCTTTGTGAAACTTTAAGCATTTCATTTGTAACATTATCCAGACCAGGGCTTTTTCCAGATTTTAGTTGACCAAATGCTTTTTGTAGTTCAGCAGATGTAATTTTAAAATCAAGTTCATTAAAACCAATTCTGCTGTTTTCTAATAGTTCTAATTTATTTTTTAGCTCATTTAATTTTAATTTAAAAGTGTTATTATCAGGGACAGATGATAGCTTAGAGAAATATCTAAACCAGGTGTCACCATCTATATTATTGTTACAATTTTTTTGACTGTTCTCATAGCGAAGTTCATTTACAAGGTTCCAATATTCTTTTGGATTTTCTGATTCTAGGTTAGTTAGTTGACTCAAAATATTGTCTTTAAATTCTCTTTTTTTTCTTTTCCTCAGTTTAGCAAATTTTTTGTTCAGCTTAAAAAAGGAGCCTCGCACAATAGGATCTTTTGGATATTTTGACATTAGAAGTGCTTTCTCATTTACTTGATTTTTCATTTTCTTTAAATCAAGATCAAACCATTTCTTATTATTTTCATTATAATTAGAATTCTTTTTTCTCTTTCTTTTTTTAAGAGACACTGAACAGACTTTTTCATAAATTGAATGAATGTTTTGTGTGGCATCATTTATACTATGTTTGTCCAAATTGATATCTTTGTTTAAAAAATTTCTTAATTCATTCTGAATTACAGGATGAGTAAACGATTCCTGAAAAGTCAATGTACTTGCAGTGTCCCATTTATATCTTGTAGGAAAATCTTTCATATGACTTTTATTTGGTTCATATTGAAAGGATGCTAAAATTTTGAAAATGATTTTGCAGTGGCAGTCAGAAAAATGTGCCTTAAAATCTGAAACATGAAAGTACAATATTTCTGATAGTCCCACAGGCTATTTTGCCGTAACAGATTTTATTATGTTCAGTTGTACACTTAATTAGCAAAATATCGAGTGGAACAAATTATTTCTATATTTATTATATAGCTTTATTCTCAAACAGCAAATTACATTGACACAGAGAAACTAGATTAGATCATTAACAGGGTAATATATATTTTTATTAAAGCACCCAGTAAACCGCATTGGTTATAGCTTTACAAAACTTTAAAACATATACATGAATATAAAACAAGCAAAGAACAACATAAATCATAGTGGTATCTAAATATTACAATGTACAGCTAAAGTATTTATGACAGGTCTCCTTCTCTCAGTTCTAATGACTGTTTAATAAAAGAAGTGACGGTCTTAATTTCTTCAGTTGTAGTTGGATTCAGAATTTTTGTTGGTTTTTCAGTTTTACTTAGTTTATTAAAATCATAAATGTTATTATAATATTGCAAAAAACAGTTCGAATATTAGAATTGATTTTACATTCAAGTAAGAAGAGGGACTCATCATCAAGAGTGTTGCATATGGCACACAGTCTTTGATCTCTTAGGATTTTTCTATATCTACCAAGTTCAATCATTAGTTTGTGGTCGCTTAGTCTAATTTTAGATAAAAGGGTTCTTAATGTTTTATTATGATATGATAGATAGTATTCCATTTCATTTACATTTTGTTTTAGAGATTTATGCAGA
Source organism: Arcuatula senhousia (assembly GCA_963971305.1). NCBI lineage: Eukaryota > Metazoa > Mollusca > Bivalvia > Mytilida > Mytilidae > Arcuatula > Arcuatula senhousia. Next base: position 47,214,072 of record OZ020306.1, read on the forward strand.
AAGTTTTTATTATTTTCATTTAAATTATATAAATTTAAAATGATATTGCATATAATTGTTTTACCTTAATTTTATTTCAGAAAAATTAGATAATCTCCGTTTAAAAAATAATCAAATATTTTTTTAAGTAAGTTGCAATTCTTTAAAATGTTTATAGATACACATTCTAATATAGCAAAATATAGGATGAACCAAAATTTAAATACGTCCTAAGGAATTAAGCGCTTGTCAATCAAGATTGTACAAGGGCTAAGCGGTGTTACGATTTCGAGAAGTTTCGTTTTTAAGCTTTTTATCAAACTGCTAATTAATGGTTGGCAGCCACAATTGTTTTATATTAAAAAAAAAACTCAATTAGAGATCTCAACCATATACTTCGGAGATACAGTAAATTTCAATTTAGTGATAACTTTGTTTCTTTAAAGAAAATTGATACATTTTAACTACGTTTTAAATTTCTTGAATGAAAAAGAAAGAAAAATATTTAGATCGTATAATTTTTCAGAATCTTATTTTTTAAATTAACTATTAACTTTCAAATGCAAGCAACAAAATGTTAATTTAAAAAGACATTCCAATGCCTTGAATCAAACACCACCAAACTATAAAAGCACTGATTTAACAAAAGATCCTTTTTTTCTTAATTATCTTCATGTACAAGTTATCCCTAAGTACTTAGTCGAGTTAAGGCCATGATACCTGTGTTAATTAATAAATTTTAACAATTACGGCAAAATAGCCTGCGAGACTATTTTGTCGGTTACGGCAAAATAGCCACGGCCTATTTTTAAAAAGAATTTAGAAACTGTTTCCAATAAGTTTTTATTACTAAAGACGTATTCAATATGAATATGAATGTGAAAGAGATACTTTGGGAACCAAATGTTCACGGGTATTTTTTTTTTCTTGCTTCAAACAATATCACATCCGTGTCGTCACAGCCTGGGTCATCAGCTGGACAAATATCATTTTGTTCCTTTCTTTCCACGTTGCTGACATCAAGACTTGTGTTAAAAGCGGGTGGATTTGTGATTCTTTTCACCTCAAAGTTAGAAGCCCTGAATGTGACCAGTGCTTTGGCTCTCTGTTTTTCAATTGGCACAAGCTAGGCTAACATTCACAATGCGTAGGATTTTGCTTCGTCAACCTTTACCGGATTCGACACACTGAATTGGAAATTAACAGCGCAATAGGTTTACTATAGCAGACACGAACCGCTTACTCTTCTGGAGCACCTGACTTCACTCTCAATTGTTACGACCTGAGTTCGCGTTGTTAATTTCTTTTCGGTTGCAAGATTTTGTGTTCTGTGCTTCCTCGTACTGTTCTTGTTCGTGTTTACCGGTTTAGTCGTTGCCCTTTCGTTTTTTTGACACTCGAATGTCTAATTGATGCTTCTTTGCTTGCTTCATTCAATCTCAATTCTTAAATTGTCAAAAGAAGCCGCACAAGTCGCAACATCTTCTTTTTACTGTTATATATAAAATTATTACACAGTCTAAAAAATACAAGGACGGAAAAAATATTTTATTTCAAAGAATTATACAAAATAATACAAATATAAAAAATATCTGGATAAAATAAAAACTAAAGCAATAACAAAACATAACAATGCATAAGTATTAAAACGGCTTGGAAATAACACAATGCGTGACGTAGCAAAGCCAGCTAAATATTGCACAGCCTCACAGTTTTCTTTACTAGTATCTAAATCATTTTAGTTATGATGCAGACCACTTGCTTCCATAGCTTAAAGGTGTCAGATGTGACGCCATTCCAAATCTGGGATAGAGCGGTCCATTTACAATTCCTGATGAACCCGGCCTATCACTGGTTTTGCTTCTGTTGAAATCAGAATACCTTGTTGCATCTGATACTGGTGTATACGAGGTTGTTCTTGGCTTGCCGGCTAAGTTTAATGGTTCCCACGGCCTTAACTCAGTGATCAACGAAGATGTTGTACCTGATGACGTTTTCGCCGTAGAGTAAGAAGGTCTGTTTTCGTAAAGAGATGATGACTTAAAATCTGTGTCAGTACTTCCCATTAAATCGCGAATAGAACAGCCTGCACAAGCAAGCAAACTTAAAGTTTGCATATCATATTTTGGTTTGAATGATGATGTTTGTATCGGAGTATACTCTTGGCCGACCGTAGATGCTGAAGTGATACTTGAGCTTCTATTCGACAGAGTTTTAGTTTTTACTTCAGCATCAGTTTCATTTAAAGCAACCCTGGCTTTGCTTACTGTCGACTTATCTCGTTTAGTTTTGTTTTTCGACTCTTTACAGTTATAATTCACGTTTTTCTCGGAATTCTTATAATCTAATTCGGTCGAATCATCACTATTCCAATCCGAGCTAACTTCATCTACTGAAAGTCTGTTGTCATTTTTCTTCAATGGCTCATATACCGGAGCTTTTTTCAAATGTGAGGCATTCTCTTTGCTTATTTCTTTGTTTGTTTTCTCAAGGAATTCATCTTCATCGCTGCCCCAAAATGAATCTTTATCTTTCGATTCGCCGTCTTCTTCGGCTTTACCTGATTTCCTCTTTTCGCAAAACTCTATAAAAAAATATACATTTGGCTATAATCGTATATGCATCATGCAAAAAATAAAGAACAATTGTACCATTATGTAAACAACATGGCAACTATTCTATTATCGTGTTAATCATGCGCATATGTCGTAAGACATACAGAAAGGTACTAATGACATTCGAAGGTAAAAAGTCAGAAGAACAAAAGAAAGAAACAGACAAAAACAACTGAACAGCAATCAGCAACAATACACCAAGTCTTAACAAAAGAAGCAAAGAGGTAACAATGGAGCATCGAATATCAAAAGTACGAAAGGCAAAAACCAGTAAACACGAACGAGAACATCAGGAAGAAACTGACAACATAAAATCACAAAAACAACTAAACGCGAGCTCCTACTAAACGAGAGTGAACTCAAGTGCTCCGGAATAGTTAGCAGATCCTGTTTGCTATAGAACACCTACCGCGCTTAGATGAGATCGAATTTAAGAGATTTGGAAGACTAAGCAGTTCAAGCTTGTTGCAACTTGTCATTTCAACAAAGATAAATGTTCGCTCCTCACTTTTCTTAGGCGGGTTAGTTTTGCTTTAGGAAAAAAAATAAACAAGAAATTCACATTCCCAGTTCATGTTAATGTTCATATCTATAATCTGTTGTTTTACTATTGGAGCAACTACCGGTATTTTAAATAAACAATTACTGAAATATTACTACAATATCGCCTTTTAATAACCTATATAGCGTTGCAAGGGTGTAAGACACAAACTCACTCACAACTCGCTACAATGTAATTTGTAAAATTATTTTTATCAACTATCTTACCAGTGCAATTTTCTTCATACTGAGTGGAATCCTCAATAGGCAAGGCATCATCACTCCATGAAATGATACTTTCTGCATCCGTGTCATCAGGACCTTGATCACCAGCTGGCCAGATATTATTTTGCTCCTTTGTTCCCACGTTGCTGTCATCAAGACCGGCGTTAGAAGCGTGAGGACTTGTGCATCCTTTCACCTCAAAATCCCTATGATTCATTTCAGATGCCTTTCCAGAAAATTCTGAAAGTATAACGACACCAGAACCAGGGGAACTAAAGGACAATTCAGAAATGTCATCATCGCTAGTTTCTCTAGAGTATACCTTCTCGACACCCAGTTGTTTGTGGGTATGTTGACTCTCTAGCGTCTTGACAATATTGTTGACGTAGCCTGAGACTCCCGTATATACTTCAGAATCACCGCTGCTGTAATACCCCATAGAGTTAGCATGCACCATTTGGTTTGGCTGCTCTTTTATATTTTGTTGAGTGCAAGCGTCTACAGTACAGCTGTTGCCATTCATCTCAGGATGACTATCTTGCCCTCCGCGACTGAAGACAGAAATATCAGACCAGTCGTCTCGTTTGAGGGCCTGCATCTTAACACGTTTTTCTTCTAGGTATTCTTTGTAATACTCTTCGATTGTCTTTAGTTTATCTTTTCCTTCGGTTCTATTGATTGTGTCTTTCTTTTCCGTTCGACTAAAAACAGATATGTCTGACCACTCATCACGAATTTCGTTTTTTCTTTGGTTTTCGTCTTCCTTCAATCTTTGAAGATCGGTACGCTTTTCTTCCCTACTGAATACGGACACATCTGACCAGTCATCCCGAATCTCTTCCTGCCTTTGTTTCTCCTCTTCAAAACATTCCTCCATGTAACACTCCTTCAATCTTTGGAGATTAGCTGGCTTTTCTTCTCTACTGAAGACTGATACATCTGACCAGTCATCGCGAATCACTCTTTGTTTTTGTTTCTCCTCTTCAAAACATTCTTCCATGTAACACTCCTTCAATCTTTGGAGATTAGCTGGCTTTTCTTTTCTTCTGAAGACTGACACATCTGACCAGTCATCGCGAATCACTCTTTGTTTTTGTTTCTCCTCTTCCAAACATTCTTCCATGTAACACTCCTTCAATCTTTGGAAATTAGCTGGCTTTTCTTCTCTACTGAAGACTGATACATCTGACCACTCATTGTCAATTTGACCATTTTGACAGCTTTTAGCGTTGACTTCACTTATATCCACGGCGGTTGAACCAATTTTGTAAGCTTTATTTCCTTCTCGGCTAAATATGGAAATGTCAGACCATTCACGATGGATTTCTACTTGTCCAACCTGATTTGACTTCTCAGAGAACTCATCTGATACCTCCTCGATCGGACTTAAAGGTAGTCTTTGTACATATACTCCTGGCACAGGTTCCTCCGAGGGCATTTGCTGCATAGCAAGTGTTGATACTGCGGCTTTCGATTCAACATTTTGTAATTTTGGCGAACTTCTGTGGGAATTTCTCTGTGATATTGATGTCCAGTCGGACATTGCAGAACTATCACTTTCCGACATATTATTGTCCTCCTCTTCTGGTTCACTTTTGGGAAACAGATCATGTTCGGCTCCCGTTATCTTAGCCATCTCAATATAATTGGATGTGTCTACCACCCAACTGTCAGTACGTTTATTTTGAGTTTTGGCTGATATTCTGACAGACGGATTGGAGTAAAGGGATTTATCTGAGGAGGAGGAATTATCAAGCGTATAGTCCATGTTTAAGTTTTCTCTTGTCCGTTGAATTTTCTTGTTCACTTCTTTAAATGTTCGCCTCTTTTTGTCATCAACTGCAAGAATGATAGCTATGTATAAAGCAATAAAATATATATGTTTCAAACTTGTTTCTTCAGGTTTATACCAGAATAAATAAAATGCTCTTATAGAAGATTATGAAATGTCAAAATGAAAGGCCCCAAAACAAAATAAAATGAATACAATTAAAATCCAGTCCTGATATTGTCAATTTACAAATTAAGCATGTGACTGTCTGGTATTGTATGATAGTAAAGAAGTTTGTCTCAAAACCGCTTTTGTAAACTGTGATTAAAAGGTGCCGAGACATTTGGAAGATTTCAGCCTAAAAACCGGTGCTAGGGGAAGTCTTAAACATACGAGCGTTTGATAAACGTTTTTTTTTTGTAATAAAAACAGCAAATATATTCTGTTCCTTTGATGTTTCATTTCAAAATTTAAATTGTGATTCTGCGTCATGCACATTCATTTTGTTAAAAAAAAAAGATTATTGGTTTTTAAAAAAAAATCCCTAAGATAACACTTGTAAACATAGATGTATTTATGAGTAGGGGGACAAACTATTGTTTAGCTATTAATTGGCTAGAGTGTTTTAAGCTTACCTGTTTGTTCGGTTATATTTTGTTCCTGCTTTGGTCTGCTCGACGGTTCATTAAAGTCTATTCCTTTCTCTTTAAACCATTTCCTTACACTGTTCGATGTCTCACTTTTTGACCAAAATGAGCTGTAACTTGAATGGTGTGATAATTTCCCTTCGGGGGCTTTCTCTTTCTTAGGGTTCTCTCTAAACTCGAGGTCTATTCTTGGAACAACAAGCTGTTCTCTATAATAGTGGTCATCGAGGACATCATTGTCTGACTCCTCCACCGTCCAGTTTTTAGGTATGGCACTGACTGTAGTGTAGTATGAAAAAGTGGAAGGAATAGATGGCGGTGTGAGAACGATATTTTCTTTATTTTGTTTTGTTGAATGAGGTTCCATTTTTCTTTTGTGAATTTCCATACTTTTTCTCAAATCGTCATTACAATAAGGTGTACAGCCGTTGGAGTCTATCCGGGAATAATGTGCCTCCTGTTCTGATAAATATGTCTCTCCATTTCTTGACGATAAATAATCGTAAGAGTAGTAAATAGGGTTTTCCTCGCAGTGTTGAGTGTATAAATCGGTAGGAGTGGGTATCACTGTTCCCTTTTGCACTTCTGCATAGCGTTTCAGGAGTCGCTTTTTACAAAGGTCTAAGGTTTCTTCAATGACGGATGCCATTTTGGCATCTATGTTATCATTATGAGTATCCTTTGTCTTGGTATATGTAGTTTGTCTATGACTATTCATGCTTCTGTTTGTTTCAGCTTGCACTTCTTTGTTCTCTTTATTTTTCATTTTATATCCACTTCTTTCTTGCCAGATATTAACCTGTAAAACAATTAAATATATTATAGTTATACCAGCATTTCTTAAACACAAACTCCATTTACAAATATAAGAATATAGTTTTCAGTTATCCAGTATCTTTGTTCAAAATTTGTAATTGTCTTAAATCTGCACAATCTGTACATATCTTTAAGATGACTTTGGACCTATCATTGGTTGTTTTTTTTTTGGGGGGGGGGGGTGCTTTTTTTTATTGTTTTAGGCCAAAGAAGTTTTACTTAAACTCACACCGTTCGTTTCAAACTATTTTTATTTTTCAAACGAAATGATCGATTTCATGTTTGTTCTATAGCTAGTATCTGAATTACCTTTGGTACAGCGTAGGTTCCGTTCACGCAATCCGAATGTCTGGACCATCTGCCATGTTCACCTAGCATTTTTGTATTTCCAGATTCAAAATAGTTTATTTTCAGTTTTCGTGGTGATGACATCCACATGTCTTGAGCTTTTGTTCTTCGTGATTGGGAATTCTACAAAATAAGCAGAATTTTTTTTCAGTAACTTTAAATCAATAATTGACACACAAAAAACAACATTTAATGAATGTTCCTGTGAGCGGAAAACATCTGCATTGAAACGCATTCACTTAACGTATTTCTTGAGAAAGTCTGTCAATGTCAAAAGTGGTAAGATTTCATTAAACAGGAAGTATGTGAGCGACAACTTTGAATCGAATCCAACGTTATGAAAACCTATGTGAATACTGTATACCAAACTTCTGGGAAAAAAGGGCTGAGACGAGCACTTGATGAGAAAACTGTTACAAAAATCAGTTTCTCCCACCTCGAAGCCGCCCACTATTAATTTTTATTACCCGGATAAATCATTTTCCACTCCTTCAAATCCGGCAAAAATGTATGCTTTTATAGGTATATCATACACAAGTTAATTAATGAAGTTGGCGTTGAAACCAGTACATCAAAAATGCCGAGAACGAAATATCAAATCTTGTTTGAACCGGTCATTTGTGATGATGAGTGTAAATAAAATTAAAAAAAAAACGCAAGCAAACTTGATTTTTTTTTCAAAATAGATTGCACTCCTATGCATGGACCATTATGGTTCAGACTACTTCAGCGAATTTCGTTTTAATCGCATTGTTAAAGCGTTTTACCATTACCAGTTGGACAAGTTCATACACCCCTAGTAAAGTGAGTTCGTGTTAAACAAGTTTTGGGTATAAAAGCTTGTGTTTCGATGAGATATAGTTTCTATTGTAAAATAAGAAAACCGTGCGTGAACAATATTTTGAATCTAGATGGGCTAATCTTACGTTAACGACTGGGTCGATTTTGTTTATCGAGTAAATCAGTGGAACAAAGTCTGTTTTTTTCATAATTATATACCTGACTCATTTCTCTGATGTCCCGGTAGTTATCGGCTGTAGATATTTTAATCTCCTGGTTCTCTGACAGATTCTTCAAAGATTCCAGCTCTGAAACGGATAAAAATTACCAGTGTAAACGGAGAAAAAGATTTGCCTTCTAAGCGTTACTTAAAAGATTGCCAGTCCACATTACTTCCTGACGGGCACATGCACTGCCAGTTAAGGAAAAGGTTTAAAGAGAAAAGTTCCTTCAGTTGCACAGCCGAATGACATGCCATGAAGATCGCCTTTGTCAGTTCGTGTTCGTTTACGAGCTTCGCTTACCATTATGGTTTAATTCCCCAAAATCATAACTAACTCCTCGAAATCACAACATGCTTCTCAAAGTCAGTCATTTTTTTTCTGGCTACAATAATTTTTCCAACACGCTGGTTATACAAAAGTAAATGCAAGCACTATTGTTTGTTTACCCTACATGAACATTATAATCAACAAACAACACCAATGACCCTAGCCAAAATCGTTTTTGCCGAGGTAGAACTTCTAAGAAACCTGCTTTTAATAAGTGACGGAAGGGTCATCAAAAGGTTTGATGACATTCTTAGATTTTCATATTTTTTTTTTAAAAGCAAACTGACACTAAACCACGATCACAATTAAAAAGATTTTTTCGTCACAGCATATTCTGCTGTAACGTGCAGTACTTAGCGGATACAGAGTGTGGATCTGATACCCCCTTTAATTGGAAAATTCTATATAATTTAATTAATTTAATTTTTGTGCAGATCTTTAAAGCAAACTGACACTGAACCACGATCACAACTAGAAAGATTTTTTTTTCGTCACAGCATATTCTGCTGTAACTTGCAGTGGCGGATACAGATGGGAGATCCGGGGGTTTAACCCCCTTTTATTGGAAAAAATTGTATAATTTTCTCGCAGATTTTGGGCAAAATTGACCTGATACATCCCTTCCGTCTTCAGTAAAGCGGAATCCCTCCTTCAAAATTTTCTGGATCCACCCATGACTTGGGACGATTGGTAAGGGTGCTAGTACTAAAGTAAAGTAAATTCAAATTTAAAATGTACATGCTTGTTAGATTCTGTCATTTCGAGAATAAAATGGCTCGATCTTTAGAGAAGTACTAATGGGATTGATTAAGTGTATTTTTGTATTGTAGGTTTTTTTATGCTGTTATTGTTCGTGTTAACTGGTTTTGTCTTTGACCTTTGGGTGCAAGACATAGTTATTCAAAATGACGTCATCAGACAAAAGCAATGTCACTTCCATTCAATGAAGAAAATCTGGCTATCACTTGTACTATGGACATTTATATATCAATAAAAAGATAAAACTTCACTCTTTCTGGTGTTCTTGATCTTATAAAGATATTTAACACAGAAATTGTTTTAAAAAGTGCCAAAATCTGACAAAGAGGGGTGTATTTTAATGAAAAATCTACAGGTGCAATCTCATTTTTAAGACCTGAATTTGATCATTTCTATAAATATGCCAAAACCTGAACACAGAATATCTAAAAGAGCATGTCTCATAGTTTTAACTGTGAAAATATTGGGGTATATTATGTTGCATTTTTCAGAAATATTTTTGTTTGCATAAAAAGTGGCAGTTTGTCACATGGAAAAAATTGTCCTTTTTGTAGTTATCCCCCTTCATACAAATATCAACATAAAAATACTTTATTTTGCAAAAGCAGACCTGACTTAAAGTTTTCTATGCAGAGGAGCATGTAAACAATCACAAGAGTGCAAAATAAATGGTCATTCTTACTTCCGGTATAAAAATAGACAGGATTCCCTCCACTCATTGGTCAATTTATTGGGCTACCACCACTAGTATTTTATACGAAACTGTGTATGGCATCGTTTCGGACTTTTGACAATCGAATTGGTACCTCTTTCACACGAATTATCTCCCTTGTTTAACTTAACAATGTTAAGTCGTAGTTGATGCTATTGATAAGATATCAATTATATAGATTAAGATAAAATACACGAAACCATTTTACATAATTTTTGTTACATCTCTTGACTTTTATACATAGTGCATTCTTTTATGGGCACATGACATGGGCAAGCCTCTGTACCTTTAATCCACTCCATTTGATTGGAAAAAAAAGTACAGAATTGGGTCAAATTGAAGGATTTTGTCACCGACCTTTACAGTGGAGAAGGACTTTAAACTTTAAATCTCATAGTTCCTATTTAGAAGACGTTGCTAAAAATGCAGAACATAACCTTCCAACAGCGAAACAAACCAAATAAAGGTAATAACAAAACTACCGAACTTGAATGATCAATCTCATAGTCCAGAGAAAATGACAAAAACGCATCAGTCATACCGGAGAACTGGTGGATCGCAATGGTCCTGACTTGGTACAGGCATTTCAAACGAAATGGTGGGTTAAACCAGGTTTTATGGCGCCAAACCTCCCTCTTCCATTGCGATCTTAGGATCCGGTAATGACCATAGAACACAACATAGTTGTGAGACACAATAGGGATAAATGTTAACCAAAAAACTTCAAGTGTCGAAAGAACCCAGAAGTATAAAATCTAAATCCAAATTAAGTTACTGCAAAATTAACAAAAGTCGGTGCTGGATTTGGCTTCCCTGTTCGAACTTTTTTGGTTTCGAGTACTTTTCGTTGTTCGATACTTTTGGGTTTTGACCTTCCAATGTTTTGATTCAAATGCTGCTGATGAGATGTTTCTCCTTCAAATATGAATATACAGCATAACCAAATTACCCGTTTTGGTATTTGTATCCTAAATCTTAATCCGCAAAAAATATCAAATGAATGTGTAGCACAATCGACCGTTTGCAACGCGATGGATGTGTTGCAACAAGCAGGAACTGCTTAACCATCTGGAGCACCTAAGTTCAATCTCGTTACAACTTGAGTCCACGTTGTTGATTGCTATTGAGTTGCTTTTGTGTGTTTTTGTTATCTTTTTCTTCGTGCTGTATTCGTTTGTGTTAACCTGTTTTTGTCTTTGCCCTTCCGGAATTTTACATTCGAATGCCCCCTTTCGAAAGAAATAATTCTGTATGTACAAAATTGAGTGTCAATATCGAAATAAACAAAAAAACATATATACTTTCAAGTACTGTTAACCGGGGAATTTTCGCGGCAGTTTTATTTTCGCTATTTTTGCGTAAATTAAACGGCGCGAATATATATTTATCTTTGATTGTAGTCTATAGACAATAACATTACAGCACGAATTTAAAACTGTGCGAACTGAGATTCAGTCGTCCTACCGCGAAAAAAAGACGCCGGGACAATTTCCCAGTTCATCTGTTTTGCTTTTGTAGTTTGAATCGGGAAAAAAAGAGAAAGGCGACTTACGATCAAGAGACAAAGGTCCTGTGATTTTCTGGATTTGTAACATATACTTGGATATCCGACATTCTGAGTGGATATCTAAAATGAAGAAAGCAGTGTAAAATAAGAGATAATTGCATCTTATTAAGCCTGTACAAAATGTTGGATTCTTATGTCCTGGTTGCGTACAATTAAGCCAAAAATGTCCCGAAGTCTAACATTTGAATAAAACACAATTAAAAATTAAAAAACAACGACATGGAACTTTCCGTTTAACTCGCCATTTTAACGAGCAATATTTAATGATAATATTGAACAAGAAAATAATTCTTAATTTTAATTTGTGTTTTACTCAACAAATACAATCATGACAGTATAGTTTGTGTTATTATTTGTTCATAAATCAAAAATTAGAAAACCTCATGCTAAAATTTTATACAAGCATTTTTAAAAACAATGTATTTGACTTACCCATTTTCGCTTATCTTCTTTAAATTAGTTAGATACGCGATATAAAACTGCTTTTCAAAGGAAAGTGCATTGCATACGATCTTGACAACGCAAAGATTTCACTGCAAATGCCGTGGGCGGAAGTCGTCGTTGACGTTGGCGACGTCTTTGACGTTGCGGTAGGGTTTATGACATAGACGGTGCATGTAAGAGCAAGAAAATTGTGTTTTCGGGAGTCTATTTATTTATTTATTTATTTATATACGTTACACAGACAAAATTGTATCAGCGCTGAACAGTGGTACTAGTTACAGTGTACCTGCTCGATCATATAGGGCTAAAATGGACAGCAGAGATAAGTGGATTGGCATTAGCCTGCTAGATTACTGCTGCATTTACAGAGGGTTTATTTTTCCACTCAAATCACACGAAATAAACCACTGTTTTAAATGCCACTGACAGCATCAACTCAGCAGTCATCTTTGCATCCTGCTAAAACATGCTCATTTTTGTAGCAGTATTTTGTATACAAGAAATCATTTTTTTCAATACTCAAATCTCAAATATTGTTTATTCCCAAATTAATAAAAGGGCCCTAGTGGGGCATATAAATCAACTAACAATCAAGTACATTCATACATCCAGCATTCGTACAAAAAAAAACAACATAAAAATACTGTAAAATAAAACAAAACCATACATATGACGAATAAAGTGAAAATATTTGTCCGTTGACAAGGGGGAGAGAGTCAGTGCACAGCATACAGTAACATATATAAGTATCACAGTTATTTGATTTGTATTTTTTTACTGGCTTTCCTAATATTGTAGTTGGATTCTATATATTCAATAAGTTGGTTTCAGAATTCAATATCATCGTTAACCATCAACCAGTTAAAAAGATTTAGTTGATTTAGATTGATAGTTCTAGGGTGGATGGAGACTCACTACTAAGAAAACTTGTAAAAAAGTTTTCCTGCTAGAATCTTGCTTTAAAGACTTTAATACAAACATACAAAACAATTTCAATAACACAATAACATCAAATAACAAATAAATCATGTGCTGACATCTCAATTCTGTTTCTCATATTCTAATAAATAAATTTCAGAAAATTATTAGTTGCATTTGCATTGGAAGCACATTGGGTTTATTTTATTGTAAACTTTTTAATAGTCAAAAGAATTTGGTTGGATTAACGATGATTTAAACTACGCCTAAAACCGTAAAGAAAGAATTATCGAATCCAGTTTAAACCGGAATACAACAATGAAGTTTATATACACTTTGCAGTAGCACGGACGCCACGTGCAATGTGATTGACAGATGTAAATATTAATACGCCGATTTGATTAACCGAATTTTTAATATTTTCATGAAAAAAAATATTAATTTACTAAAATTTTGCGCCGAATATATTAATAAATTCATTTATAAGTATTAACTGTTACTGTACTATTTTTTTTTTGGTTTATAGAAGCAATAAACTAAATTTTTAATGGTGCATATTTTACATAATCCGCTTCGCGGATTATTTAATGTGCACCATGATAAATTTTATATAAATTAGTTTATGGTTCAATAAACCAAAAAATTATTACAGTTAATTCTTAAAATGACTTTTGATAAATTAAGTCACACGGATTAGCCAGTAACTCATTTTTAGGGACTAAATTAAGTAAAAGAAATTGTATTTTATCAATATGACTTAAGTTGGGGAATTAGTTGATAGGTTGATAGGTTGATATTGTTATTTTTCATGTTTTCGAAAAGCAGATTTCGTAAATTTTCATTATATGTACAATCAAGGAAAAAGTGAAATTCATCTTCAATGATGTTGCAACATTTACAGTCTTTCTGGTCTGAGACAATGATTTTCTAAGTTCTGGTCTAGGAAATCCCCGGGAGGAAATCGCCCGGTTTCGATAAGTAGATATACAAATACAGTTTACTTACACTTATAAAACACACAAAGAAAACTCAGTAATACTGATATAATGATAACTGGAGACGTTTATTCCCTGGTACTTTTAGTTTTAATTAGATATGTTGAATTTTGTCTTGGTGAATTTCCAATTGAATATTGAAAAAAAGATTAATTAGACTTAAAAAAATTCTTTTAAAAAAATTCTAAACCAATTTTAGCACTTCTGAAATTCCGGCGACGGCGGCGGCGGCGGTGGCGTCCACAATTGGTTGAAGTTTTTGCTTAAGTCTGTTTTGTGTGAACTAGTTATGTTACACCATTGATATTTGGTATGCAGTTGCATCAGCATCAGTACAGATCAGTTTTAAAAGGATTTCACCTGTATGCTCCTGTAGTAACGGTCTACTGACTTTGAAATTTTACACTGATTTGGCCGAGGTTAACCTTTTTTCTTAAGTCTGTTTAACATGAAGCAGTTATGTTACACCATTGATATTTGTCAGTACAGATCAGTTTTAAAAGGATTTCACCTGTATGCTACTGCAGTCATGGTCTACTGACTTGGAAATTTTACACTGATTTGACCGAGGTTAACCTTTTTGCTTAAGTCTGTTTAACATGTTCACCATTGATATAGTCTGTTAACATGAAGCAGATATGGTTCACCATTGATATTGGGTATGCACTTGCATTAGCATTAGTGCAGATCAATTTCAAAAGCATTTCATCTGTATGCTTCTGCAGTCACGGTCTACTGACTTTGAAATTATACACCGATTTGGCCGAGGTTAACCTTTTTTCTTACGTCTGTTTAACATGAAGCAGTTATGGTACATCATTGATATTGGGTATGCACTTGCATTAGCATCAGTACAGATCCATTTCAAAAGTATTTTATCTGTATGATCCTGCAGTCACAGTCTACTGACTTTTAGATTTTACACTTTTTAACTTTTTACTTATGTCATGAGTGTGTTATAAAAAAGCAGTTATGGTTCACCATTTATATTTGGTATACAGCTGCTTAAGCACCAGTTAAGATCAGTTTAAGGAGGATTTTTACTTCATTTTATACTGTGTCCAGTTGCGACAGGCGAGACATGTCTCTGTGTTAACAGTTTATTAATATTAAGTTACAAATTATAGAGTACATGTATACAAAAAAAAGAGTATCCAATTGGGCCGACTAAAACTAATGAACCTGCAGTGCTTTCAAGAGCAATATACGCATGCCTATTAAATATTTCCCCTAAATATTGACCTCCCAAAAATTGCTCAGTACTGTCTAAGCCAAATGCGTTTTTTGGTACACATTCTGAAAAAAGTTTTACAAAAGAAAACTTTATATAATTTTTCCTCCGACTAAACTTTAGCAAAAAAACAAACATGATTACAGATTATGACAACTTTATTTCGTTTTGTCAAAACACATTTTAATATTTATCTGCGTTTTCAAATCAGTTTAGGCGTCATATCACTCTGAACGCCCTTCACGTTTTTGTACCATCCTAGACTTTAATCTTTGTAAAAAAAATTATACTATTGAACTGCATACACATTGAAGTTGATTAAACGCAATTATGGGGGGGGGCTACTCAACTTTTATACGATCTTGTGTAAAAGAAAGAGGGAGATCCGAGAACGTACTTTTTTATGTGAAATGGGCATAAGACAAGGTGAGAATTGATCACCTTTTTTGTTTGCTCTATATCTCAACGATTTAGAAGAGTATTTAGAGAAAGTTCAAAATTTCTGCCTACGGGTATAAGAAACTGGAGGATATACAATACGTTCTGTCATACATGTACAGGACATATTAAATGTAAACACACACACATTTACAAAACCTGCAAAAAAAAGTGAAACTTAAAAGAAAGACGCAATATCACTTTGAACGTGGGTATAAACGAGACAATATTTTTGCACCTCTCTGCTTTCAATTCATAAAGATCATCAATCGATGCAACTCGTTTTTAATGAAATGCAAATCAAATAAAAGTATAAAAAGGAATAAACAAGTGTGACCACTTAAAGTATATACTCGCCTGTTGGGACCACCGCAAAACGCATTAAAAGTTCATATAGGGCTTAGGTTCTTGAGATCAGAGGTTAAAAATAAACCAAGGTCATGTGGCAAGTGACCAACAAAGAAGAATCTTTGGACAAACTAAAGTGATAGTAGATATCATAACCATGGCGAAACACATCAGACTGGACACAAAAACCCGAATATTCACAGAGTAAAAATGAGGTCATGTTCAGATGGTAGGAGATATTGCAAATCTGATTAAAAAAACGCAGGCTGGGATTTTAACAATGATTTTAAAGAAAAAAAAATTGAAGATCGGACCACAGATAAACAAGAGGCTCCCAGGAGACTGAATCGCTCACCTGGTCCTAAAGTCATAAGGATGTTTTCTTTAAGGGGCCATTTATCTGAAAAATGAGACCGTAAAGAGCTGCATGTTTAAGCAAGCAACAGCTTTTCTCTATCTGCAATAGTTATCATTCTATAGGGAAAAACACTATTTTTCACCCGTAAAGGGCCATAACCGTTATAAGGGGTCATCTGACAACTTCGACCAAAAAGAGACTTTTGTGGTGCTTAATGAGCTGAACATCTAAGCAAGCAACAGCTTTTTTCTATCTGCAATTGTTTTTATTCTATAGGTAGATAACACTATTTTTGACCTGTAAAGGGCCATTTCCCCTATAACGGGTCATCTGACAACTTTGACCCAATGGAGAGCTTTTGTAATGCTTAATGAGCTCAGTGAACGTTTAAGCAAGCAACAGCTTTTCTCTGTCAGCAAAAGTTTACATTCTATACGGAAAAACACTATTTTTCACCTGTAAAGGACCATAACCCCTATAAGGGATCATCTGAAAACTTCGATCCAATGACGACTTTTGTAGAGCTTAATGAGCTGAACATTTAAGCAAGCAATAGCTTTTCTCTATCTGCAATAGTTTTCATTCTACAGGACAAAAACATGAAATAAAACACTATTTTTGACCTTTAAAAGGCCATAACCCCTATCAAGGGTCATCTGACAACTTCGACCCAATGGAGAATTTTGTAGAGCTTTTGATTCGGAAGAGCTTAAAATCCTTCGAACTGTTATAAAAACTACCTGATATTATTATACTTCATAAGATTTTTTCCAAACAAATTTTAATTAAACAATTCAATCTATCATATAACATATTTCAAAAACAAAACCCAGCGGGTGATAATTTTTTATCTATCACCCTCGAGGGTGATATTGTTTTATCTATCACCCTCTCGTGCGCCGAGCTCGTGCACAGCCTCAATTTGACATTCTTAATCAGTTGTCAAGATTCAACAATATTTCGTGCAAAGTGCTCATTTTAACTAACACTAATTAATGCATCTACTAACAGACAAGCCTGAACAAATACAGAAAATGTTTTCTAAAGTTATATTTCATAGGGCAACATTTTATTTCAGTTTAACTCGGGAAAACAAAAGACATTTGAAAATCCGTGTGTAAAAGTACTTAAATGATTCAGTATAATAAATTAAATAACATATATCTGAGAGGGTGATAGAGTAAATTGCTACCCTTCGAAATCAACCTCGGCTGCGCCTCAGTTGACAATGCTTTTCTCAGGGTATCAATCTACTCTATCACCCTCTCAGCTATATGTTATTTATATAATGGCATTTCGAGGACTATCACTTTGCACTTCAAAATCAAAAACTCACGTTGCTCTTGCTGAAAAGCGGGACTCTATAAATTAGATAAATATTCAGGGTGATTCCAGATTGCCCTAATAGAAAAAGTTAGTGGGATTCCCAATTCCTGGGGGGGGGGGGGGGGGGGGTACTTCCTATATATTGATATACAGGGTCGTGCGACAAATTTGGGTAGTAGTTTTGAATTTTTCTGGTATTTATTTGGGGTGCCATTTTTATCTTCTTGTATTTATTTGGTGTGCCAT
Source organism: Arcuatula senhousia (assembly GCA_963971305.1). Classification (NCBI taxonomy): domain Eukaryota; kingdom Metazoa; phylum Mollusca; class Bivalvia; order Mytilida; family Mytilidae; genus Arcuatula; species Arcuatula senhousia. The sequence goes on from OZ020306.1 coordinate 47,231,686, forward strand.
TTTTATCTTCTTGTATTAATTTAGATTAAATTTTTATAATTAATCTGTGTAATAGAATAGTATTTATTACGAATTAGACCTGTACAGGTCTATGATTCCTATATACATGTATATATTCCTGATAAATTAGCTCTTGACTAAGCAAGCTGTTATCTGGTATGCATTTTATCCCCTATATTTTTGTGGGTTCATACTATTTATTTGGGTATCAAAATCCAGAGAACCTTAGTATTTATTCGGGTACTATTTTCAGACCTGCTGCCGCAAGTCCCCTTACTAAAAATATGGAAAGTAACCCCCCGGGTCCAAATCACCCAACGTTTTTAGGACGATTCCGAATCTCCCTAGGTCGATTCGGGATATCCCGAGATCTCCTAGGGGAAAGTGGAATTTCAAATCGAACTGGAATAAATCTAGTGTTAGTTGGAATTCCACTTTCTCCTAGGAGAATATGGAATTCCAAGATGCCCTAAAATGATTCGAATTCCAAGATTCCCTGTTAACATATACATGTACAAGCATAAAAAATTCAAATAATACCGCCTTTTAAAGTTTAATACATATGTATAAATGTGACATCATATGATCATGATCATACGATTGGGATTTACATGGACACAAACATCATTTTAATTTGTGTTTTAAAAAAGTAATGGAGAAATAGAACATTATAAAATGCCTGTTTGAGAAAAAACAGAGGTAAGTTTATTTGATTGGATGATTCAAAGAGGTACGTGGTGTAGAGTAAATAAAACGAATGTTAAATTGTACTTTCGGTTTCTCGAATAGGAAAACAACAAGCCAAAACTCCTGGCTTATTATAAGATGCTGTGCAAAATTTGGCACAATACTAAATAATCTTTCATTTTCTATATTTTGTATGATAGGGTACGCCAAAGACGTTCACTCCCACCCTCCCTCGAATTCCTATATCTCTTCTTAGCTCCATCAGACCCTTTATCTTATAGTTTCTCACATGTTTTAAGACAGTTATTAACTCAAAGTTTCCGTCCAG